>CAUYUJ010015505.1:90000-160000 GCA_963575745.1 Prorocentrum cordatum
ACTCTTCGAAGGCGCTGCGAAAGCAGACGCTGCCAGGGCCACCGCGATAAGGTCTGGCACTGCTGGACCGCATCGCGATGACTTCTGGCCAGGTCTGACGTCATGGCCAAAACTGGCCCCATCCGCTGGCCGGGAATATGTCTGCTGGAAAACTTGCAAACATAAAGATCCCCATAGGTTCAAAACATATATCTAAACATATCTCGAACATATGCCAAAATAGTCAAAGATATTTCAAGATAGCCAAAGAGACTCAAACCAGACGATTTGGGATTTGGGCTGGGATTTGGGACTGGTCCTTGGGCGCTGGCGGAAAACGCGCCGTCCGGTCGACCGGCCCCCCCTCGGGAAACCAGTGCATACTGTAGGGTGCGCCGCTTATGCGCTGCTGTCGATAGCAAGGAAGGGGTCCCAAACCTGTCGTTTTCACATGCGAGCGCAATCACGCGATATGGGTGCCGACGCGAGTTCAAGCTCATTCCAAAACAAAATCACCCGGCGCCCTTGGGGCCAGCACCAAGGGTCACTCTAGTGAAGGGCCACTCTTACGTGTAGTCGATTCCAGTGCCACGACGCGACCCTACTGCGCGGACGCTAGCAGACGATGCAAGACGCAACGATGGCAGCTCAAGACTTCTGCGCTCCCTACCCCAAGTACTGCCAGGGGCAACATGAGTGCTGCCAAATCCTCCTCGGCACGACCCACCCCCTTTCGCGGGGCAGGGAGCGGTGGGAGCAGAAGTAAGAGCGGCAAAACTGCAAAAGGACCCCGACCACTCACCCTGAGGGCCGAACTGACGGCACAACTGCTTACACTCCCGAATGCTTCTCCGCCCATCACAGCGCCTGTACACTCGCATCGTGACACCCCTTGCTCGTCTAGAACAAGAAAGAGCAACATAAGCATAAACTTTTGGAGCTCCGCGCGGATTTCTTGGATTCCCGCTGGACCCCCCTCCCTGGCGCGCGGAGCGGGCCAGGGGCGGCGCCGGAGGCGCCGCCGGGGGGGCTCAGGCACGGATCCAAGCAATCCGCGGGAAGCGCCAAATGTTTATGTTTATGTGGCTTTTTTCTTCGATTGTCAGAACCTCGTCACACCGCGTGCTTGTCAGAGCTCCGTGCCTCCAATTGCTTGTTCGAAGCCTCGGACAAGGGACAGCTGGAAAACGGGACCGCCTCGAGGAGCCCTCGACCAATGCTTCCAAGACCTCCTTAGGAACGCGTGGAGAAGCCAAGCCCCTTGCGCGATGTTCCCGGCAGGCCCCCCCGGAAACATCCGACAGCACTTCCGAATAACTATTCCCCCCTGTAGGGGGACAGGCACGACTCAGCCCTGGCCCACCCAGGGCTCGCCACACCTTCTGGATCGGTAGTTCAAAGATGGGGTCCTGAGGGATGGGGTCCCAAGGACGAGGTGCCTCAAACAACGTAGACCCACCCTTGGATCCCGTCCTATCCTTGGGCCCCCATCCCGCAGGACCCCATCTTTGAACCACCGACTGGATGCAGCCTCGGCCTGATGCGCCAGGCAGGTCGGCGGGCCGGCGGCCAGCATCCTGCAGTCGGACGGCGTTGGAGCCTCCGGGCTGCTGACTCCTCAGGCCTTCCCGGGCCCCGAGCATCTGGCGGACTCCTCCTCCTCCCTGGCGACGCCGCGCCGGCCAGAGCCTCCGCATGATCCCCAGACTGTTGGCGCGAGGCCGCGCCGGGCAGAGACTTCGCCTGCGACGCCCGGTTCTGTGCGATCCTGTCTGGCCCCTCGGACTGGGAATCGGACGGGGCGCCTCGTCCGCTCTGTGTGGTCTCCTGCTTCTGGCCCTCCACCGTGCTTCTCGCATTGTCCACATCGTCTTCCTTCTCCCACATCCTGTTCCTCCTCTTTTTCAACGCAGACCTCCCAGCCACGGCTGTAGAGTTCCGTGTCCCTCCTCCTCCTCCGCCTCCTCCTTTCTGCGTCCTCTCCACTGTCCCGCATATTCGTCCTGCTGCCCACGTCCTGCTCGCCCCGATCATTGCACTCCCAGCGCCTTCCGCGGGCGGCCTGCCACAGGGGCGGCGGCGCGCTTGTTGCCCTTGGGCGCCATAAGTGCCGCGTTGCCTCGCCGATGCGTTTACTGCTGGAAGCATCTTCCTCGTAGTCCCCATCAAAATCTTCTGTCACCGCCAACTGCCACGAGGACATGACGGTGCCTGCAAGACTTCCGCAGCAGTGACCTATGTCGGAGGCATGGTAGACATATTTGATTTCAAACATGCTCGGAGTTCCTCTTCCCTCCCTTCCTCCACCCCAGTTCGTCTGGACCCCTCTGGAATCCTGGCCACCCAATTTTCCATCCTCCATCATCCTCTACCCTCCTCCTCCTCCTCTTCCTCCTCCTCCTCTTCCTCCTCCTCCTCCTCCTCCCCTTCCCTCCCTACTAGGTGCCAAACATATCCGCATGTTTGGGGATCTTCCGAGCGGCCTTCCGGAGGGACGAACCAGATGCCACTGGCGCACTCCGAACGCTCAACGACTCGCTCCGTCGGAGGAGCAGCGGCAGGAGGATTAGGAGGACAAGACGAAGGAGGATGAGGAGGAGGATCGGGATCAAGATGAGGTTGAGGAGCAACAGGGGGAGGATGAGGTCAATTCGTCATGCTCCAAACAACTCCTCCTTTCTTCCTCTTCGGGCCTCTCCTCTTCATGTTTCTCCTCGCTGGATGCTCTTTTGCAAGCCCGGCACTTATACTGCGCTTCGAGCGTCGGAAGACTGTGCCTCCTCCTCCGGACCAGGCACGTGCTGCGCGCCTAGGCTGCCAGGTAGTGCTAAGTAGCTCCCCTCCGCTTCCTCCTTTTCCGTCCTCGATCCTTCCCATCCTTCGCTGCTTGATTATGCGCGTCTTCACGCGCCACCTGAACCTCCTCCCCTTTCTGCCTCTCCTCGATCGCCTGCTCCTCCTCGCTCTTCTGCTTCTCCCGTGTCTCCTCCTCTTTCTCCTCCTCCTCCTCATCCTCCTCTTTCTCCTCATCCTCCTCCTTCTCCTCCTCCTCCTCCTCCTCCTCCTCCTCCTCTCCTCCTCCTCCTCTTCCTCATCCCTCCTCCTCCTCCTCCTCTTCCTCCTCCTCCTCCTCCTCCCTCCTCTCCTCCTCCCTCCCTCCTCCTCCCTCCTCCCTCCTCTCTCCTCCCTCCTCCCTCCTCCCTCCTCCCTCCTCCCTCCTCCCTCCCTCCTCCCTCCTCCCTCTCCTCGATGCTCACTGCGCGTCCAGCGCGCCAGGAGGCGGGCGGCTCGGCGCGGGCAGCACTGCCGCGAGGTCTGCGGCGGGCGCTCCGGAGCCAGCCAGGCCGCTCGCGGGCCAGGCGGCGGGCATCGCCGGTAGGGTGCCGCCTGCGCCCCCGCCCTCCTCTTCCTCCTCCTCCTCCTCCGCCTCCGCCTCCGCCTCCGCCTCCGCCTCCTCCACCTCCCACTCCACCATCTCACTCTCTCCTCCTCCCTCCACCTCCTCCACCTCCTCCACCTCCCACTCCACCATCTCACTCTCTCCTCCTCCACTCCCACCTCCCACCTCCCCCCTCCCCATCTCATGCTCTCCTCCCCCTCCCCCTCCTCCACCTCCCCCTCCCCCGGATCATTCTCTCCTCCTCCCCCCCTTCCTCCTCTCTCTCCTCCTCCTCCTCCTCCTCCTCCTCCTCCTCCTCCTCCTCCTCCTCCTCCTCCTCCTCCTCCTCCTCCCTCTCGACCAACCTCTTCTGCCTCCCGCGCCTCTCCCTCCTCCTCTTCGCGTGCATGCCGCCTGCGCCCCCCGTTGGCCGCGCGCCGTCGCCGAGCACGGGCAGCAGCGGCCGCTGCGCCAGCTCCTCGATCGCCCTGGGCAGCTGGCCCACGAGGCCGCGGCACCAGCCTGGGGATAGGTCGGGCATCTGCCCCTACGGGCGGATTTGGACAAGAAGAATACTCAAACAAACATGGTAAGAATAATATTATAAAAAGCATGGTAAGAAGAATACTCAAACAAAAAGTCAAGACATACAAAACATGGTAACAACATGCTCAAACAACTCGTCCCCATACTACTGTTGGTCTATGTTTCAATATTCCTCCTGTTGAGGGACATGCCCCACTTAAGCCTGGGGGGTAGCTGTCCCCGTTGATGTCCATGACGAGCCACCACGCGTCCGCCGACTCCTCAGGCCAGGCCGAAGGGTGCCTTCGAAGCCCCCCAAGACGTCCACGGTCCCTGACGATGGAAGCTCGTAGACTTCTGACGGTGGGGTCCAAGGCCCCGTCCCCATGACGACCCCGATTAGGGCCTGTCAGGCTCCTGCTCCAGGGTGATCCGCATGGGCCGGTGCGGCGACCTACCCAGGGCAGCCAAGAAGGCAAGAAAATGGAGATTCGCCGACGCCAGGGGGAGACAATTTATGACTGGAGGCTGGGTTGCGACCACCCCCTGGGAACACAGCCAAGGCAAGAAGGGCAGGAGCCCTTATCCACTGAGCCTCGGTACGACTTACATGAAAGGGAATGCGCACATGTGAACATCACCGACTTGACGCAAGGACTGCCAACGCACGACCTGTCAGATCGCTTGGGTATGTGAGATGGGCAGAGGGCAGAGGGAGGGAGAGAGCAGGGAAGGAACCAGACGAACGCCTCCTCCGTCCATGAAGCGGCCTACCCCAGCGGTGCCTGTGACCACACATTGGCGAATGACTTGGGTATCATTCACTTTCACGATGGTCCTATGTGTGTCATCGTGGGGCCATCAAGATGCGCATTGCTTTCATCTGGTATCGTATTGATGGTTTCGTCAGACTTCAGATTTGCTTCATTCCCGAATTAGCGCTTGCACTGAAGGGTCCTGGCGGAAATAAAAACACATGGCGAAACCAAAAGGCTGATTTCGGTGAATCGCTGGTGCTGGGCTGCATGGCGGAACAGCCACGCCGATTTCGGTAGGCGGCCGAATTCGCATGTGGTCCCACTTTCTGGTTGCGGGCTGATTTCGGTGGGCGGGTGGCTTCTGGGTTCCCAACTCTGGGTCGGGGTTCCCGGCTCTGTACGCTTGCACGGGTTCTCGAGTTCTTGGTTCCGTCCAAGTGCTCAAGTCATTGCGACTACGGTCGGAATGAGAGAGCCGCTAGTAGATCAGAGAGAATCCATATCAGAGAGTAGAGCGCAGAGTTGAATAGGGAAAAGAAAATCTCACGATATGAACGGATATGTCATGTGAGCAGAACCGTAACGGGAAACGAGAGACGGCGAGAGAGAAAGAGAGATATGGGAAATCGGAGTAGAAAGAAAGAGGGATAGTGAAAAGAGCATTTGCGGCTAAAGTCAAGATGAGGGGGTATATAGCAGGGACTAACCCATGTATACGAATATTACCCTCAAGATTATAAATCTGGACTCCGTGTATATCTGCACATACACATGAATATTGTATCTCCGAGAATAGATTGCAGTGCGAGTTGTGTGGGGCATATGAAGTAAGCCGGAGAAAGAGAGCGAGAGAGTAAGAGAAAGAGAGAGAGAGAGACCGACAGACGGGGTAGAGAGAGAGGGAAAAACAAAACGGGAGAGACAGAGAGAGAGAGAGAGAAACAAAAAAAGAGCGGGAGAGAGGAGAACGAGAGAGAGAGGGAGGAGAGAGGCTCGAGGGAGAGAGAGAGGACAAACATATAGAGTCACAGAAACGAAGAGGAAGAGACAGAAACGAAGAGGAAGAGAAACACATAGAGATGAAAGCATATCTTCCAGAGAACAACAATAAACATGGAATAGTCAGTGCAACTAGAACGGTGCAGGAGGAGGGCCGATACCAAAGAGCATCTATTGGTTTGCAGCCCATCCCGGTGCCGTGCATGGAGGCGGCAGTGGTGGCAATCTTGAGGACATGCGAGACTATGAAATAATCAAACGACTGGTGGAATCCTCTTGTGCCACAGTTGCTTTGTATGGTACCGCATTAGTACCACCTGGTCCTACACAGCTATGTCCTCATGCCATGTCTGCGTTTGGCTGGCACATGCACGCTTGTGCACTAAACTCTGAGGCGCTACCATCATGCTTGCAACGAAATGCGATGCTAATTGTTTATGCCGTAAACACACGATCGGTGCGTCCCAGGCGCGCGTGAACAACTCCGTTGGTTTATTGTGTTGTGGGCTTCCCCCGTGCGAAGTTTGCTGGCCAGGCGGGCTGGCCCACCATCCCCATACACGGTCAGGCCTTTCGACGTAACGCCCATTCTCCGGTACAGTCACCAGCCTCCATCTGAACAGAACAACGCCACTACACCAAAAAGCGGCCATCGTCATCCAACCCCCAGCGTAAGTGAACGCCAGCCCCTGTTTTGGCTGGACGCTGATGGCAAAACCCAAATATTGGAGGTCCTTCCCGCGCTTCCTTAATTCGCGCACTGTCATGCGACTGTTCTGGCGACCTTTGGAACATGCCAACAAGTTCGTGCGAACCATCACCAGCTATGGCGCTAGGCATGCGCTCAATCAGCGGGGGAACTTTGGCGTAAAACTGTGCGAACGTATGACGCGCATCTGTTATATGCGCTCTGGCGTGTTTCCGTGAGTAGAAACGCGCGCGCCCTGAATTACATGGAACCCGCATGCTTTGTGATTGTGTGCACGTAGCCACTAGCTGCTACTCCTCAGATGATGCATATGAGCCTTGCTCATGGATTAGGGTGTGAAGGGCCGCGCAGCGCTTGTGGTTACCGCGGGAGTGCAGGGCGCGTGTGGGCCTCCAGCCAGTGGAGAAGCAGCGGGAAGAGGAGGGGAGAGAGGACGGAAGGGGCGGATGACAAAAGAAAAGGCCTCTCCCTTCCCCTCCCCCTTCCCCTCCGCCTCTTTCTTCTTCTCCTCCTCCTCCTCCTCCTCCTCCTCCTCCTCCTCCTCCTCCTCCTCCTCCTCCCCTTCCCCTCCTTTCCCCTGAGCCGTTTTCGCCGCCCTGGCCTGTAGCTCTTGCGCTCGCGGCAATCTCCCCGACGGGCGTCGGCGCGCCTCCTGCCGTACTCGTGAGCCCTCGTCTGGCGGAACTCTAGCGGGCCCCGAGGCTGCTCGTCAAAAGGCAGTATGTTGACGAGGATACCCGGCGGCGCGAACGAGGGGGCAGGGCGAAGGAGGAGAAGGAGGAGGAGGAGGAGGAGGAGGAGGAGGAGGAGAGAGAGGAGGAGGAGGAGGAGGAGGAGGAGGAGGAGGCGGAGGAGGAGGAGGAGGAGGAGGAGGAGGCGGAGGAGAGGAGGAGGAGACGAACGAGGAGGAGGGGGGAAGGGAGGGAGGGAGGGAGGGCGAGGGAGGGAGGGAGGGAGGGAGGAGGAGGAGGGAAGGAGGGAGGGGGGCTCGGACTTACAGGAAGTCAGGGGGCTTCCTGGGAGTGACTGGCCCTCTAGGCTGGCCCCTTTGGCTGCAGGACGGGCCTCTCATGGGCGGGGTGCCCTCCCAAAAGGCTGGCCCCCCCTCGCCGCGCGCCCTCTTCTGCGCCGACGGGATGCGCTGGGAGTTCTGGATCGGGTCGAAGACGGTCCACCTGCAGGAGAACCCCGAATCGAATCGATAAGTCGGATCGGCAATCGGAATGAATCGGATCGGCGGAAATCGGCAGGCCAGTCGGGATAAATCGAATCGGCGGACATCGGCAAGCTCGCATGCCTCCACTGAGAAACCGGAACCCGAGTCGGACTCCCAAGCCGAATCGAATCGGAATCGGAATCGGAAGCCATCGAGATCGGATCCGAATCGGATCGGAGGGATCGAAAGGAGCCCTGCGCCTGCGGTTCCGAATCATGTCCGCGACCTGCATGCAGAACCCAAGCAGGGTTGCGCTCGGTCCGCAGGGCACTTCGCAGTCTCGCCAGTCGCTGAACAGGCCGACCATGGCATCGCTGAGATCTCCGTCGCGCATCGGCGCGTACAGAGTCAACGCCACACTCCTCAGAGGGCAGAGCCCCCCCCCATAAGAATCACCCCGACAAGCGACGATGCTTCTGTTCAGCAAACGCCCCCAATGGATGAATCGAACAGGCCAGGGCTGTTTCGTAGACGCCCAAGGCCGCTGAGTAGACGCCAGCTGTCGGGTCTGGGTGCTTTTCCCTCCCTCGGCTCCTGACCAGGGACGCCTCGAGCGGCGCAGAGCCGGCGCCCCCCCGCGCCTGCTGCGACCACGACCTCTCCCAGACCTCGTCGGCGCGGAACATCGAGGCCAGCAGGGCCGAGAAGAGGATCACGTCGAAGGGGATGCTGTAGCTTCTCGCGCAATGCCTCAGGGTCTCCACGGCCCCCGCCTCCAGCAGCACCTCGTGCACGTACACCCACGGGGGCTTGGCCGGCTCCCACGGCCCGTCAAAGCAGGTCGCCCGCAGCGACAGCTGCTCGGGGTGGCTCCACTGCGGGCGCCCGTCGAGGGCCGCGGCGAACCTGGCCACTCGAGAACGAAGTCCTGCTTGCCGTCGCTCGGACGTCCATTTCCCGTGCATTTTTCGGTTCGGTGCGTGTTTTTTTTGCTCGATAGTCCAGGATGGTCCTCGGTGGTGCTGGCCGAGAGAAATGCACACGCCCGAGCGATGCCAAGCCTGAAGGACGCAGGCCCTGGACCCCGGGGCTTCCCCTCGAGGGGCCCGCTCTCTCCACCCTGACCAGTGCTTCGACGGCCCCGGGGCCCAGCCGAGGGGCCCCGGGGAGACCGAACACGGCGAGGCCACTCTCCTCGGGACCCCCTCTTCTCCGTGGCGGGAGCCGCTTCTGCAGTGCCTCCACCGCCGAGCCGGGCGGCAACGGGACCAGGGCCGCGGTGGCGGCGGCCTGGCCGGTCCCCCGCCGCCCGCCCCGCGGCCGGGCGGCTTGCTCTGCGCCAGCGTACAGGCAGCTGAAGTCGTTGATGAGGGGCAGGCTGCAAAATCCATCGGAGTAGGCGTGGGAGACCACGAAGTACACGAAACTGCTGGGAGCGCCCCAGGTGTGCGACTCCTCTGCCCTGCAAGCGGCACCAGTTCGGGGGCCAGCCGCACCGAGTCCAGGCGGCAAGAGGAAGAGCGCCATGACGAAGGGCGGCCGGAACTCGTCCCGCAGACGCGAAGCCTGCTCCTCGACGTCGCGGAACGAGCTGCAGCGCACAACGACCACGCGCTCGTCCAAGAACTCCTGGGTGATGGGGACCTGGACGCTCCGTGGCCACGTCTCCTTCAGCGCCCAGCTCCATGCGCCCTCCACCGTCCGAGCCAATGCCGCCGCGGGCCTCCGCGCCCACGCGGGGCAGCGGGCGACGGCCGCCTCCACCTCTCGGCGGCGGACAGACCTCCCTTCAGCAAACCACCCTGCGGTGAGAACGGCCCAGGACCGAAAGAGACGGACCTGGACCCGCAAGAATGACGGCCGCGACGCCCTCGCGCGAACCGAAGACGGCCAATTCGCTAATCGGCGCGTGAGGGCAGGAGGTCTGTCAGCCTCCGGACCTCCGGCCATAAGGCCAGGCGCAGGGTCGCACTCTCCTTCAAGAACCTCACGAGCTCCATGCAGAGCTCCTGGCCGTCCTTCGCCTTCGAGTGCAGCACCTCGTGGCGAGCGATGAGGCGTGCCGCCGCGACGCGGAAGATCCTCTCGTCTAGGAGTCCCTTGCAGCCGTAGAGCCACTTGCACGTGCTTGTGTACTGCCCAGGGGCGAACCAAACCTTGGGTAACAAAAGTAACCCGCGAGAATCAAGTTCGGCCCTGCCGCCTCTCTTCCCTGACAGAATCTGCATTGGCCGTGGAGTCTAATGGTTCAGGGGTTGAGGGAGGGGGCTACTAATGATTATCCGGGGGTGGGGGTTACACAGGTACCGCAACTCCTGGACCAGGGTTCCCTCTGGACAGCTCTCCGAAACGAACTCGGCCGTGGCGACAAGGGCCCTCCAGTGGGCCCCCAAAGGCGACCACGCGAGCACAGCATCGATATCCATGTTCTTTTCCTACCCAGACCGTGTGCCCCTCGCCGCGGCCACCCGCGCCGCTCGAAGACTCCGCGCCGTGCGCCGCGCGCCCTGCAGCGGGGGGCCCCGTCGCCGCAGAGGCCTCGAGCGCCCTGGCGTCGACCAGGGCGAGCAGCTCCGTGGCGCTCGAACACTGGAGGACGTCCTGCGGCCGCAAGACCAGGCCTGGAGCTGCGAGGCGGAGGTCGCGGCACAGCGTGAGCACGGCCAGCGAGTCTACGCCTGCCAGGGTGCTGTCGCCGCGCACGCCGCGGTCGGAGCAGCGAAGCAGTGGCCCGAGCAGCTGCAACAGCCTGGCACCCGCGGCCGTGCCTGGCTGCAAGGCCGCAGATGCTGTGTCACCAGCCTCGGCCATGGAGCGGGCCGGGCGGCCTCCCTCTGTGCCCAGGGGGGGCCACACGTCGACAACGTCCCTCGTGTGCTCGTCCCACCAGCGGTTGTCGTACGCCTTCCAGCACTGCCTGCAGAAGCTCTCGCCATCCTCGCTCCTCCAGTCCTGGCGCTCGCCTGCCAAAGACGCCCCGCACTCGCGGCAGGCCCAGGCGAGGCCAGCAGAGGCGCCAACGACGGCCCCGCCCGTGCGGCCCTCCGCAGCGACGCCGCCAGCTGGACCGTGGGCACCCGCTCCGAGGCCCGCTTCGCGCTGCGCCTCCTGGCCAAGGCCGTCCAAAGCCACTGGGCCACCAGCTGCGTCGGCGCTGTTGCTGCTCTGGGCCTCGGGCTCTGCCTGAACGACCTGGACCCTCTGCGATGCCTGCCTGGCATCGGCGGCCGCACCAGCGCCACTGGGCTGGGCAGCGCATGCCCCCGCGGCGCCCTGCTGGGCCCACTCGCCCCGAAGTGCAGCCGGAACTTCTGGCGGCGAGCCTGGGGACAGGCACGCCAGGCAGAGCCTCCTGCACTGTGGGGGGGCGGCGATGAGGAGCTCAAGAAACCAGTCGCTCAGGCGCAGGCACAGTCCGGGCGCATCGAGCGCGCCGGCCAGGAGCGCTTTCACGTACCAAGCCCAACTTTTAGCCTGCAGCCACCACCCGCACTCCGCCTCCAAGTGGTCTGGGATCGCAGCCCAGAAGACGGTCCACCAAGGCAGCAGCCTCCCGCGGGCCCTGGCGAGCGCCATCCCCGCGACCGAGCCCACGAGCAGGACCGACTTCGCCACCGCCTGGAAGTTGAATTGGCGGCGTGCGCCACGTGATATCCGCGTCACGTGATAAACCAAGCATAGGAATCCGACTCGTCCGAACGGGATGTAATAGGTAATTCGTCGTACTACCGTCTTTGGCAGGTGCTGCGACAAGAGCCACAGGTAAGGCACGCTGGCGATGTGGAAGAGCAGGGAACCCTTGCGAAGGGGCGATCTGCTCCCGCGCCCTCCAGTGCCGAAGGCAAGCCTCAAGAGTGATGGAATGTCCAGACATCCGGCCGCAGCCAGCGCGAGCCACCAGCGCGGAAAGTAGCACAGCCGGGCACTCAAGGCAGGCCAGGCGGGGTTGGACGGGCGGGCCGGCATCAGGTCCTGTCGACTACACGCAAGAGTAATGCAAGAGTGACCTTTGGTGCGCGGACTAAGGCGTCGCAAGGTGGCCAAATCCAAGCGCGCAAGCAGCCGCGCATCGGCGATCGGGGGGATACCGATGGTCCCGCACCAAAGGTCACTCCGGCGAAGGGTCACTCTTACACGTCGGTCCGAAGAAGTAGGCAAAAGCATGAAGTAGGAAGGCGGATAAAGTAGGTTGGTTTCAGGCCCTCCCAGAGACTAGTAACATACAGCACAAGCATGCCGATTCCGGAAGCAAGAAGGCGCTAGAAGTGCACATTGGTATGTACGTTTAAGTCGGGCCTGTTCCCCTACAGGGGGGATTTTCGACGAAAAATAAAAGATACCCAGAAAATGCACCAAAAAAGGCCAACAAATATTCCAAAAATAGTCCCCAGACTATTTTTGGATTATTTTTTGATGATTTTTGGGGTATGTATTATTTTTCGTCGAAAATCCCTCTGTAGGGGGACAGGCCCGACTTAATGGTATGTACGTGCAGTCGATCCTTGAGCAGCGCCTTCCTGTCGATCTTGCCCGTCACCGGGTCGCGCGGCAACGGGTCCCGCACCAGGTGCAGCGCGGCCCCGCGCGGCAGCTCTGCCCGCGCTCGCCCCAGTGCAGCCACCACGCCTGCCGGCCCTGCGGCGGCACCACCGCGCAGCGCGACGAAGGCATGAGCGCTCGCAGGGGAACCCACCATGGCAGAAAAGCATAAAAAAACTCGGAGGCCCGCGCGGGGATGTCTCGGATCGGCGCTGGACCCCCCTCCATGGCGCGCGGAGCGCGGCGGGGGCGGCGCCGGAGGCGCCGCCAGCGGGGGTCCCATGGCGCCGATCCGAGGAGTCCTCGCGGACCTCCGAGCTGTTATGCTTCTGCCGTTGTTTGTTCCCCCAGCTCGGCGCCACGCCGGCGGCCAGCTCGGTGCCAGCTGTGGCTGGGACGATGGATGCCTCCACTGCCAGGCCTGCCGGCTCGGCGTTGAGGGCCGCGGTGAGGCGCCCCTCCGCGGCAGCGAGGTCCACGAACTGCCCGGCAACCTTCACCAGCGAGTCCGTGCGCCCGCAGAACTCGAGCAGGAGCGCTCCAAAACCGTCGTCCAGGACATGGACCAGATCGCGGGTGCGGAAGAAAGGCCCACCGGCGTCCTGAGCAAACACCATGCATGCCTCTGCCGATGCAGCCTCTCTTTGCTCTCCGTCCGGAACACTTGAGCCCTGCGGACTGTGATGCGTACAGAGAAGGAGTAAAAACGCCGTAAACATAAACTTTTGGCGCTTCGCGCGGATGTCCTGGATCTGCGCTGGACCCCGCTCCCTGGCGGCGGCGCGCGCCAGGAGCGGCGCCGGAGGCGCCGCCGGGGAGGCCCAGCGCGGATCCAAAAAATCCGGGCGGAGCGCCACAAATTTATGTTTATGGCGATGTTTCTTCTTCGAGATAGCCCACCGTGACGCAAGGCCCACGCAAGCAGAGCTCCCCCTCAGCGCCGGGCTCAGCCCTCCTGACTTGGCCGTCGCCGCCAGGTGGCAGGACGGCCACGTCCACGCCAGGCACGACGTGGTACAGGGTGCGGCCGGTCGGGGACTCCTTGCGGGCCCCAAGAAAATACACCACCACCACTACGTCGATTCCTTCTCCTCCTCCTCCTCCACCCTTATCTTCCTCTCCTCTTTCCTGGGGGAGGGAGGGAATGAGGAAGGTGGTGGTGATGTATACCTTTGAAAGAGCGTGTTCTACCGCTGCTGGCGGAAAACCGGGGGGGGTCACTACCGGTTCGAACCCCTCCCCCCCCCCCCCTCCGGAAAACCGGGGGGTCACTACCGGTTCGAACCCCCCCCCCCCCCCACTCATCATGAAAAGGGGGGGGGGTCACTACCGGTTCGAACCCCCCCCCCCCCCCTCGAAAACCGAGTGGGGGTGCGGACAGAGGTGGGGACGGTGTTGGTGGGACAGTGGTGAGGGGACAGCGGGACAGTGGTGGGGACAGTGGGACAGTGGGACAGTAGAGGGCCGGTAGTGGTGGGGACAGTGGTGGGGACAATGGTGGGAACAGGGGGGACAGTGGACAGTGGTGGGGACGGTGGTGGTGGGGACAGTGGTGTGGGCACAGTGGGAATGAGGTGGAAACAGTGGGACAGTGGAGGGTACAATGGTGGTGGGGACAGTGGTGAAGGCGGTGGCGAGGACGGCGGTGGGACAATGGGACAGAGGTACAGTGGGGACAGTGGTGGGGACAGTGGGGACAGTGGTGGGAACAGTGGGACAGCTCAGTGGGACAGCGGCGGAGTCAGTGGGACAGTGGGGACAGTGGGGATAGTCGGGCAGTGGTTGGGGCCGTGGAGACAGTGGGGAGAGTGGAACCGTGGTGGGAACAGTGGTGGGGACACTGGGGACAGTGCGACAGTGGTGGGGGCACTGGTGGAGACACAGTGGGGACAGCGGTGGTGAGGACAGTGGTGCTGGGAACAACAGTGGAGGATGTGATGCGGACGGTGGTAGGGACCGGGAGTCGTTTGCTGGCGGTGAATGGGGGGGTGGGGAGGGGTTCGAACTGGCGGTAGTGATCCCCCTCCGGTTTTCGAGGGGGGGGGGGGCCCTGACCATCCGGTGCCCTCAGAAATCTAAAGAAAAGTTAAGGTTATGGGTGCGCACATAGCACATCATTTTCCGCCCTTAACTTTTTATGTGCGCTGCCCATAGCGCCAATAGTGCCTGCACATAGTCTGCCCTTAGTTTGCCTTTAGTTTGCCTGCACTTCGTCTGCCCTTAGTTCGCCCCAGCCCACTCGACTGTGCTCAGCCCGCGTAGCACTTGTATGAAATCAGCTCTGCAGCGCTATGGGCAGTGCCCATAAAAAGTTCAGGGCTGAAAGTGATGTGCTATGTGCGCGCCCATAACCTTAACTTTTCTTTAGAGTTCTGAGGGCACCGAATGGTCAGATCCTGCGTCGTCGGCCCGCATTATGAGATTTTCCATTGGGGATTCCAAAGGAATCTCCATTGGAATTCCCACAATAATCTCCATATGTAGGGATATCCCTAGGAATTTCCATGGGAATCTCTATAGGAATCGCAGCAATAATATCCATCGGAATCTCCATCGGGATATACACAGGAATATCCATGGGACACTCCATCGGAAACGCCATAAGAATCCCCATGGGAATCTCCATGGGAATCACCATAGGGATCCCCCTAGGAAATGCCATCGGGATCTGCACTGGAACCTCCATGGGAACCTCCATAAGGCGCCTGTGCAACCCAGCTCAAGGTGTGAGCCTAATGGCAAAAGAGGAGGAGGAGGAGGAGGGAGGGAGGAGGGAGGGGGGAGGAGGGAGGAGGGGAGGGAGGAGGAAAGGGAGGAGGAGGAGGAGGAGGAGGAGGAGGAGGAGGAGGAGGGACGGAGGGGGGATGAGGGGGAGGGAAGAGGGAGGAAGGGGAAGAGTTGATTCGCTCGTGGGCTGACGACAAGAACGACGATCGACCGAAGGGCCCGAAGGGCCGAAAAGGGAGCGAGGGACGGGAAAACCCAGCACCCCAGACAGAGCCGACCGAGGGACCCGACCGACAACAAACAGGACCGAAAACCTCGAGGGCCGCGATCTCTGTGCAGGATGAGCAAGCGCCGCCTGGTAGTTGGAATGTGTACCCCTGCCATAAGAAACACAATGGGCGTCGTCGGCCCCCCTCTCACCCCACCCCTCCTCCTCCTCCCTCCTCCTCCTCCTCCTCCTCCTCCTCCTCTCCTCCTCCTCCTCCTCCTCCTCCTCCTCCTCCTCCTCCTCCCCCCCCCCCCCCCTCCTCCCCTTCCTTCTCCACCTCCACACCCAACATTTTCAAAGTGATTGGAATCATGGTGCGCATTCTCAGCGACCTCCTTCTCCGCCCCCCCTTCCTCCTCCTCCTCCCCCTGCTCCTCCTCCTCCTCATCCTTCCCCACCTGCTCCTCCTTCTCCTCCTCCCCCTCTTCCTCCTCCTCCTCCTCCTCTTCCTCCTCCTTCTCCTCCTCCTCCTTTCCCAACATGTTTCAACGTGATTAGAACCATGTTGCGCATTCTCAGCGACCTCTTCCCCCTCCTCCTCCTCCTCATCATCATCATCCGTCCTCCTCTTTCTCCTCCTCCTCCTCCTCCTCTTCCTCCTCCTCCCCCTGGCGCGGGCGGCGGGTGCCTCGAAGTTGTGGTCGATCGCGTCGCGAGTTTGGGGTGTTTGTGTGCTTTCTGTGTGCTATAGTTATATGAGGACTTGTGTTTGCCTTGGACGGGGACACATTAAAAACATTGCCGCCTCTGGGGGACTCTGGAGGCCTCTGGAGGATTGGATGGCTCTGGAGGACCTTGGGGGACTCTGGAGGCCTCTGGGGTTCTTTGTTGTGTGTTTTGTTGTTGTTTATTGTGTTTGACACGTGTTTGTTTGTTTCGTTGTTGTTTTTTGTTGTTTTCATGCTTGTTTTTCCTATGACGGTCGGTCTGTGATCGACTCCAGAAAAACTCCCCATCTGTGTTTGTCCATCATCTTGGCGGGCACGTCATGCAATCGTGTGCCAGCAGTGCAACGGGCTGCGATACCTTTACACACCTTCACAAAATCCTCTCCCATGAAGGTCGCAACTCGCCGAGGGTTCATGAACTTGGACCTGTACGCCAGGTGCCATAAAAAGTGTAGCTTTGGGGCTGCTGAAAACAATGTATCTGAGCGGATGTCAGCCTGCGCACCTAAGTAGGAATAGTCTGCCAAGAAATGCTCAGTGAGATCCATGAACTCACTTGAAACTCTGGCAGGCCACAGCAAATCGGACTTGTAGTCATCCAGCGTCGCCTGCATTTCTGACAAAGACTCTAATGCACGCGCAACTCTATTGTCATGGGGCGCACCCCTGGAAAATGTAGCCCACTCCTGTATCAGTGGACCAACGATGCCTTTTACTTCTGCCCCCCTGCCCTTGAGGCGAGGGTATGTTTCGCTGCGTTTATTTTGTGGTATGAAGAACGAGAGTGACATTGCTGTGTATTGGGCTGGAGTATGCTCAAACTTATAAAGTTTGAGTATCTCCCCCCACACAACATCGATCGCCGCTTCTGGGGGACTGCCAGACAAACTTGCAAAACACAAAATCCAAAGAATTGAACAGATGAAATATTGACAAACCCCTAAATATAATATGTGCAGCTCGTCCATTTCCACGTTCAACATTGAGATGCAATCGAACGTCGTGAACAGTGGATGCGTGCAGAAACCAGTTGCAACCCATTCGTCCCGTGTGTGCAGCATGTTTTTCCACGCCGAATGTTTGGTGAAGTTTGTCGGCCACATGTGTTTTTGGTTTCTTTTTGTCACAGGGGCATTGCCAACAAGGGGCGTCAGCATTGTAATTGTTTAGCCCCAAGCACTTCGCGTACCAATCTAAATCTCCAGTTATCGACCACAACACTGCAAAGTACGGCTCGTCATCTGAGCACAAACGTCTGCCACTCACCATGGAATCGCTGCTGCCACACGGATAAGGGATTCCATTTTCATCTGCGTTTGGGAATCGACCATTGAATAACGCCTCTAAGCTCCAGAGGAGAACTTTCCAGACAGTGTCCATCGTACCGACAATCCCTGGCAAACTCTTTACTTTGTTAGCTTCGAAAACTGAGAACGCCAACAACTTCACTGCCTTTGTGTTTCCCTCGGCGAGTAAGCTTTGGAAACTAATGCAATCTAAACTTTTTGCCCCAGGCTTGCCGACCCTCGCGACGGGGACTGCGTCCCCATGCAGGCACAGAGGGATCGCCCACTTGTGCCAGTCTCCCACCGTGGCCATCGGATGGCCCTTGATCCTCGGATCTTTTCTCTCGACGACGCCTCTCCAGAACTCGCTCAACTTATCTGAATACGATTTTCCGTCGGGGAGATCGCCCAAATATTTTTTCTTGAACTCACATGTGTCGCCGCGGAAGAAATGCGAAAACATCTGATGAGGCAGCAAGAACGGCAAACTCACATTGCGAATTGTTTTCTCTAGCACCCTCGGTTTTTCAACAAGCACGTTTACCCTGAAGTGGGCCATGTGTGGAAGATTCGGAGTCCCGAGCCACTTGATCAATTGGGGATGCACGTTGCCGTCGGTCCGCCCCAAATCACCTAGCTTTGCCAAATCATGCAGGGACGATGGTATATGGCCCAATGGCAAACGTAATCCCACCAGCCCCCTGGGGGCAAGTGGTTTAGGGAGTTTCCTCTTCGACCCCTCCTTCGTCCCCATCGGGTAAGGGGTTTACCCCTCCCCCCACCCCCTCCCCTGGACCTGGACGGGGGGCGCGGCGACGCGTTGGGGCGTCCAACATGGCCCAAGACGGCTCCAAACACGCATCGGAATGGCCAATCTGGCCTCCAAGATGGCTCAATATGGGCCAATATGCATCACGATGGCCCTGAAGATGCCCCTAGACCGCCTCGAGACGGCACCAAAAGGCTAAGTAGTTCCCCAACCAGTCCCCCCAAGAGGCTAACATCCTTCAAACGCCTGAGGGGAACCAATGTGTTTTGCCTTCTCGCCATGTCGCTTCCGATGGCCTTCCGAGGCCCAAGATGGCTCCAAAAGGGCCCAAGATAGCCCCAAGAAGGGCCCAAGAGGGCCCCGAGACGGCCCCAAGAGCGCCCAAGACCGCTTCAATAGCACCCCAAGAGGTGCACAGGATGATATTCTCATACGCACCTCTCCGAGGGAGTAGAGCTCAGAGGGGATTGATGCGTCCGTGCGTGCGTCCGTCTTTGATTTTTCTGGCCGTTTCGCTCTGGACATCCTCGAAATTCTGAAGATCGGTGGCACCCCTCACGCAGATCGTGAAGGAGAGGTCCAAAAACACATAGGAATTTCAACAGTTTAACATAAAACCTTCAAGAACACATTGTAATTTCAATAATTTTGACCCCGATTCTCAGAGAATGGCTGTTTCGCCTGAGACATCCTCCCAAAATCGAGCCCCAGACCCCTCCTCGGAGCCTCCTGGGGGGCCTCCTGGAACCTCCTGGTGCCTCCTGGGGCTTTCTGGACCTGCTGGTACCCCAGACCCAGCCCCGGAGCCTCCTGGGGTTTTCCTGGGCCTGCTGAGGCCGCCTGGGGCCTCCTGGTGCCTCCTGGGGCTTCAGAACTACATGCGCGCACAGAGACACAAATCACGCCCAACACATCACACGCTAGACAAACATAACATACACACCACCGACAACACACAAAAAGCACGCACCACACAAAGCACACATCACACACGCACACACACACACACACACACGCACACACACACACAACACTCACAATCCTGGTGCCTCCTGGGGCCTCTTCTGGTATCCAAGTCGGGCCTCCTGAGGCTTCCTGGGGGTGTGGGGTGGGGGGGGTGGGGGGGGTGGGGGGGGGGGGAGATTCGGTCTCTTTACAACCAGAACAACCACTTTACAACCAGATGGGTTACTTTACAACCAACATACGATTGGAAAGTATGGTTTTTCATCGAGAACGTCCACTTTGCAACCAGAACGGCCCACTTTACAACCAGAACGGACCACTTCACAACCAGAACGGGCCACTTTACAACCAGAACGGACCACTTTACAACCAGCTCAGAGTGGCCGTGCGTGTTTGGGCGTTCCGCAAAGTGCCCCAGAGCAAGTGGGCGCTCTGAAAAATGCCCCAGAGCAAGTGGGCGCTCTGAAAAAATGCTCCAGAGCAAGTGGGCGCTCTCAAAAGTGCTCCAGGGCGCGCGGACGCTCTGAAAAGTGATCCAGAGCACGTGGGCGCTCTGGAGCCCGAGCGCCTGAACTCTCTGCGCAGGCCCCAGCGATGCCTCTGAGCCCGAGGACCTGGACGCTCCGCGCAGGCCCCAGCGATGCCTCTGAGCCCGAGCGCCTGGACGCTCTGAGCAGGCCCCAGCGATGCCTCTGAGCCCGAGCGCCTGGACGCTCTGGCGCTCTGAGCCCAGCAGACTAAGACAGGGCTTGCTAGCAGGGGCCAAGCGGCCTCAACAAGGGCCCCGTGCTCGCACGGGAATAAGGCGACAGCGTACGTAGGAAGGCTCAGGGCGACGCGCTGCCCATTTTAGGGGTCACTCACAGGAAGCGAGCCCAGTGGCCTCCACAAGGGCCCAGCGCTCCAGGGAACTAGGCCATTGGCACCGCGGGTCTCTTGGGCCACGTTGGCCCCTGAAGCCCCACGGTGTTCTGCAAGGGGCTAAGTGCGCCAGCTCCAGTTGGCCCCCTGCTGCTCCTCGTCTTGGAAGATCGAGGTTCAACGTTCCGAATAAATGCAGCTATTTCGAAGATCGTTTCTTCCAGCGTCAGCCACAGTGCCAGCGCAGCAACGCAGGTATCCTGCTCGGGCAGCAGCCTCAGCCACCGTGCCAGCGCAGCAGCTTGAGCCACCGTGACAGCGCATCACCGCCACCTTTGTGCCTGCTACCACCACACTTACCGCTGCAGCCCCGCTACCTCCACAATTCCGACTGACCCCCCGCTACTACCGCAAATCCCATTGCAGCCCAGCTACCACCACAGTTCCCACCGTTGCCTGGCGACCGCCACAGTTGCCACCGCAGCTTCCCAACACCACGCAGTTCCCATTGTAGCCCCCGCTGCCACCACATCTCCCACTATAGCTTTCCACTGCCATGCAGCTCCAGTCTTGGACGGGATCATGGTTTATTCGTATGTCCTGCGCGACTAGCCTTCGCCCGTCAGAAAAAAAAAGGCAGAGCAAGCAATGACATAACTGACCGACAGAGCTTAGAGAGCAGGTCAAAACTCGAATCCGCCCACCAGCACGCAACATGCCATAGCGCACCAGGTCGCCGCATCGCCAACTCGTGCGCAGTGCTTCTTCGTGCGCGATGGGCAACTTTACAACCAACATGCCTCAAAGAGCCCAAAGCCACCCTTGCGCTTGCCCGCGGAGGTTTCAGGGAAAGGCACGCGTGCATTCACTATGTGTTTTTACTTGCCGGGTTGTAAAGTGCCCTTCCTGGTTGTAAAGTGCCCTTCTCGGATTTTGTAAGCTGGTTGTAAAGTGACCCATCTGGTTGTAAAGTGCGCTTCTGGTTGTAAAGTGACCCGCACGCGGGGGGGGGGGGGGAGGGGGGGGGGGGGGGGGGGGGGGGGGGGGGGAGGGGGGGGGGGGGGGGGGGGGGGGGGGGGGGGAGGGGGGGGGGGGGGGGGGGGGGGGGCCCTGGTACACACATCGCAAGGTGTGGCAACCTCATTTGCGCTCGAGTGCGACTTCGCTGTTGCATGTCACTCCTGCTTCAAACGCCCCTTCAGCTTGTTGTATGAGCCTGGGCACACACGTGCCACTTGTTTTTGAGGGCCCCCGAGGGGCGGCGCGGACTAAGGAACCCCCTAGAGGCGCCCAGGAGACCCCTAGAGGCGCCAAGATGGCACCGAGAGGCGCCCGAGAGGCCTCCAAGAGCCCTCCCACCCCCCGACGCACTCAAGACGCCCAAGAGCACCCCAGGACAGCCAGGAGACCTCCCAGACGCCCCAAGATGCCCCCAAGAAACGCCCAACAGATACCTCAAGAGGCCTCGAAATTGTGGATGGGTTGCTGGGGATACGCGTAGCGTCTAGAATTTCTCACGTAACGCAACTTGGTCCTTGTAAGATGTCAAAGATACCTGCTGCAACTGGACTGCTGAGATCTCGCCCCATGCCCATTTCCTGAGCAACTCGGAGGCCAACAAGGAATCGAAACGTCTTGGTTGGTCACCGCACTGTTCATGAGATGGGCCCGCGGCCTCAAGATGTCGCTTGGCCCGCTGCAATCGACCGCCCTTCATTGCCACATGGGTTATGCATAACAAGACAAAGCTGTATTCACGACCGTAATCACTTCGCAAACGGACAAGGATCTGAAGCCAATGTTCTACGGACGCATGCTCGCTCTATTCCGCCAGATGTCGGAGTCCTAGTGTTCCCACTAGCTACGGCCTTTTTTTAAAAAATTGTTTCTGTAGACGGCGGTTCTTATTCTTCTTGGCCAAATTGTTCCTGGATCCGATCTCCGAATGTGGCTCTGGCCCTGGCGTCGCGCATACTCGTCTGATAATTTCCAGCAGTTAGAGGGATGTATGGTGGTTCAGTTTCAAAACGTAACTATCTTTGGAGAGCGATTCCTTTTCCTCTCGCCTTCACGCCGAACAAATATGTGCTCTGACACGAGTTTGTTACACGAGCCCTTGTCACATGATGCCGCTCGGCATGTTGTGTCAGAGACGTGCCCCCACCCCCTAGCATCTTTGCTCGGGGCCAGCGGAACACATTTTTGACGCAGGAGGGCAAGCAGAAGCTTGGCCCCGAGAGGCCCCGACAGAAAATGAAATCAAAACCGAGAACACGTTTTCAAAAACATGCAAGGACACCTGATGCTGGTTAGTAGATTCTTGGTAGATTTTTAATAGATTTTGAAATCTACTAAAAATCTACTATGGATGTTAGTAGATTCTTGGTAGATTTCAAAATCTACAACAAAATTTACTAAAAATCTACTAACCACTGCATACACGCGATACCGCGCCCAAGTGATTCAATACGCCCTCGGTGCAAACATTGATCTGACAGAGCTCATGCGTCCGCAATCCTCGCACCAAGCGAAAAATACAACTTACCACCACCGATGCTCCGCGCAGCTTCGGAGGCGCAACTGAAAGCAATATCATACAGCCCGTGCGCCGAATGTAGACGTTTCTCACGTGAGATCCCTTGCCCCCCCCTTCCCTTCGTACCCTAAACCGCAATCACTCTGTGCAGCCGCCCGTCTGGGCACAATCACTCAGTGTAGCCGCCCGTTCGGGCAGCGGAGCAAACATCGGGAGCTCCGAGGCGCTTAGAATAACTCGGTCAAACAACCTGAAAGCAGCATGGACGCAAGATGTCACAACCCCACTGAACGCAATATGTCACAACCTCACTCAATATGTCACACCCTCACCAGGGTCCTCACCCTAGCCTGTGATAGCCTTGAACTTCGCCCCCGCGGAGGAGGAGGAACCGCCCTTCTGGTGGTGCTCGTGGATCGCCACCAGCTCGTTGTAGTACTCGATGAGCTGCCTGTAGGGGCCAGCGGCCGCCTGCAAGGCAGCCGCGACCTCCTTCTTGGTGGTGCTGTCGGGGCCCGCCATCAAGAGCCTCTCGATCTCGTCCTGGCTGGGGACCACGTCGCGGCAGAGCTGGACGCCACGACGCGCCATATCACTGCCAGCTGCGTTGCTGTTGGTCTTGCACAGCTCGACCGCGACCCTCTTCATGGCGCTGGTGACCTGCGTCACCGAGTCGAAACTCTCCTGCAGGATCTTGAAGTCGGTCGCGTCTGGCTTGTTATCCTGGTTCTTCAACGAGGGTTTGCCGCGCGGCCCCTTGAGGGCCTGGAGCCAGTTCTCCTTCACCGAGCAGCCGACCTCCATCATGTCGGCGAGAGCTGACCGAAAAGTGCTGTCGTCCGCCGCCTCCTGGGTCTTGGTGCCGCGGACCGTGTGCGACGCCACGTCCTTCACGCTGATCTTCTTCGTGCGGCTGTACCACAGCCCGTCCTCTGGGTTCTCGTAGATCTCGTTATCGTTGATCGCCTCCTGGAACAATTGTTTGCTCCCTGCGAACACGGTCCCGATCATGCAGTTCTTGCTCATGCCCACGACGGCATCCCCCTTGCCCTTGGACACAGTCCTAGATGTAATCGCCTCGAGCGTCCTCGCCTTCACCTGCACGGAGTCTTTGTACGTCGCGCTACGGCTGACGTAAGCGTCCACGACCTGGGCCCGCTGCTTCATCTTGCCAGGGGGTTTGCGCTCCTTGCTGCCCAACTCCTGGTACTTATCCCAGTCGTCCTTCCGAATGTCGGCCTGGCTGTGCTCGAAAACGCACCGCTGGGCCCTGGAGGTCTGGCGATCGTCCAGGACGCCATCCTCCTCCGACTTGGCGTCCTCGGCCTCGTTCACGCTCTTGACTGCCTTCTCGGGAGCTGCGAGTGCGGACGCGTGCCACTTGGCCCCTGCTGGAGCAGCCGCTGGTTTCTTGACAGGCTCGCCGCCCTTCACGGCCTTGATCACTTTTTTCGGCCCCATGTGGAAACAGCTTCGGTGGACAAATCCTCGGACCGATGGGAAACTCAGCAGCGAAGTCCGACGGTGGTTCGGAGCCGTCTGAGCCATAACAACACAATGCAACGGAGGGGGGGGGGGTGGGGAAGGGGTCTCAAGGACCCCTTGGGCAAGCCCGAGCTGGGCCGCAGGGGGCCAGAACGCTGTTGCAGGACGTAGCATAGCATAAGTTGGCTCGGCATAGCTTGGCATGGCTCATCATATCATAGCTTGGTATGTTAGCCTTTTCCTATACACCCCCATCTCGACGCTGAACCCTCAGCCGAATCAACCACCAGCAAAGCAGTTATAGGCGCTGGAATAACACATCATAGCATGAGACACATACGACTGCCGACCAAGTACCAACAACGATGCTGTAATGGCATAGCATATGACATCATATCGTATCGATGCTTGATTGTTTTTGTTTGTTTGTTTGTTTGGTTGTTTGTTTGGTTAGTTAGTTGGTTAGTTGTATTTTTGTTTGTTTGTTTGTTTGTTTAGTTGTTTGTTTGTTTGTTTGTAATGCTTGTTTGTCACAGCGCCATCATCCGTCGCAGCGGTGGGGCCTGACCATGCCCTCAGCCTCCTCAAACGCTCGGGCGCTCAGAGTCCAAGGGGCATCCAGACAGTCGAAGGCGAACGTTTTTTCAATAGCTACAATGAGAGGCGCTGCGCAAATTGCACGTCACACTGTGCACCGCACTGAAAGATGTCTGACATATTCATCTGCATGAGTACATCCCTGTACTTCAAAAGAATCACAACCAAGAGAAACTATGCGTAGTAGAGACCACTTCGTGACAATACATCTGCTGTGTGCGTGGCAATGCATATCTTGTGTGCGTGACAATACATATGTTGTGTGTGACGACTGGTGTGGTGGTCTCTACTTCATGCGATCACGCATGTCCAAACACTTCTGCTTGGTCATGGTGCCGCCATCGATGGCCGCGTGCATCTTGCGCATATCAGCGGCTAGAGAATCACCCCGAAGTCTCACCCTGGCTGACCAGATGCAGACGCGCCTCAAGGAGCCATCCGCCCGGCACCCCCGCGCCGTGAGCTCACAGCGGGGGTCGCTCTCAGCCGTGGGCCCAGCCATGCTCGGGCGGCACAGCAGGCCCGCGCGAGGGGGCACCGACGGGCTCTCATGGATAGTAGCCTTCATCTCGGTGTCCTTCTTCGCCACGGCCTTGGGCTTGGGCTTGGGCTTGGCCTTGGCCTTGCCCTTCGCCTTGCCCTTGCCCTTGCCCTTGCCCTTGCCCGAACTCCTGCCCGCGAGGGCCGTGGCTTTCCTCCGCTTGGGCTGCGGGTCCAGGACGTGGCCGTCGCTCTCCTGGCCGCCCTCGCCGTCGTCGTCACCCTGGTCGTCGCTCTCCTGGCCGTCCTGGCAGTCGGAGCCACCGACGAGAGGGAAGCCGTCCTCGCCGTGCACCGCGGTGCTCGGGATCGACGCCGCACTGCCACTTGAACGGATGCTGAGCTGCATCTGCGCCAGGATCGCGGTGGCATTCGTGAAAATCTTCGGGTAGCCGTCGGCGTCTAAGTCCGTGTCCTGGGGCAGGTCGAGCTTGGGGATATCGATCTCCGCGTGGTCACGATCGCTGCGTGGCGAAGGCAGCGGCGAAGGCAGCGGCGATTGAAGATCGGGCGTCGGTGAGCTATCTAACTCCATCTTATCTAGCAGGCCTTTGATGATGATGGTATCAGACGAGCCGCAAGCACGTCTGAACCCTCCGACCTTTGACCGTTTACCATTCTGTGGGCCCTGGCTGCACGATTCACGCTTCATCTCCCGAAGAACTGCAAGACAGCGTCGCACATGTTCTGTCACTTGGTGGAAATACACAGGCCCATTGATCTCCATCGGGAGGCTGGAGCTGCAACTTGATTTCAGACAAACTTCTAACTTGTTAGGATCAACCACTCCGTTTCTCACGCCTTTCTTGAAGAGACTCTCAAGCAGCGGGCACAACCGGACGACCATGTTTGGAGTAACCTGGTGCATGCCATTCGCAAGCTTCGGACCGAGGACATGATGAATCGAAACTCCTCGTGTAAATCCCACAAGCCCTCTGGGCGTAGGTGGTTTAGGGAGTTTCCTCTTCCACCCCTCCTTCTTCCCCTTCGGGTAGGGGCTTGCCCCTCCCCCTACTCCCTGGACGGGGGGCGCGGCGATGCGCTGGAGCGTCCAAGATGGCCCAAGACTGCTCCAAGAACGCCTGGGAGATCCCTAGATGACCTCCAAGATGGCTCAAGATGGGCCATCATGATGGCTCTGCAGATGCTCCAAGAGGCCCCAAGATCGCCCCAATACGGCTCCAAGAGGCTAAATAGCTCCCCAAGGAGTGCTTCAAGATGATAACATCCTTGGAAACCCTAAGGGAAACCAATGATGGTTGCCTTCTCTCCTTTTCGCTTCCGATGGCCTTCCGAGGCCCAAGATGGCTTCAAGAGGGCCCAAGATGGCCCCAAGAGGGGCCCAAGATGGCCCCAAGACGGCCCCAAGAGCGCCCAAGGCGCTACAAGAAGTCCCCAAGATGGGTCCAGGAGGCTATTTTGGGGGCTCCCGAGGGGCGGTGCTAACTAAGGAACATCCTTTCTTTGATCGATCGCCCCCAAGAGGCGCCCAGGAGGCCCCAAGAGGCGCCAAGATGGCCCCAAGAGGCCCCCCCCCCCGACGCACTCAAGACGCCCAAGAGCCCCCCAGGACCGCCAAGAGACCCCCCAGACGTCCCAAGATGCCTCCAAGAAACGCCCAAGAGATATCCCAAGATATCCCAAGAGATATCCCAAGAGGGGCTGGTGGGGATACGCGTAGCGTCTAGAATTCAGATATACACTCAATGAAATCTTGATCGGTGACGTTTGGGTTGGCAAGGGCACGCGGCCTCCTCCCTGCAGCAGCCATGGCTGCCTGGAACCAAAAAGAGCTAGCTATAGGATGTGACGCGTGGGATTGTTGGAACTTCACTGCTGTCAAGCGAGAGCAAGAGAGAGAGAGAGAGAGAGAGAAGATGACAGAGGGTGGATATTGGAAAGAGACCGAATCGCGCACACGTAATCCCTGTGCATCTAGATCAGTTCGCCACTACGGAGAGATCACCTACACACACATATATATATATATATATATATATATATATTCTCATACGCACCTCTCCGAGGGAGTAGCGCTCAGAGGGGATTAATGCGTCCGTGCGTGCGTCCGTCTTTGATTTTTCTGGCCGTTTCGCTCGGGACATCCTCGAAATTCTGAAAATCGGTGGCACCCCTCACGCAGATCGTGAAGGAGAGGTCCAACAACACATAGGAATTTCAACATTTTAACATAAAACCTTCAAACAACACATTATAATTTCAATAATTTTGACCCCGATTCTCAGAGAATGGCGGTTTCGCCTGAGACATCCTCCCAAAATCGAGCCCCAGACCCCTCCTCGGAGCCTCCTGGGGGCCTCCTGGAACCTCCTGGTGCCTCCTGGGGCTTTCTGGACCTTCTGGTACCCCAGACCCCGCCTCGGAGCCTCCTGGAGTTCTCCTGGGCCTGCTGAGGCCGCCTGGGGCCTCCTGGGGCCTCCTGGGGCTTCAGAACTACATGCACACACAGAGACACAAATCACGCCCAACACATCACACGCTAGACAAACATAACATACACACACACACCACCGACAACACACAAAAAGCACGCACCACACAAAGCACACATCACACACGCACACACACACACACATACACAACATTCACAATCCTGGGGCCTCCTGGAGCCTCTTCTGGTATCCAAGTCGGGCCTCCTGAGGCTTCCTGGGGGGCCCTGGTACACACATCGCAAGGTGTGGCAACCCCACTTGCGCTCGAGTGCGACTTCGCTGTTGCATGTCACTCCTGCTTCAAACGCCCCTTCAGCTTGTTGTATGAGCCTGGGCACACACGTGCCACTTGTATATATGTGTGTATATATATGTGTGTATATATGTATAGATGTATGTATGCACACGGATTGCAACCGCTCTTCCGAAGGGTCGTCTCCGAGGGGCCTCTGCGAGAGGCAATGGCAAGGGGTAGAAACACCGCGCGCCCCACGCCTGGAGCGCCATGTTTGTGAGTTCGTATCGTGGGTGCGACCGCTTAGGTGGTACCCTATGGGCGGGGTCCTATGGGCAAGGCCTCATGGGCGGAACCTTGTGGTTGGGATCATATGGGTGGAACCCTAAGGTTAGGGCCTTATGGGTGGGGCCCAAACGCGTTGGTAGATTTTTGGTAGATTTTTGGTAGATTTTTGGTAGATACGAAAATCTACCAAAAATCTACCAAACACACTATGTGCATTGCCCATAGCGCCAATAGCTTCTGCACTTAGATTTCCACTCGATTCTAAGGGGAATGCCCCTTATCTTTCCTTTTGTGCGCCCTCAGAAACATAACCTTAACTTTTCTTTAGATTTCTGAGGGCACCGGATGGTCAGGGGGGGGTTCGAACCGGTAGTGACCCCCCCCGGTTTTCCGGATCCGGAGGGGGGGGGGGGATGGGTTCGAACCGGTAGTGACCCCCCCCGGTTTTCGAGGGGGAGGGGGGGGGGGGAGGGGTTAGGGGAGGG
The DNA here is from genome assembly GCA_963575745.1 of Prorocentrum cordatum. Lineage (NCBI taxonomy): Eukaryota > Dinophyceae > Prorocentrales > Prorocentraceae > Prorocentrum > Prorocentrum cordatum. The sequence goes on from CAUYUJ010015505.1 coordinate 118,209, forward strand.
GGGGGGTTTTGCCGGGGGAGGGGGGGGGGGGGGAGGGGGGGTTCCAGCGCGTTTCGCAGGGGGGGTGGGGGGGGCGACCCCCGGGTTCCGGAGGAAAAGGTTGGCAATTTTCCACAGTAAAGCGGCGGTGGATCACGCTCTCTCATACCTTTGGGTCCCGCACTCCTGCCCTTCGCTCACGAAGCTCAACCAATATTCGGTGCTGATGAGCAGCTCAAACACCTTTGTGTGGCTGCTTCTCCAGCGCATCGCCAGCACGCGAGACAGCGGCTCCCCCCAAGTGAAGATGTGCTTGACGCTCGGGACTGCCGTGGGCTCTATCGCCTCAAGAGCGGACGGAACTATTCCAAGGACAGTGGCGCTGCAACTGGTGATGGCGTCCGCATCTGCGCTGCTCGAGATGCACGTGGCGGCGCCGAAAGCGAGTGCGATGTCAATCTGCCCCATGGCACTCGCCGCCCATAGCACTGGCGTGTGCTGCAGCACGCGATCATCTGAGGTCAAAGCTTTGGCTACTCTGGGATACGCTCGAACTTCGTGGAGGGCCATCGTGTGGGAGACCTCCACGCACTTTGACCCACCTGTCGTGCCGCCCGTGAGCATGTAGCAAAGACTGGCACTCGGCACGACGCCCACCAGCGTTGGCGACCTGGCGGCCGCCAAGGACTCGGCCCCTCCCAGCAGACCCGCTGGCAGCCGCAGCAGCCGGGGCGGCGACGCCGCCGCCGTCCACTCGGGCACGACCTCCTCGGGCACGCCGGCGTCGTCCAGCAGGACGGCGACGGGGCTGAGGCGGGCCAAGATGTCCTGGTTCCGCGCAGCCTCCACGCGGCGGCTCCGGGCGGGGAGCTCCCCCGCGCCCATCCAGACGAAGGGGACGCCGCACCGCATCAGCCCGACGGTGGCCGCGAGCCACAGGGCAGAGCGGGGGGCCAGCAGCGCGGCGACCCCTGGCGGCGCTGCCTGGAGCTCGGCGAGGAGCCATGCGGCGATCGCCTCCGACGCGCGAAGCAGCTCACTCCACGTGAGGCTCGGGGCGCTGCCAGGGCCGCAGCGGCCCCTGACAGCCAGCGCGCATGGGAGCTCTCGGCCCCAGCGGTCGAAAGCATCCACGAGCGACGCGGGGGGATTCGGGGCCCAGGAGCCCAACCGCCATGCCACCCTCTCGTCCCCCTTCTCACCATCCCCCCCTGAGATGGGGAAACCAAAAGGTACCGATACCGCTGCTCCCCGGACCTCTCTCGGGGTGCGTTCTGAACAGGACTTCGAAACGAATCCAGCGCTGGCGACGAGGGCCTCCAAGCAGGCCGAACAAGGGGGAACAGGGCGAAGGGTAGCGGTATCGGTAAATGTTCCTCTTCTGATGGGAGGGAGGGGAGGCGAGGGTTAGGTCGGGCATGTCCTACTACAAGCGGATTTTGGAGGAAAAGTAACACATAGCCAAACAGTACTCAAGCATAGTCACAACATGATCGACAAATCGTCCCCTAACTATGTTTTGGCTATTCTTGAGTATTCCTGCTGAAGAGGAACAGGCCCGACTCAAAGGCGAGGGGGAAGGAGCAGCATTACGTCTGGTCCTGTGGGCCCCAGGATTGGCGCCCGCGGCTCCCCCGGCCATCCCGCACTGCGGCAGCGGCCGCTCCCCTCGGACCAGCCTGTGCGCCGCGCGCGCCCGCTGGAGCCGAGCTGATCACGTATGGAGTCACCCGTCCACCCGAGCTGTCGTCACACTCGGGTGCGGCGTCAAGCTGTGGCGACGAGGTCCCCCCCTCGAGGGCGACCACCAAGTCGATTCATCAAATACTAACTGTGACAGCAAGTGGAGGCTTCAACGGGAAAGCTCTCAGGCAGGTGGGGGGCCTGGTCGCCACGAGTTGGCAGCGAGAAACGGCAGTCCCACGCAGTCCCACGCCGCCGCCCCTGGAGGAGGAGGAGGAGGAGGAGGAGGAGGAGGAGGAGGAGGAGGAGGAGGAGGAAGAGGGTGGCATCCGCAGATTCTCTGGAAGCCCCCGGACGCTCTCAGAAAGCCCAGGGGAGGCTCATTCTGAGAAGCCCCAGGAGGCTTCTTCCTCCTCCTCCTCCTCCTCCTGCTCCCCCTCCCTCCCTCCCTCCATCCCTTCCTCTCTCCCTCCTCCTCTTCCCCCTGGGAAACCTTGGGAAGGAACTCCCTAGGCCCTAGAGAAGCACCTTGGACACCCTGAGATACACTAGGAACCCTCTGGAGCAAAACAACTGTAACGTTCGGAGGCACTTAGACTCATCAGCCAAGCTGGCCAGAGCTAAATTGATCGCTGGTCGATAGGGCCCGTGGCTGATATCGTCTGGGACAACTACCAACACCCTGACCACTCTCAGGCAAAGTTTGGGGATTCCGTGCTCACTCCAGGTTACCTGAACTACATGTTTGTGCCAGTGGAAGTCCGTCCACAAGCTTTTGAGGCTAACGCATTTGACCCCTCATGCGCGTACAGGGGCGTCCCAATGGCGGCGCTCTCCATACCAATGGGTGGTACGTGCCACGCGGCGAGGCGTCCCGAATAAAGGCGACATGCAACGCCAAGGAGGTGCGATGGGAGTGCGAGGGCGGGGGAGGTTCACGGCAGGACACTACTACCGCTGGTTTCGAGAGATCCACTGTGGTGGTTGAGATGCGAGAGGTAGCGTTGGTGCTGGAAGTGCCACGAACAGTGGAAGCGGTCGTTGTCACAGCGGATGTGATCGTGGTAGGGGTTTGGTCGGTTAGGACGCGTTGGAACAACGTGATAGGGTGGTAGTGGCGATGCTGATGGAAGTCTGCTGCATATGGAGAGAGAGAGAGAGGAAACAAAAGATGAACCAAATGATGGGCGAGGGTAAGCAAAAGGAGGAAACGGAGCAAGAAGACTTGGGGGACAATGCTGGCGTGTGCATGCGCAACGTATGCGCGCATCCATGCTCACCTCACACACATGCGCGCAGACCCTGACAGCGACTACGATCTCCCAGTCCTTCCTCGTGATCGCCTCACGCCAGGCAGGTAGGCTTCAGGGATGCTCCTCAACAGTGTCCTAGTCGCTGCTCGAGCGCAAACGGCAAGACATGAATCGTGGGCGCACGGTTGAGAAACCTGAAGACAGCTGGTGGTGTAGTGATGGAAGCGGAAATGACCGGAGAGCGCGCGTGCATGGGAAGGGCTCGGAGGAGGATGGGCATGAAGAGGAGGAGGAGGAGGACGAGGAGGAGAGGGAGGAGGAGAAGGGGAGGACGAGAAACGGGGTGAAAGTGGGGAGAGCATCAGGAATGGCGACCCCCACGAAGAGGAGCAAGAAGAGGATCACACTGGGGATCAGGGAAGCGGAGGGGAGCGACCGGGGGAAGGCCGAAGGCCCTCAGGCAAGGTCGGTGCGCCCGCGCCATATCCGGCATCCTACCCCTCCCACCCATCCTTTCCCACGGCAGTGTTTTTCTCTTCGTCCGCCGACGCCGTGTCAGACCCGCTTCCCCGATCCGTCGTCGGGGAACACCACCCCCCCTTCCTTTCCCCGATCCGTCGTCGGGGACCCCCCCCTCCCCCCTTTTCAAAAGGGGGGGGGGTCCGAACCCCCCCCTCTCTCCCCCCTTTTGGCCGCAGACTCCGGAACCCGACCCCCCCACCCCTACCCCTACCCCTCGGCCTCACCCGAACCCAAACCCCTAACCCAAACCCCTAACCCTAACCACAACTACTAACCCCAGCCCCGAAGCGTACTCACTACTCATTACTCACTACCCACTACTGACTACTCGCTATTCGCTACTCACTTCTCACTACCCCCTACTCACTACTCACGACTCACTAGTCACTATCCACTACTCACTACCCACCACCCACTACTCGTTACTCACTACTCCCTACTCACCACTCCTTCGTCCCTACTCACTCCTCACTTCTCACTACCCATTACTCGATATTCATTATTCACTAAGGACTACGCACTACTCACTACTCACTAACCACTACTCATTACCCACTATCCACTACTCACTACCCACTACTCATTGCCCACAAATCTCTACTCACTACCCCCTACTCGCTACTCGCTACTCCCTACTCCCTAGACAATACTGACTACACAGCACTCAGTACTCACTACGCGCTACTCCCAAACTCGCTACTCAATATCCACTACTCACTCCCCGCTACTCACTACTCACTACTCCCTACTCACTAGTCACTACATAGTCTCTAGTCACCAGTCACAGGTCACTAGTCACTAGTCACTACTCACTACCCACTACTCACTACTCACTAATCACTACTCACTACCCACTATCCGCTACCCACTTCTTGCTACTCACTGCTCACTACTTCCTACTCCCTACTCCCTACTCACTACTCGCTACTCCCTAGTCGTTAGTCACTAATCACTACCCACTACTCACTACTGACTACTCTCTACTCACTACTGACTACTCACTACGCCCTACTCGCTCCTCACTACTCACTAATCGCTACTCCCTACTCGCCACTCACTACACAGTACCCACTGCAACTACACACTACTCTCTACTCATCACTACTCACTACTCACTACGCACTACGTACTACTCAGTACTCAGTACTCACTACTCACTACTCACTATTTACTACTCGCTACTCTCTACTCTCTACTCACTACTCACTACTCACTACGCACTACGCACTACCCACTACTCACTACTCACTAATCACTACTCGCCACCCACTACTCACTACCCACTACTCACTACCCACTACTCATTACTCCCTACTCCCTACTCATTACTCACTACTCGCTACTCAATACTCACTACGCACTACTCGCCACCCACTACTCACTTATCAATACACACTACTCACTATTCACTACTCACTACTCCCCACTCCCTACTCCCTACTCGCCACTCACTACCCACTACTCACTACCCAGTACCCACTACTCACTTCGCACTAACTCACTACTCACCAGTCCGTACTCCCAACTCCGTGCTCCCTACACACCTTCTCTGGCGCAAGAAAGGGAAGCGAGAGAGGCCCCATCTCCCCGGTTCCCTTTCCGGCGCAAAGGGGGAAGAGGGGGGGAGGGGTCCGAACCTCTCCACCCCCCCTTTCCAGCGCCAAGGGGGGGAGGGGGGGGGGGGGGGGGTCCGGACCCCCCCCTTCAAGGGAGGGGGGACGGGGGGGGGGTCCGGACCCCGCCACCCCTTCAAGGGGGGGGGGGGGGGGGGTTCTGGACCTCCCCCCTCCTTTAGTGTATTGGCGCACTTTCCCAATCGTGCCATGCGCGATCGATGAGAAGGGAGTTGAGTGCACCGGAGGAGGTTGCGGATGAGCAGGAGGGTGAGCAGGAGGAGAAGGAGGATGCGGGAAGAGGAGGACGAGGAATAAGAGCCGCAGCAAAAGCTGGAGCGGATGGGGCGGGAGGGGCAGGAGGACCAGGGGGATGCGGAGGAGGGGGAATGATGGGGGCCACAGCAATGAAAGGATTCAGAGAAGTGGCCCGCGCTGGGGCAAGAGCACCACTCCGAACGACGGGAGCACAGCGCCGATCCGACAACGAGGCCCACGCTGCAGCAGCAGCACCATTTTGAGACACCAAAAGCAATCGGATTGTAAAACGCCATTGTGAATCTCAACTTTTAGAATGTGGTGCGTGCGTGTGTGTGTGTGTGTGTGTGTGTGTGTGAGTGCGTGCATGCGTGCGTGCGTGCGTGCGTGCGTGCGTGCGTGCGTGCGTGCGTGCGTGCGTGCGTGCGTGCGTGCGCGCGCGCGTACGCGCGCGCGCGTGCGTGTGTGCGTGTGCGTGTTGAGTGTGCGTGTGCTGTGTGCGTGTGCGTGTGCGTGTGCGTGTGCGTGTGTGCGTGTGCGTGTGCGTGTGCGTTGTGCGTGTGCGTGTGCGTGTGCGTGTGCGTGTGCGTGTGCGTGTGCGTGTGCGTGTGCGTGTGCGTGTGCGTGTGTGTGTGTGTGTGTGTGTGTGTGTGTGTGTGTGTGTGTGTGTGTGTGTGTGTGTGTGTGTGTGTGTGTGTTTCTCAAGGTTGTCTCAAGCGGCCCCCCTCCTTATGGGGCCCGCACTTCATGTTGGTAATCCCACCAGCCCTCTGGGCGTAGGTGGTTCCGGGAGTTTCCTCTTCCAACCTCCTTTTTCCCCTTCGGGGATGGGTTTACCCCTCCCCCTAACCCCCTCCCCTGGACCTGAACGAGGGGTTTCGCTGGTAGTTGGAGCGTCCAAAACGGCCTCGGCGAGGAAGCCAACATCATCGATTTTACTAAGGTTTTGGCCCATTTTACAAGCTCCCGAGGGGGGTGCTAATTGAGGGACCCCCTTCCTTTGATCGATCACCTCCAGGATGGCCCCAAGAGCGCTCCCAAGGCTCCCAAGAGCGCCCAAAGAGGGCCCCAAGAGGCGCCCAGGAGGCCCCAAGAGGTCCCCAAGAGGCCCTGAAGAGGCTCCCTAGACCCCCAAGAGGCCTCAAGAGGATCCCCGAGGCATCCAAGAATCCCCCAGGCGCTCCAAGATGACTCCAAAACAACTTCCAAGGGACATCCTAGGAGGCTCTTCTGCACGTCATTGTTTTTGTTCCTTCTTATCTTTCTCATCCTCCTCCTCCTCCTCCTCCTCCTCCTCCTCCTCCTTGTCGGCCTACTCCTCCTCCTTCTCCTCCACTTTATCAGCCTCATCCTCCTCCTCCTCCTTTCCTCTTCTCTTCCTCCCCCTCCTCATCCTCCTCCTCCTCCCCCTCCTCCTCATCATCCGCCTATTCCCCCTCCTCCCTCCTCCCTCCGCCCACTTTTCCCACCTGCTGCCCCTCCTCCCCCTCCTCCTCCTCATCCTCCTCCGACTCCTCCTCCATCCTCGCCCTCTTGGGTAAGACGGGTCCCCCAGCCCTTTGCTACTCTGAATGTCCCTCACTTCCCTGATCACCGCAATTCGCCTGAGCATCGTTTTTGGATGGGCTGGTGGGGATACTTTTTCTTACAGCCGCAGGCGGAAGCGCCGGCGGCAAGGGGTCACGGTCGGGCTGCGGCCGTGACGAATTACCCGGGCGCGCGCGGGGGCCGCGGATCAGACGGCGGTGCAAGCAGCAACCCAGGGCGTCTGAGAGCCAGGCTGGTGGGGATACGCGAAGCGTCAAGAATTAGGTTCCTCCGGCCTGAATCTGCCCTCCCTGTAGGGTCTCCGCCTCCATGAGGGAATCCAAGCGGGGCCATCCAAATCTTGTAACTGCGTCACTTGTTTCCAACCCTCCTGCGTTAGGTTCCCGTGTTGGATATAGCACTGTCGCCTCCACTGTCCTCCCCCCCCCCGCCTCCTGCCTCCTGCCCCCTACTTCCTGCATCCTGTCTCCTCTTCCTGATATCCCTCCTCCCTTCTATTCGTCGTCGCAGCCACGATGTGACTCTGGCTCTCTCGTCGGCTCCTGGGAGGGGGGACCTCGCTGTCACCTGGGGGGAGCTGCGAATTTGCGCCACTGTCGCCACTTTCGTGGGCTCCAGGAGGGCCCAACGAAGTGGAGTTGTAGGCACACCCAGTCGAGACCTCGCAGCTCCCTGGGGGGCTGCGAAGTGCGTAACCGTCGCCACGTTCGTGGGCTCCTGGGAGGCCTAGCGGATAGGATTTGTAAACACACCCAGCCGAGACCTCGCGGCCCCCTTGGGGGACTGCGAACTTCGCAACCGTCTCCACTTTTGCGGGCTCCTGCGGGTCCTTCAACATGTTCGTTAGTAGTGATCGGTCATGTGTACCGTCGCCACGTGTGTTGAGAGTTGGGTACTTCGCAAGGAAATTTGTCTCCAAGCTAGAACCTGGAGGACGCCTCGAGCGGGAGCCTCGTCAGTGAGTGAATCGCGAAGAAATCTCCAGCGGGAACCCTCGGAAAGCCTCCGAGTCACAGGAACTTTCAGAAGGCTTCAGGGAGCCACTGGAAGCTTCGGGAGGCTCGAGGCCCCAGAGCCACCACGAAGCCCCAGGAGGCCCCAGAGGTTCTCCAGGAGGCCACAAGAGGCCACGGGAGGTCACACCGGGCCCCAGGAGATCCTGGGAGGCCCCAGAAGGCTCCAGGAGGCCCTGGGAGTCTCCAGGTGGCAGCAGGAGGCCCCAGGAGGAGGCAGGATGCCCAAGGAGGAGGCCGAGACAGGGGAGAAGGAGGCCAGGCTCCATGAGCCCCTGGAGGCTCCAGGAGGCAACGGGAGGCCCCAGGAGGCCCCAGGAGGAGGCAGGAGTCTCAATGGGGATGTAGGAGGAGGCCAGAGGAAGAGGCAGGAGGAGGAGGCGGAGGAGGAGGAGGAGAAAGCACGAGGAGGAGGAGGAGGAGGAGGACAAGGAGGAAAACGGGGAGGAGGAGGAGGAGAAGATGGGGAAGGAGGATGAGGAGGTGGTGGAAAAGCAGGAGGAGGAGCAGGAGGAGGAGAAGGAGGAGAAGGAGGAGGAGCAGGGGAGGAGAAGGAGGAGCGGAGAGGAATAGGAGGAGGAGGAGGAGGAGGAGGAGGAAGAGGACGAGGAGGACCGCAGGACGAGAAGGAGGATGAGGAGGAGGAGGAAAGCGAAAGGAGGAGGAGGAGGAGAAGGAGGATGAAGAGGAGGAGGAGGAGGAGGATGAGGAGGAGGAGGAGAAGGATGAGGAGGAGGAGTAGGAGGAGGAGGAGGCAGGAGGGTGTAGCAGGAGAGAGATGGATGGGCAGGGTGAGGAAGAGGGCCCCAAGAGGTCCTGGAGGCCCAGGAAGGCTCCAGGACGTCCCGGGAAGCTCCAGGATGCAGGAGGCTCAAGAGGAGGCAGGAGGCCCAGGAGGAAGAGAAGGAGGAGGAGGAGGAGGAGGAGGAGGAGGAGGAGGAGAAGGAGGGGAGGAGGAGGAGGAGGAGGAGGAGGAGGAGGAGGAGGAGGAGGAGAAGGATGAGGAGGGAGGAGGCAGGAGGAGGACGAGGAGGAGGAGGAGGAGGAGGAGGAAAGGATGACTAGGACGAGGACGAGGACGGCAAGGACGAGGACGACAAGGACGAGGACGAGGAGGAGGAAGAGGAGGATGAAATGGAAGAAATGGGGGAGGAGCAGCAACAGCAGCAGCAGCAGGCAAGAGGAGGCAGGAGGCAGGAAGAAGCATGGGGAGGATGAGGAGGAAACAGACAGATGCGGAGGCAAGATGGTGAGGCAAGAGGAGGAGGAGGAGGAGGAGGAGGAGGAGGAGACAGGAGGGTGTAGGAGGAGGGGGCAAGAGAAGATCCTCAGGCGAGCTAAAAAGAATGTCATGTGAAGCCATCCCAGATGGTGTCTCGATGGCCTGTTGGAGCTCTGCGCAGATGGCCAGAGGGTCCAGGCTCGTTTGGGCCTGTGAGTGCGCCCCGATGCAGAGAGGGACCAGGACCACGCGCGAAATGAGGAAGACTGAACGGGAGGTGGCAGAGTGCCTCCCGCGAGTGCCTGCGAGCTTCACCTATGCAAGCGCATCCGAGGAACGCCCGCGCGCAAAGAGGGCGATGCGGAGTGATGCAGACAGGCGGGGAGCATAGCGTGGGACAAGCATGTCGCTGCAATTTCGCACTCCTCCTCCTCCTCCTCCTGCTGCTGCTCCTCCTCCTCGTCCTCCTCCTCCTCCTCCTCTTCCCAGGCTGGCAAACATGCGGCGCAGAAGCTTTGCAGGCAAGCGACCCTTGTCCTCGTCCACCTCGTTCTGCTTCTCCTCCTCTTCGCTCGACTAGGAATGGCCATCGGCAAGGAAACTGGTTGCCGCATGGGGGCTGGCGGCTGGCAGGGGCACCCTTGCTGGAACCTCGGCACGTCCCTGAACGTGGCGGCGAGGGTGTAGTCCAGCGAGCACTAGAGGAGGCCGATGGGGGCGGAGACAGGAGCGGAGGCGGAGGAGATAGTGATCCTCCAGCTAGTCCAAGGGCGTCTCGGCAGCACGAGGTGGCGGGGAGGGCGGAGCGGAGGAGGAAGAGGAGCAGCAGCAAGCGGAGGAGAACGACCACATGGAGGATGAGAGGGGGGATCCATCGGAGGAGACAAAGGAGGAGGAGGAGGAGGAGAAGGAGGAGAAGGAGGCAGGCAGCGATGAAAGAAGTGTCAGGGTCACTGACACCCCCCAGCACCCTCAGACGAGGAAGGAGTGGCGATCGCAGCAGGCGAACACCGTGTGGGGGGAGGTGGGGAGGGACGGCGGTCCTGCAACGCAATGCGGCGAGACCCCCTACCGTCCCCCACTGCCACCACCTCCCGCCCCCGCCAGCGGCAGCGCCACCAGGAAGTCCAGGCGAACGTCCATGGGCTCGGCGGCGGGGTCGTCCGTATCGAAGCGGACGGAGGCAGAGCGCTCCCCGACGGCGATGACGGTCACCTCGAAACCCGCCAAGGGGCCTCGGCAGAGTCGCGCCCGCACGTCGGGGGCGAGGGCGGGCGGGCGTCCAGGGCCGCGGCGGCCAGGCAGCACCGTGAGGCCATCCGCCCACTCATCGTTCAGCTCATCCTCGAACGCGTCCTGACCTGCAGCAGGCCCAGCAGCGACATCAGCGAGAGGGAGGCCCACAGGGGCAGGCTGCGGACGGCGCCGCCGCCGCTGCCTGCGACCGCCCCCCGTGGCGTCCTCCATCACGTGGTCCCTAACCGCCTCGCCGCCGCCAGCACGAACTTCATCAGCCCCATCACCGGGGCCCGCAGCACCACCGCCACGGCCTCCGCGCCCTCGCCGCCGCCGCCGCCGCGCGGGGGCAGCTGCAGCGCCAGGCACGGGCGCAGGCGGCTCGGCGGCAGGGCTCCGCAAGCCCGCCACCGCCGCGCGCAGAAGGCCCTCCGCGGCGCGCAACAGGCGCACCCCATCGCGGGAGTGCCCTGCTGCCAGCCCCGCGGCCGCATGCGCCGCGAGGAGGGCCCCGCGGGCCGCCTCCTCGGCGCGGCGCAGGCCGGCGGCCTTCGGCGAGAGCGAACCCGGCATCGGCCACGCGGCGAGCGCGCCGAAGGCGCGGCCCAGCGGCACGGGGCAGGAGCCAAGACGGTTCTTAAGGAGGAGAAGGAGGAGGAGAAAGAGGGGGAGGAGGAGGAGGAGAAGGTGCAAGATGGGCAGGAGGAGCAAGAAGAAGAGGAGCAAGAGGGGGATGAAGAGGTGGAGACGTTGGAATAACAATAACTTACTTCTTTTCTCCTTGAAGCCAGCGCCCTGCCCAATGCCACGAACCGTGCCCACCTGCGACCACGTGCCCCATTCCCCAACTACAGGGGCAACACAGATCAGAATGAGGGTACCCAGCCGTCTTACATTACCCTCTGGTGTGTGGTGGGTACAGGTTCCGCGGGGCAGATGGTTCAGGTGTTCGTATTTGCATACGGTCACTGCCCAGTAACCCCGGATGGTGCACAACGTGATGTGTCACGTAAGCTGCTGCTGGGGTCTGGCAACTCCTCGCACACACCCACTCAACACACAACACACACAACACACAGCACACACACACACCACACACACACAGCACGCACAACACACAACACACGCAACACACACCACACACACAGAGGGTGCAATGGCAAAACTCATCTACCAACAATGGTTGACGGAGTTGACTCCAGCCGGATCAACGGGCAGCAGAGCGTTGACACCTGAGCTGTGCAGTTACAGCTGCACGCCAGCCTAACGCATCGTCGTGGTAGAACTTGTATGCATCGTCGTCGTGGTAGTAGTGACCGCAGTAGTAGTAGAAGAAGTAGTAGTAATAGTAATAGTAGTAGTAGGGGTAGTAGTAGTAGTAGTAGTAGTAGTAGTAGCAGCAGCAGTAGTAGTAGTAGTAGTAGTAGAAGAAGAAGAAGTAGTAGTAGTAGTAGTAGTAGTAGTAGTAGCAGTAGCAGTAGTAGTAGTAGTAGTAGTAGTCGCAGGAGTCATAGTAGTCGCAGTAGCAGTAGTGGTGGAAGCCGTAGCAATAATACGAGTCGCCGTCATAGTAATGGTAGCAGCCGCACGAATACGGATACTAGGAGTAGTCGTAGCAGTACTCATAACAACTGTGGTATTATAATGGTAACTGTGATAGAAATTATAGTGGTAGGAACCGAAGAAGTGAAGGTAAACATAGAAATCGCAATAACACTAGTAATAGTAGTAATGGCAATCATACTCGCACTCGAGGCCGTAGTCGTAATCGAGATGGTAGTAATTGTAGAAGTAGGGATCGTAGTTGTTGTAGTAATCTTGATTGTAAGAGTGGTGATACGAGCATTGGAAGTAGTAGTCATATTAGTAGTAGTAATAGTAGTAGTAGTAGTAGTGGTAGTAGTAGTAGTAGTAGTAGTGGTAGTAGTGGTCGTAGTAATAGTATTGGTCGCGGTCGTCGTTCTGGTACAGAAAAGAATCATAAGAAGAAGTAGAAGTAGAAGTAGTAGTAGTAGTAGTAGTAGTAGAAGTAGTAGGAGTAGTAGTAGTAGTAACAGAAGTAGTCGTAGTCGTAGTGGTGGTGGAAATAGTACTCACCGCCCTCGTAGTAGTAGTAGTAGTAGTAGTCATAGTAGTAGTAGTAGTAGTAGTAGTAGTCGTAGTAGTAGTAGTAGTAATCGTAGTAGTCGTAGTAGTACTACTACTACGAGTAGAAGTCACAGTAGTAGTACTAGTAATCGTCGCCATGATAATGGAAATGGCCGCACTAATACGGATAGTAGGAGTAGCCGTAGCAGTCGTGATAGCAACCGCAGTACACGTAGTAGAAACAGTGGTAAAAAAATCATAGTAGTGGAAGTGGTGCGAGAAATATAAATGAGGATGTCACTTATAGTAGTAGTGGTAATCCTACTCGTACTCGAAGTTGTGGTCGTATTCGCAATCGTGGTAGTTGTCGTATGAGAAAAAATACCGGTACTTGCAATTGTATACTAGCAGTAGTAACAGCAGTGCTAGTAGTAGTAGTCGTCGTAGTAGTAGTAGTAGTAGTAGTAGTAGACGAGAAGTGATCGTCGTAGTAGCACCCGTGCAAGTAATGGCTGTAGTGGTAGAAATAGTAGCGGTAGTCATAGTAATCATAGGCGCAATAGTAGTAGTAGTAGTAATAATAATAGTAGTAATAGTCATCACGGTAGTAATAATAGTCTTCGTAATCGTAGATGGAATTATAGTAGTAGTCGCAGATGTAGATATAGTAATATCAGTAGTAGTAGTAGTCGTACTCGGAATCGTAGTCGTAGGAATCGTAATCGTAGTAGTATGAGTAGTAGTAGAAATAAGAAGAAGAACCGTGGTTGTACGAGTAATCCTTGTAGTTGCAGTCGCCGTACGAATGATAGGAGTAGTGGTAGTCGCAATCAGAACCATGATCGTAGTCTCAATCGCAATCGTAATACTAATAATGGTAATCGTCGTACAAGTATTGATAAACGTATGAGTAAGGGAAACAGTGAGAACGGTAGTAGCAATCGTGGTCGTACTTGTAAACTTGGTAATGTTAGTCGTAGTCGTAATAATCGTAGTCGTCGTATTAGTAGTAGAAGTAGTAGTAGCAATAGTAGTTGAAAAGTAAGAGTGGACGTAGTAGTGATACTAGAAGTGGCAGTAGTAGCGGTAGAAGTAATGGCAGTAGTCGTAGTAGTAGTAGTAGTAGTAGTAGTAGTTATCGGTAGTCATGATAGCACTGGTAGTTGTAGCAGTCGTAGTGGTAGTAGTAGTGGTAATAGTAGCCGTAGTAGTAGTAATAGTAATACTAGGAAAAGCAGTGGTGGTAGTAATAGGAGTAGTAGTAATACTACGAGTAGTAGTAGTCGAAGAAAGAGGAGTAGTAGTAATGCGACTGGGAGTAGTAGTAATAGTAGCAGTAGTAGTAGTAGTAGTAGTCGTAGTAGTAGTAGTAGTAGTAGTCGCCGTAGTAGCCGTAGGGGTAGTGGTACTTGTAGTGGTAGTAGTAGTAGTAGTAGTCGTAGTAATAATAAAGTAGTAGCAGTAGTAGTAGCAGTAATAGTACCAGTAGTAGTAGTAGTAATAGTTAGTATTAGCGGTGGTGGTAGTAGTAGTAGTAGTAGTAACGATCGTAGTAGGAGTCGTCTTAGTAGTATTAAAATTCGTGGTCGTAGTAGTCGCCGTCGTAGTCGTCGTAGTAGTACTAGTAGTAGTGGTCGTACTAGTTCCAGTACAAGTAGGAGTCGTAGTAGCCGTAGTACCCGTAGTAGGAGTAACAAGAGCCGTCGTGGCTGTAGTACCAGTAGTAGTGGTAGCAATAGGAGTAAGAGTAGTAGTAGTAGTAGTAGTAATCGTGATGGTAGTAGTAGTAGTAGTAGTAGTAGTAGTAGTAGTAGCAGTAGCACTCGTCGGAGAAGTAGTAGTAGTAGTGGTAGTAGTAGTAGTAGTAGTAGTAGTCGTAGTCGTAGTAGAAGAGGTACTAGTCGTAGCAGTAGTAGTAGTAGTAGTAGTAGTAGTAGTGTTAGTCGTAGTTGTAGTAGTAGTAGTAGTAGTAGTAGTAGTGGTAATAGTTGTAGTAGCTGTAGTAGTAGTAGTAGTAGCAGTAGTACTCATCGTAGTAGTAGTAGTAGCAGTAGTAGCTGTAGTAGTAGTAGTAGCTGTAGTAGCTGTAGTAGTAGTCGTAGTAGTAGTAGTCGTAATCATCGTAGTAGTAGTCGTAAGAGTAGTAGCAGCAATCGTCGTCGTAGTCGTAGTCGTACTAGTAGTAGGGACAGTAGTAGTAGTACTAGTAGTAGTAGTAGTAAGAGTAGTAGTAAACGTCGTGGCTGTAGTACTAGTAGTGGTAGTAATAGTAGTAGTAGTCGTAGTAGTAGTAGTAGTAGTCGTAGTAGTAGTAGTAGTGGTAGTAGTAGTCGTAGGAGTAAGGGTAGTAGTAGTAGAAGTCGTAGTAGTAGTACTAGTAGTCGTTGTATTAATAGTAGTAGTAGTAGTCGTCGTAGTAGTAGTAGAAGTAGTAGTAGTAGTAGTAGTAGAAGTAGTACTAGTAGTAGTACTAGTGACGGTAGTAGTAGTAGTAATAGAAGTAGTAGTAGTAGTCGTTGTAGGAGTAGCAGTAGTAGTCGTAGAAGTAGTACTGGTCGTAGAAGTAGGTGGCAGTAGTAGTAGTAGTAGTAGTAGTAGTCGTCGCAGTCGTAGTAGTAGAAGTAGTAGTAGTAGTAGTAGTAGTAGTAGTAGTACTAGTAGTAGTAGTAGTAGTAGTAGTCGTAGTACTAATCGTCGTAGTAGTAGTCGTAAAAGTAGTAGCAGTAGTCGTCGTCGCAGTCGTAGTCGTACTAGTAGTCGTCCTAGTAATAGTAGTAGTAGTAGTAGTAGTAGTAGTAGTAGTAGTAGTAGTAGTAGGGGTAGCAGTAGCAGTACTAGTAGTAGTAGTAGTCGTGGTAGTAGTAGTAGTAGTAGTAGTAGTAGTAGTAGTAATAGTAGTAGTCATAGTAGTAGTAGCAGCAATAGTAGTAGTAATCGTAGTAGTAGTAGTAGTAGTAGTAGTAGTAGTAGTTAGTAGTAGTAGTAGTAGTAGTAATAGTAGTAGTAGTAGTGATAGTCGTAGTAGTAGTAGTAGTAGTAGTAGTAGTAGTAGTCGTAGTAGTAGTAGTAGTAGTAGTAGCAGTAGTAGTAGTAGTAGTAGTAGTAGTAGTAGTAGTAGTAGTAGTAGTGGTAGTAGTAGTAGTAGCAGTAGTAGTAGCCGTAGTCGTAGTCGTAGTCGTAGTAATACGTGTAGTTGCAGGATCTCCCAGGGATCTCGGAAGGATCTCCCACGGATCTCGGATGGATCTCCCAGGGATCCTGCAAGGATCTCCCAGGGATCCTGCAAGGATGTCCCAGGAATCCTGTACGGATGTCCCAAGGATCCGGTAAGGATCTCCCGGGAATCCTGGCAGCACCTCCCACGGATCTTGGAAGGATCCCCCCAGGGGTCAGGCAAGCATCCTGCAAGGAATCCCTCAGGGATCCTGCAAGGAATCTCTCAGGGATCCCTCAGGAATCTCCCAGGGATTATGCAGAAACCTGTCAGGGATCCTGCGGAAACTTCTCAGAAACCCCGAGAAATGCATCCAAGATCGCCCACGGCGGATGGGATTGGCACTCAACTGGATGGAATTGGTTGGGAACGGTTGGAATATCCGTTCCCGCGTGCTTGTGATTCGTCCCGCTTTTCGGTGCCCAGGGGAGAGCCCAGGGGGAGTCCGGGACGGTCCCAGGTGTTGCGGCCCCGACGTCGTCCTCCCTCCCCCGCTGGAAGCGCAGGGGGGTGGTCCCCGTGGGGGATCCCCCAGGAGAGGTCGGGGGGGGGTGGTCGTCCCAGCGACGAGTGTCGGCGGCACGGGCCAGGCCTTGGCAATACGCCTGCGGAGGAGCCGCGCAAGGAGCTCTGAAGCAGCTTTCCGGACAGATCTCTGTGCAGACATCGGGGGAATATAGAACGTCGACCCAGGAGTGCCCGCAACACCGGGGTTTCACACATCCGGCGAGGGAGTGCAAAGCAACCTGCCCACCCCGTGGTCATGGGCTCGCCCCCTTCCCCTCCCGCCATGCAGGATGGGCCCCTCTTCTGCTCCTAGCTGTTGCGAGGTGCAGTGGTGCGAGGTGGGCGCGCGTGCTTGCGTGCCTTCGTAATCTGCGTGCGCGCGCGCGCTCGCGTGCGTCAGCCACCTCCAATCCTATCGGGGAGGGTAACTCTGCGCCCGTCCCACCGGGGGGCGACTCATTCTGGGGCCCGTCCCCCTCCCGCTCCCTCAGGGGACGGGGGCCCGGCGACGGGCTGAGAGAACTTCCCTCTGCCTCTGCCGAGACGCCGCCAGCATCAAGAAGTACTTCACAGCGCTCAGGATGTGATCCTCGATGTGGAGGACCTTTGATCAGAGGAGTCGGAGGAGGACCATGATGACCATCACAGTGATGATAAGGGCGTATATCACTATGGCTACATCGAAATACGACCAACGACATAGTTAAACCTTGTGCATTGTCAATGCACAAGGTTTAACTATGTCGTTGGTCGCCAGTTCGAAGCACACGCGCGCTGTTTTCAGGGGCGCGTTTGTGGCGTCGGTTATGGCTCAGGGAACGGGTAGACGTGAGCATTGATGCTTGTCCAGCAGATGGTTGCGCATTGATCTAAACAGCGTCTTGCTAGCATGGTTTCGACATGCACCCCAAGGTTCCGAGCTCGAGTATCGACACGGTCGAGCGCTGGGCCCTCGGGACACGTCGACACGGCGAGCCCTGAACACGGGACAACTGCACGATGGTCAACGTTCCTGCGTGCACAGGTCGCCAAACATACTCCAGTTCTACTCCTCCCTGATCTTTCTGACCGTCCTTGTCCTTCTCCTCCACTTCTCCTCCCCTTCCGTATCCTCCTGGGCAGAAACAGTTGTCTTTCTGCTCCTCCTGCGGGGGTGTGCCACGGACTCGGGGCGCTGCAGGCGGACATGGCTCACCAGAGATCTCGCGCGAATGGGCCACGGGGATTGCAGCCCCTGCCAGTTCTAGGCTGGCAACATGACAACTTGGGGCGCTGCTCGATCCTCCTAGGTGGTTCCTTCCACGTGCCCCTCATCGCTTGCCTGGGGTGGAGAAGAACCACAGACGGCCCACGCCACCAAGCTGACGCTCCGCGCCGCTCATCTCTGGCAACGTCCCCTTTCCGAGGCCGCGAGGCAGTCGGAAATGCCGTCGAGCAGCAGCGGTGCCCGTCGGCGCCAGATAGTCGACGCCTTCCTCGCCGTGCGCGCCACGGCGGCACAAGCCATGGACTCCATCACGGGAAGGGGGGGGGATGCCAGCACAGGCAGCACTCACTCGGATGCCTTTCGGCTGGCGAGCGATCTGAGGAGGAGCAGCCAGGGGAAGGAGGAGAAGGACGGAGGCCCTCCCGCGCCCGCAGGCGGCCGGGTCAGGCCGCCGTGGGCGCCAGGTCCACCGCCAGCGCGTCCTGCAGCACCCCGAGGCAGGCGCGCCAGCATCGCGAGCGGGGCTCGACGTCGGGGAGCAAAGCAGGCACACCTGCCCGGAACTCCATGGGTCGCACAGGGGCATACTACATCGGCGTTGCAGAACAACTCGTCGTGAACTGATGCTGAATCATCTTGCGTTAGCAGGGCAGGATCCAGCCCAGAAAGATTTCTAAAATCGTGTGTTTGTACGTCGGGGTTTCAAACTCCCCCGTTTCAAATCTATATAGGTACTGTCGTAGAATGGGAGGAAATCCTGAATTCAGAAATCCAGGATCTTTGATCCGACCGCTCTTGACCCAGCCCACTAGGATTTTGGGGTGGAAAGAGGGGGCAACTTGGCGCGGTCGGGACAGGGGTGAGCCTTCGCCCGCCCGCTCGCGCGGAAGTAACGGACGAAACCTGCATCATCTTGACGCTCCCATAAAACGTGACGAACCTTCGCAACGGCGTAATGGTACTGTGCCCTCCTCGGAGGCGTACGTCCGACCCGAACATGTAGCACACACACACACACCTTGCAGCATCTCATTTCCCGAGCGGTAGGGCCAGAAAACGCCCGACACTGAATATCTACTATCGGATTTCTCGGCGCGCGCATCTCCGTTTTGGGGGGCGACGCACACATAGTATCAGTTAGCATGTTTGGGTGACGCCGACTCCAAGCGTCGCGACCAACATCCCCGACGGGCGTACTTTTGTGAAGCCCAAATCCGCGGGCGCTGTTCGTGCCGCGGGGACATCACAGCACGACCCGAGGCGACAAAACGGTCCTGGGGATGGGGGCAGGAACTTGGAGGCCCACGCCGCGAGAACATCACGACGTGGGCCGTCTGAGGAGGTGGGGGGGGAAGCGGAGGGGATGGGGCTGGACATCGGCAGAGGTGTTCCTTTCCCAAGGTGTTCCCAGTTCGCTGGCCATTCTGGAGCCTCGGGAAGTCCCTTCTGGGCCCTGGCTGGAGCCGCTCGAAGTGACCTTGGGCCTTCCAAGCTTGGGATTTTGGGCGATGTATATGTGTATATATATATAGATGTATCACACATTCCAAAACAATCGAACAATCGTTCCAGACTAGTTTTTTCGTGACTATTTTTGAATATTCCTCCTGTAGAGGGACACGCCTAACTTATAGCTTGGGGCAGCGCGGGCCTGGGACCAGCGCAGCATCTATCAACGCCCGAGGGAAGGCGAGGAGCGGGATGGGGGCTGCAGAAGTGGGAGGGGTGGGGCAGGCGTGCGCCTTCTGCCCCCCGGAGGTGCTCGAAGTGCTGCTCCCCCTCAACGTCCTGCAGCACCACGGACTCACCCGCTCCCGCCTGCCTCATCGCATCGGCGAAGCTAGCACTCTGCGACGGAGGCACGATCTGGTCGTCGGCACCGTGCACGAGGCCGAACGTGGGCATGCTCCCTCCGCACACGGTGCGAGCCTCCAGGAGACCCGCTAGCGCAGCGGGGTCGGTCAACCTCCAGCGGGCCTCGGCGTCTCGGGTCGGCCGCCGGAACGGCTCCTGGAACCCCGAGGGGCTTGCCCAGAAGGCGCGCCATCGGAGCTCCTCGCTGGCGGGCGGCGTGCCGAGAAACTCTTTCACGATGTTGCCGCCCACCTGCTCTGTGTAGGCCTTCTGCAGGTCGGCAACTCCTGCCTGGGCTTAGGTCGGGCATGTCCCCCGACAGGCGGATTTTGCACGAAAGATGGAAAAAAAGCCCCAAACAATGCCCCCAACATTCTCAAGAATAGCGGCAACATCGTCCTCAGAGTATTTTTCTGACTCTTTTTGCATATCCCCCCCTGTAGGGGGACAGGCCCGACTTAAGCCTGGGCCAGCACCAGCCTCGGCCGGACGCCGCCCCGCGGCCCCGGCCCTGGCGCCGCAGCCACGAGCGGCCGGAGCCCCAGCCAGAGCGCCAGGTGGCCGCCCGCGGAGTGGCCGACGACGGCCAGCGGCGGGCCGTCGGCGTGGCCGGCGGGGCCGCAGCCCACGCCACGCTCGCGCGCCGCGTCGCCAGCGAGCCAGTCCAGCGCCAGGGAGACGTCCTCGAACGTCTCGGGATAGCCACCAGACGTCCCCAGACTCCGGTACTCCACGTTCCACACCGCCAGGCCCCGGCTCGCGAGGTCGCCGGCGATGGGCGCCATGAGAGACCTGTCGTAGGTGCCCTGCCAGAATCCGCCATGCAGCAACATGACCACCCCACGGCACTCCCCAGCGGGCCTCAGGAGGTCCGCGATCTGGAGCTCGCGTGCGCCATACCGCAGGCCCTGCTCCACCGTGAACGACAGCCCTGCGCGTCCGCTGCACCGCGCCGCGGCGACCGCAGCAAGAGTGAGGCTGCCGATGCGGGCGCCTCGGCGGTGTCTGCTGCCTGCGCCCGACGAGCGCATCGAAGCGCAGGCGGAAGACCGATGCGGGGATGGTCTCCCCGCGGTCAAAGATGGCATGATCCCTACTGGTTTGTTGATCCAGATTGGCTACGGATGGTCTGGGTACGATCATTGGGGATGGGCTCACATGCAACAGCGGACAAAACTACCGAAAACATCTGGGTGAAGTCGGCCTCTCTTCGTCTCTCATTCTCGACCTCTTCCTCCTTCGCCTCCTCCTCCTCCTCATCGTCGTCCTCCTCATGCTACTCCTACTCTTCGTCGTCGCCATCCTTCACCTTCTCCGTCTCTTCCCGCGAGCTCCAACTAAACGAGTTGCCGAGTGCCTTATGCCTAATAGATTGACGTAGCCCCAGGCCATCAGGAAGAACTCCTCCTCCCACTCATCAGTAATGCTTTCTTCTTGTAATCATCCTCTCCCAATGTGTCCCTCCCATCTCACATCCCATCATCGTCTTATTCCTCATCACCATTTTCCCGAATTCCTGGCTCCCGTCGTTCTCCATATTCTCCCCCCCGTCGTAGAGCCCGTCGAACCCACCCACCCACACACACACACACCCACAAACACCCTGGACCCCGCCAAGACCCCCACTCCCTCCTCCGTGACCTTCACCTTGATCTTGCCCTCGCTCTCCGCTCTACACGACGAACGAGGTTGTGAACCAGAAGCTCGTTGCAATCGGCCTTGGGCCGCCAGGTCGGTGCGGACTGCGCCCCTGGGACAGTCCCAAACTTCTCATCCTCATTACCCATCGGTCGGAAGAAGCAGGTAGAAGCAAGCATGTAGAAACATGAAGTAGAAAGGCGTTGAACGTAGCCTGGGTCCCGTCCGCCCCCATGAGGAGGAGGGAAGAGGGGAAGCCACTCGATCATTGAAGTAGGAAGGCGCTCAAAGAAAATTGGAATCTGGAAATCCAAAAAAACCTGCTTTCTATTCTCCTCATCCTCCTCCTCCTACAACCAACCGCTCACCCTGCTCTTTCCTGAAGAATCCCCCTCCTCATTCCTTCTTGAGCCCACCAACAATATTGAGCATCTCCTTGGGTCTAGGATTTAGGCGCCCAGCCGCCTATAGCGGGCTCCAGAAATCGTCTCTCATGCCTCCTCTCCCATCCGTATCGCCCTCCTCCTTCACCTCTTCATAATCCCCTCCTGGCCCTCCCATCCTCCTCATCGTCACTCCGGGGTCCCCTCCTCGCCCTCCTCCTCGCCGTTTCCCCCATCCTCCGCTGTTGTTCCGACCCTCCTCATTACCCTCCTCCGCAGCATCCAGCCCCAGAACACCTCATGGCAGAATCCAGCCCCCCCCCCCCGCAGAACACTGGCGCACATAGAAGCTTGTGGAAACATCACGGAGACAAGCATCGCAAAGAGGGGTAGTGATGAAGGAGAGGGGAGACCAGAGGAGAGGAGGAACATGACAAGCTAGGTGCGCCCGCGCCATATCTGACATCCTATCCCTGCCTCGCATCCCTGCCCATTGCGCCGATTCATTTCTACCTGCGGACGCGTGTCACAGCCGACCTGGAACTCCAACCGCATTATTTTGTGCGCACTGGGGGAAGGGGAGCTGCGTACGTAGGAGGATGATGAGGAGGTGGCGAGTGAGCAGGAGGAGGAGCAGGAGGAAGAGGAGGAGGACGAGGACGGAGGAGGACGCGGTCGAATAGCAGCAGGCATTGAGGAGGAAGGAGCGGGGGGAGCATGTGGACCAGTGGACGGCGGAGGAGGGGAAGTGAGAGGAGGGCGGCAACGACGACAAAGGACTCGGATCCTGAACAGTGGCCCGTGCGGGGGCGAGAGCACCATCTTGACGACAGGGGGCACAGCGCCGATCCGAAGATGAAGCCCACGCCGCAGCGGGAACACGACACTGAAACACCAGATGAGATCGGAGCGTAACCAACAAAATAGTATTAACACGTTTCGAAGTCTTCTGTGGGACCCAAAACAGTACGCGGAGAGGGCCGAACATCTTCCGCACAGAGTCGGGGGAGAGAGTAGTCTTCACAAGGCGTGATTGCCTAAGAGGGAGGAGCCAGGGAGGATGGAGAGGTGGGGAGCTCAGGAGGATGATGATGATGAAGGGCTGGTCATGGCCTGCTCAGACTTGCCACCAAATCTAACCGCTCCGAGCGGCTTGCCGAGAAGGGAGGGGGGTTAGCCCACTCGTTCTTCCTGGAGAAGCCTGACTGTACCCGACTGAGGTGCCGAAGCCAGAAGAATTGACGGTCAGACGAGCGGCGTGGGGGACGGGCGGAGAGATCACCTTCGGCGTGGGAGAAGCGAAGATCGCGTCCACATCCTTGCCAAGGGTGTTGTCGCTGAGGCACTTCCAGAACGCCTGGATGGAATACAGACAGGGGAGCGGGGAAGGAGAGCGGAGGGCGGGGGGAGGAAAGAAGGAAACACTGTCTTCGCCATCGCCTGGTGGCCGACGGACAGCGTCTCCCTTCTCTCTCCTCTCCCTGATTTTACTACGGGGCAACATGCCTATGTACAACATGTGATGACGAACAACTGCTGGCAGATTTGCCAATTCCGACATGGTGGCAAACAAACAATGTCAGCAACGTCATACGTTCGGTTTAGGACGCAGTCCGTCGTGTAAACCTCACCACGGTCATGAAAACCCATCGTCTAAGGGTTCCCGGCATGCTTATACATCGCGGGACTTCCACTCTTAGGAGCTTTGTTTCCTACGTGTTCCGATCAGCTTCCGCTACAGGTCGCTGTACCAAGAACCCCTGGCTCCATAGGATTCATGGGGATCTCGGCTGGGCCTGGCACGTGCTTCGTAGCGTAATTTCGCTGCGCGACTCGGTTGATGGCTGTGCTGCTTGGGGGCCCCGCGTCCTGCAGTCTCTAGCCAAGCAGTGGTGCACAATAAAACACAGCGCTTCAGGTGTGTGCAACGGCCAAGGGCAGGGCAACACTCGCCAAGAATGCACTCGACCGGTGTTTCGGGGTCGTGCGACCCGCAGGCGTCCAAGTACCCATCACCGACCCGTTCAACCACATGCACCCCAAGCTGCCTCTGACTCCAGCGCTTGCATAGAAGTGGGGCGAGCATGCAGGGGGGCTTCAGAAGGGACTGCGCCTGCAGATCACTCGCAAGCGTGATAACGTGTCGAGGTACATAGGGGGGAATGCACATGCATGGCATGCTCAATGAGGTTTCCAGCCCGCCGTCTTTTACGTGACCACCTTGCGCTTGATGCGTCAAGGTCATCCTTGTCTGCGACATGCGCGGAGCCGTTGTGCAAGACGACCGTGCCGAGGCCCCCCGTCAGCAAGCGGCTGACAAACACTCGACCCAACGGAGAGCTGGCTTGGGACGATGGCGTGCAACATGGCAACCATGCCACTTTTTCCGCATTTCACGGATGACCCAAACCCCCGACGTCATGCTATTTTCATGACGCGACCCCCAAAGGTCCGGACCCCTTTCCCGTGACCAATTTTTCGTCCCGAGTCGTTCGCGACGGCCCCGAGGCCCAGTGAGGGCCCCTGAAGGCCGAAAATAGCGAGAAGCCTCCCGTCATGATTTTTTCACGACTCCAGGGGGTCTGGGGACGAAGCCCAGCGATATCCCATGCGAGTCAACATGCGAGATGACGCCCTCAGCCCAGCAACGATTCCAAGACCTCGTCGAGCCCGCTCCAGAAGCCCCCAGCAGCCGAGCCCATGCAGAGCGCCGATCGCCACGGAAGGTGCCGACCACGGGAGTGCTCACCGGTCGGAAGAATCGGACCGGGCGAAAGGGGGCGATAGCAAAGGGGGGGTTTGAGAATCAGCTCACGTAGCTGATTTTCCCGGCGCCTCCCAGCGCCGGAGGCAGCTATGTATCGAGAAATGGGCACCTCGGTGGGGCCGAAACCAGCTGCATGCAGCAGATGTCGTACCCCCCCCTTTCCCAATCCCCCCCTTTCATCCAGCCCGAAAGGAATAGGCAGAACCATGAAGTAGGACGGCGCGTTGGAAGTAGATTGGGTTCCCGCCCGCCTCCTGAAGCGGAGGGAAGAGGGACAACCACTCGACTCTTGAAGCAGGAAGTCGGCTAAAGTAGGTTGGGAACTGGGAATCCAAGCACACCTACTTTCAACGACCGATGGATACGCTGGCGCCTCCGGGCTCCTCGTCCCAATCCACACTCATAGGAAGGAGGCCTATATGGCCGATTTTGTAAGCCCTGAGCACAGAAACGCTTTCACCTCCTGGGAGCGCGTCTCTTGCCTCCGCCACCCTCCGCCGCCCTTCCGCAGGCTTCCGCCGGCGGGGGCGGCCTCGCTTGACTTCCGCCGACCTTCCGTCGCCCTTCCGCCTCTTCTGAGGCAAGCGCCGCGAGAGCGAGAGAGAGAGAGAGAGAGACCCAGACGTGGATGGAGCAGGAGTGTCACAGCGCAGCGTATCACACCATCGTGTGAGTTGTGGGCGTCGCAATAGATGCACAGCTGGGCGACTTTACAAAGCAAAGCACCATACAGGTCGCCGACGGTGACACGTGATAACTGCCCTGCAGACCAACGCCAACACCACGCTTGTGATCGTTTGTTTATTAATTGTTTTGTCGATCGGCGCGGGCCCTCCAAATCCCCCCTCCCCCCCATGGAGTAGATCTTGGCTGCTTTTGGCGCCTGTTTCGAGCAGCTGGGGTCTCCCCCGTGATGGACGCACTGCTCCAAACTGCCGGACTAAGCAGAGGTCTGGAGCCAGGCCCCCTCTCTCCCCCCCCTTCCGCCCAACGGTGAAACGCCGAATCAAAAATTACACCAGAGAAAAAACCCAATAAATGGATGGTTTTTTGCTGAGGAGATCGACCGGGAACCCGGGAGCCTGGGAACCCAGAACCCACCGAAATCGGCCTGGAACCAATAACCGGGAATCCAAGAACCGGGGACCGGGAACCCGGGAACCCAGCCTGCAACCAAGATCGGCGGGAAACTTTCGCCAAATCTTTCAACTTCCGCTAGGACCCGTTCAGTGCAAGCACGGATTGGGGAGAAACGTCGACCACTCGAGGTCGTGTGCGGCAGCCGCAGCACGTGAGGCCAGTCTGGACATCTGCGGAGCCGAGGTGCCGGGCGGCAGGCGCTCGGCGCCGCCGAGCCCAGGCCAAGACCGCGCCCGAGCTGATCTGGACACTCGGGCCCGAAGAGAAGCTGCCCGGGCCATATCTCGAGTTTGGGATCAACCACAGGATGGATTTGCCCAGAAATGGATTTCTCGTCGCATCTGGAACGGGAAAAAGCCAAACGCTCGTGGGCTGCTACGCCTTCCTTCGGCGATTCGACGAACCAAAAACAATCTTGGGGCAAATCAATTATGTATTGGGTTTTCTACTCGGACAGTGGCCCGTCGAGGGTGCCGACACGAAGGCTCACGGAGCCGTCGTGTGGCCGTCGCGGCCACGGCGCCGACGAGAGCGCCGTCGTGGCCGCGGCTCGGCCTGCCGAGGTGGTCACGTGGAAGGCGGCAGGGCCGCTCGTAGTCCGTGCTTCCGCGTGGCGTCGGCTCGGACGTGGTGATGGCGCAGGAAGAAGAAGAGGGAGAAAAAGAAGAAGATAAACGACAGACAAGAAGTATAAGCAGAGAAAGAGAAAGAAGAAGAACAAAGAAGAAGGAAGAAGACGAAGAAAGAATAAGAGACGTGAAGAAGAAAAAAGAAGAAAAAAGTGCGTGCGCAGAAGAAAAAGAAGAAGAAGAAAGAAAAAAGAAAAAAAGAAGAATAAGTAGGAAGAAGAAAAAAACAAGAAGAAAGGAAGAAGAAGAAGAAGGAAGTACGAGAAGAAGAAAAGAAGAAGTAAGAATAAGAAGAAGAAAGAAGAAGAAAGAAGAAGGAATAAGAGACGAAGAAGAAGAAGGTGAGCGTAGAGGGAGAAGAAGTAAGAAGACGAAGAAGAAAAGTAAGAAGGCAGAATAAGAAAAAAAAAAAAGAAAGAGGAAGAAGAGAAAGAAAATTAAAAAGAAGAAGAAAGAAAGAGAGAAGATAGACTAAGAACTAAGTGAAGAAGAAAAGAGAAAAAGAAAAAGAAACAGAAACAAAAGAAGAAGAAGAAGAAGAGGAGCAAGAACTAAGAAGAAGAAGAAGAAGTAAGACGACGAGAAAGAAGGACAGAAGAAGAAGAAAGGCCGACGAAGAAAAAAGGGGAAGAACGAAGAAAGAACAACAGAAGAAGCAGAAAGCGGGAGAAAAGAAGTAAAAAAAGAAGAAAATAAGAAGAGAAAGAACAGAACAAAAAAAAGAAGAAGACGAAATGAAAGAAGAAAAAGAAAAAAAGAACTCAGAAGCACTAAGGGAGAAGAAAGTACGGACGCAGGGAAGCACAGAAGTAGAAGAAACAGGAAGAAGAAAAAAGACGAGTAAAAATGAAACGCAAGACGAAACGCAATAAGAAGAAGACAGACGAATAAGAAGAAGACCGACGAATAATGAAGAAGAATAGAAGAACAAGAAGGACGAAGATAAGAATAATACTACCTCCTACGCCTACTAAGAAAAGAATAAGCCTCCTCCTCTCCTCCTCCTCCTCCTCCTCCTCCTCCTCCTCCTCCTCCTCCTCCCCCTTCTCTTCCTCCTAGTCTGCTCCCATGGGGACCAACAGCCCAGTCCCCAGTCCAGCAGATAACCCAGGACGACCCCCAAGGGCACCCGGGCGACCTATCCCCCGACCACCCCGTGGACGACCCAGCGGGGACCCGGACAGCCCCTCGGGACCACCCCCATCGGACAGGCCTCCCCGGGACTTTTCTTCCAGTGTATATAGTAAGGGTGTTGCCTTCGAGACCGAGCCTGGCAATAGAGGCCTCCTAGATGGAATCGAAGGATCGCGCCGCATCGCCGATGCATCGCCAATGTATCGGCGATGTATCGGCGATGCACTGGCGACGTCGGCGATGCTTCGGCGACGTAGGCGTGGAGAACATCGGGCTCCGCATCGAGCTGCATTTCTGATGCATCGGCGATGCGGCGTGATCCTCCGACCCCATTTACCCCATCTAGGAGGCCTGGAGGTAAGCAGGCGCGGAAAAAGAGGGCCGACGCTCTTGAGTCGAAGCCCATCGATGTCGCTGATGCTCATGCTGAGCCCTGGCCTGCGGAGCTCGCGCGCCTCGAGGCACCGAGGTCATGCCAGGGGCCACCGCCCACTAGAGCTGCCGAGGCTTCAGGCATCGGCTACTCAGGCGATCCCAATCCATCGGCTACTCAGGCGATCCCTATCGGCTACTCAGGCATCGGCTACTCAGGCGATTCAGCGGCCAGTGCACCCCCCAATCCGCAGGAGTGGCCACCGCTGATCGGTACGTCGCTCCTGTGTTGGCGTCCGCTCGCCAGCGGGATGGGTTGCGCTGGCTTCCGTTCACTACGCATCAGGGCGGACTGCGGCGGGGATGATGGAGGTGAGGCCGAGAATGGGAGGGGGAGGAGAAGGAGAAGGAAGTAGACGGGGAGGACGAAGACGGAGGATGACGGAGAAGGATGAGAAGGAGGAGAAGGAGCCCCACCAACTCAACAGTGCCTGAGCCCGCGGGATGCGCGGCCAGCATCGTGCCCCGACGGCACCGCGCGTCCAGGCTACGGATCCAGGCTGCGAATCTCAACTCATCCCCTCCCCAGCGTCAGCATGACGGTACTGGATTTCATCGATCTTCCCCTGGATCGCCCGAAGACCAAAACTTAGTTTTGCAGTGCCTGGGGCTGGTGTTTTATAAACTGATTGACCAAAAAAGAACCCCTAACCCTTTGGGAGGGGACCTCGGTCAGGAGGGCCAGGAACACTAGGGAGGGGGGGTCTGTTCTGCCAGTGTATCGATCCAAACCGTTCAGAATGACTACTCCTGATGCGAAGACTGGGACCTCAGTGAGGCTACGTCTTCATCGTGCTATGAGGGTTAGGAATAGGTCCGGCATGTCCTCCTACAGGCGGATTTTGGAGGAAACATGGAAATAGCCGAAACATGATCAACACTAGTCAAATAATACTCAACAAATCGTCCCCAGACAATTTTTGTTGACTAGTTTTGGACGTTCCTCCTGTAGAGGGGCAGGCCCGACTGAAGGTCAGGGTTATCCTCAATGATAGACTGCTCACAGACCAAGCGCGTATGCGACAGCCCCTCGAGGCCCAGGAGAGCCCATAATCGAATCGACAAGTCGGATCGGCGATCGACATGAATCGGATCGGCAGAAATCAGCAGCCCAGTCGGGAAAAGTCGAATCGGCGGAAATCGGCAGGCTGGTATGCGTCCGATGAGGAATCGGAGCACAAATTGGAGTCTCAAGTCGAATCGAGTTGGAATCGGAGGCCATCGAAATTGAATCGAATCGAATCGGAGGAATCGAAACGAGCCCTGCTAACAACCCCTCGAGGGCGCGAAGAGAAACCGCAGAGGCGGCAGCAGCGCGGAAGGCCAGCGCGGCAAGGAGCGGTCGGGGATCTACTGACCCGGGTCAATGCAGTCCCGGGTCAATCAGGCCTTGCAGGATCCTGCAAGATCTGGCGCTCTGACTGACCCCCCGTTAGGGGAGCAAACAATGGTATAAACATACAAAATCTCGGAGGTCCGCGCGGACCTCCGAATTTGTATGCTTATGCCATTGTTTAATTCCCTATCTTGAGCCCCGCCTCTTGAGCTCCGTCCGCCTTGACGCTCGTCCCTTTTGAGCAGGGACCGACCGTCCAGGCATCCCTATAGTCCTACCACGAAATGTTCTTAGAAGCCAGACATGTTCTAAGAACAAAAGCAGTGCTCTTAGAACATGAGCCCGATGTGTTTCAAACAAGACAGTATCAACCAGACATGTTCTAAGACCATCTCGTGGAAACCACAGAGAGGTTCTTAGAACATTGGTAGGGCTACAGCTTGACCTCCTCTTCCTCCTCTTGCTCCTCGTCCTCCTCTTCCTCCTCTTCCTTCTCTTCCTCCTTGTCCTCCTCTTCCTCCTCTTCCTCCTCCTCCTCCTCCTCCTCCTCCTCCTCCTCTCCTCCTCCTCTCCTCCCCCTTCTCCTCCTCCTCTCCTCCTCCCTCTCCTCCTCCTCCTCCTCCTCCTCCTTCCTCCTCCTCCTCCTCCTCCCCTCGTTCCCTCTCCTCCTCCTCCTCCTCCTCCTCCTCCTCCTCCTCCCTCCTCCTCCTCCTCAAGCAGTGGCAGAAGCGCCCTGGGTTCTAAGCTTGACCAGCTTAGAACCCAGGGCGCTTCGCCACTGCTTGACTCTTGAGCCCCGGAGCGGAGAGCGGCGCCTGCCGCGCCGGCCGCGCCTCGCGCGCCCCATGGGCCGGGCGGGGGCGTCGGCCCCCAGGCGCTCCCCCGGCGGTTCGCCGCTGGTGCTCGGCTCGCCCGCGGCTGCAGGTCGGGAGGAGGAGGAGGAGGAGGAGGAGGAGGAGGAGGAGGAGGACCCAGACCTCCTCGAATCGCGAAAAAAACATGACAGCAAATGTTTCGCTATTTTCGGCCTCTGGGGGCCCTTGACGGGCCTCGGGGCCGTCAAAAAACGACTCAGGATGAAAAATCGGTCCCGCGGATGGAGTCTGAACCTCTGGGGGGCGCGTCATGAACAAATCATGACGTCGGGGCTCTGGGGGTCGGGAGGAAGAGGAGGAGGACCCCCAAGAGAAACATACAGCGAAGGCCAATCCACAAGAAGCCTTCCACAAGAAACCCAACCCTGAGACTCCAGGACGTCCATCGATTTTGGCGTAGGGACGTCACGCTTTCCATCGCAAAACTATCGAAACCCAAGGAACCCAGGGCACGGTGGAGGCAAGCAAGGTGTTTCTTGGCATGGGTATCCACTGCATGCACCAACCGTTCCCCCTTCCCCCCCATGGGACTGAAGGTGCCAGTATGGCGTGCCAGTCATCACCCTAGCACGGTGGGATTTGTACACCGTGCCCGTCCCTGGAAAATCTTTGCGGCCGCACGCCGCCCCACGGGGAGATGGTGTCGGTGCACGCGTCCTCCTCGGGCAAGGACGAGGACGAGGTTCTTGGCTCTCCTGACCCTCAGTCCCACCAGCCCTCTGGGCGTCGGTGGTTTAGAGCGTTTCCTCTTCCACCCCTCCTTCTTCCCCTTCGGGGAGGGGTTTACCCCTCCCCCTACCCCCTCCCCACTGACCTGGACAGGGGGGGCGGGGAGCGGTCAGAGCGTCCAAAACGGCCTCGCCGAGGAAGCCAAAATCATTGATTTTACTAAGGTTTTGGCCCCATTTTGGCCCCCAGAGGGGGCAGCACTAATTGAAGCTCCCCTCTTCTTTGATCGATTTCCTCCAAGATGGCCCCAAGAAGCGCCCAGGAGGCACCAAGAGGCCCCAAGATGGCCCCAAGATGGCCCCAAGAGGCCCCCAGGAGGCCCCCAAGAGGATCCCAAACGGCCCAAAGAGGCCCCCCCGAGGCACCCAAGACGCCGAAAAGCCCCTCAGGACGACCCTCTACTCGCCTGGGCGTCGTTTCTGGACGGGCTGGTGGGGATACGCGAAGCGTCTAGAATTCCTGGCCCCGCCATCGGCCTCCTGACCATGCTCTCGCCCCCTTCCATTTCCTCTTCCTCTTCCCCTTCTCCTCCCCTTCCCGTCCTCGCTCCGTCCCCCCCTACCCCTACCCCGATCAACTCTACTCTACCCCCCTCCCCCCCTCTTCCCTCCCACCTCAGTCCCCAAATCCCCGCTCCACCTGCCACTTCCCCACTCACCCCCTCCAGTCTCCCCTTATCTCCCCATCCCATCCCTCGCTGTTCAGGAGGACCGCGGGGAAACCGAGATTTGCGAGTCAAAGGCAGCCTTCAGGCCCGCCAGCAAGCAACCTGGAGCGCAAGCACACGACAATCTGTGCTGGAATGCTGACTGGCCTTCTTTTGGTCTGTCGTGTATCTGTCCTGCCTCGAGCTGTTGCCGTCCTGCTCCTGGGCTGGCGTCCTCTACAGGGAGGCCGACGGCGCCCCAGTGGGGGCAGGTCAGGGCCCCCGTGGCAGCTCGCGCAAGCAAGGCAAGCTCGCACGCCGCGGTGCCCTCCCCTCCCTGGCGAGCAGGGCCCCGCCCGTCCTCGGCGGCGTCCGCCTCCGCGCGGTGCGCGCGGAGGGACACCCGGGCGTCCGCGCCCCCCCCGCCTCTCTCTCGCCCTCCCTCCCCGTCCCGCTCCTCTCCTCTCGCTTCCGCTTCCCTCCTCTCGCTCCCGCGTTCCTCCGACCCTCGCTCCTCCTCGTCTTGGTCCCTCCCCTCCCCATGATCCTCCCAGACCCCCCCTCTCTTCTCTCCCGCGCCCCCTCCACTCCATGATCTCTCTTCTCCCCTGTGATCAAGCGGTGAATACTACTTCCCCTCCTCCCCTGAAGTTGTGCGGGAGATCTCTGGCCTGCTTCGCGTGCTGTTCTCACACTCAGGATTTCAAACGTTGTTTGTTCGTACGGTGCTTTGGACAATCCGATAATGTTCGGTATTTCAAATTTGTGCTCCCACTGCAGCGTAATTAGGCCTCATTTTCGGATTGGCGACGCTCTCGCCCCAGCGCGGGCCACCTTTCTGGTTCCGAGTCTTGCTTCATTGTCCCCTCTTTTCCCCTCCACCGCCTTCCCCTGGTCTTCCTGTTCCTCCTGCTCCATCCACTCCAATTCCTGCTGCAGCTCTTCTCGCCCCAGCGCGGGCCATGTTTCTGAATCCGAATATTTATTCATCGTGGTCGCCCCCTCAATTTCCCCTCCTCCGCCTTCCCCTGGTCCCTCCCTTTCCTCCCGGTCCTTCCGCTTTGATTATTGCTGTTGCTGCTGCCGTTCGTCCTCAACCTTTTCCTCCCGCTCATCCTCCTGCTCACCCGCCACCTCCTCCTCTTGTGCACGCAGCTCCCCTTTCTTCCACGTGGGCATGGCACACAACGTGTTTTTTCTACGGGAGCCGCAGGTTGGCTATGACGCGCGGCCGCGGATAGAGAAACATCAGCGCCATGGGAAGGGATGGGAGGTGGAGGAGCCCTGGGACACACAAATCAATATGCACAAATGACAGAATCCGCCATATTTCCTTGTATTTGGGGGGTTTGTGTCTTCCCCCCACTTCCCATATTTTCCCATATTTTCTGGGGAATCGACGATCGATTGTGTCTGTGTTTTTGTTTTCCTTCCTGAAAGATGTCAGACGAGGCGCGAGCGCACCTAGCACGTCTCCATCCTCTGTTCTCGCCCCGCCACCTAGCACAACTGCCTCCGCTGCCACCGCCGCTGCCACGAGGATATTGGTCCGACCAGTCGCAGCTCGTGCGCGGGGCGCCATATTCTCCAAACGGGCGGCTCTGCGATCGGCGATCTTACCCTAACGCGACAGCAATGGCCGCCAAGCTAGCTGGCGCACCGTGCGCAAGGTCCTGGCGCCGACCAAGGAATGCTGATCACGACGCCGGGACTATAAGCTCTCAGCTGGGACTTCGATGCGGAGAGCCTTGCAAGGTCATAGGGGGCGTCGAGAAGCAGCTTTCAGGACTCGCATACACAAATCGATCTGCACCAACCACTGCTGGGAAACAACTGGCACTCACCCTCTAAAGTGAGCCACCCGTGGTGAAGGCTGTGTCCTGCTCCGACTTCCGTATCATCCCCACGACTCCGACTGCTGCTGTTCCAGAAGCAGCTGCTGGTGCGCACCCTCGCCATGCTCCGCAGCCCTCCTGCCATCCTGGAGTACCACACGCCTCCCCAGCACCCCGCCCCCTTTTCGCCCCCTCCCCCCTTCCTGCCCTAGTCAGTAATAAAAGATTGCACGCGTTCTGAAGAGCATACAACACTTCACGCCTGGAACAACAACTTTTGGAAAGGGCCATGAGTAAGAGGGCGGAGGAAAGACAAATAGTCAGAGGATGGATGGAGGATGGCACCAGGAGGAGGCCGGGAGATGCGAGAACGATGGAACGGACGAAATACCACGACAAGGAATGGAACGCGCGCCCTCGCTCTTGCACGATGGAGCGGCCAGAGGTAGAAAGAGAACAAGGGCGAGCTTTCTCAAGGGCCTTCTGGGGCCTCCTGGGGCCATCTTGGGAACCCTTCGGGCCTGTCCAGGTTGTGGATGCCATGACAACGGACACCCTAACAGTCCGATCATTACATTAAATGTATGTGTTCAACATGCTTGACACATGTTCTAAAATTGCTTGACACCGGTTCTTACATGTATAAACATGCTCAAAACATTGTTTGACATCTGGAGATTATGTTGCATCATGCTGAAGGGGCCCAGGGACACACACATAAATACAAACAAATCCCAGGATCCCCGAAATTTCCAATATTTTCAGAATGTTCGTCTTCCCCCCCACTGTCCATATTTTCCCATATTTTTTCTGGGGGTCGACGATTCATTGTGTCTGTGTGTTTTGTCCCCTCCTGACATGCTTCCTCTCCATTGATCGTCGCCCACAGTGCTAGGGGGCCAGCGTGGAGGGCCTTGCGGCCCGGCGGCACCTCCGGGCTCTGCCTGCGGCGGCCTTGGGCCGTCCTGTGAGCCGTCACGCTGGGCCGGCCCGGGGGCCGCCTCGGAGCACCTGGGAGGACTCTTGGGCCTGGCTGCCCCGATGCGCCACGCGCAGCACGTAGCGTGTTGACACGGAGCTCAGCACGCAGACTGAAAACGTTTGCGGAGGAGGAGGAGGAGGAGGAGGAGGAGGAGGAGGAGGAGGAGGAGGATGAGGCGAGGCCCGCACGAGGGTGGCAGGTCCCAGGCGGTTGGAGGAGGAGGAGGAGGAGGAGGAGGAGGAGAAGGAGGAGGAGGAGGAGAAGGAGGAGGAGGAGGAGGAGGAGGAGGAGGAGGAGAGAGGAGAGGAGGAGGAGGTGGAGGAGGTGGAGGAGGTCCAGCGCGACACGTTCGCCCAAAGAGTGGGTCCCGCACGTGCCGAACCAGCACGCGGCGTGCGCCCACGGAGCGTGCTGCACACGGCGCGTGCTGCGATATTCCCCACTGGGCGCGTCGGGGCAGCTCGGCTCGTGGGTCCTCCAGGGGAGCTCGCGGGGGCCCCTTTTGGGCCCTGTGGGAAGCCTCCAAGGAAGGGGCCCCCCTGGGACACACTAATAGATACACACAAACAAAATGGTTTCCCATCTTTTCACCTATTTTCTGGTTTCTTGTCTTCCCTCCCAATTCCGATAGTTTCCGTATTTTCGGGTGAATCGACGATGAATTGTGTCTGTGCGTGTTTTCTCTCCTGATCCAAGACCTGGAAGGCTGTGGCCCGTCTCGAAGTCATCCTGAGCCGACTGGGCCTGTGAGGCCCATCTTCGAGCCTGGTAAGCCGACGTCGAGGCGTATGTGCAGCGTGGCGTCCTTCGTAGGCTGTCTTGGAGGCATCTTGAGAAGGGGTATCGAGGGAAAGATCGCATCGTGGTCTGGGCGTCCAGGGGGGGAGAGGGACGCACGGTCGGAATAATCCTTCGCGATGTCACGCAAGTAGTTACAATGATACCGCTTACTCCCTCTCCTCGTACCACCAGCCGTGCAGCAAGGGCAGAACAGGCGTCTCGCCAGAGACTTCGCGACAGTCTTCAAGCATGACGCTTCATACTTTCACCATCTGCTCGGCTGGAGAACGGAGAACGGGCCATTTTCAAAATGTGGCAATCGACTTGGCACCATTCGTGTTCAACGCTTGCAACACGTATACGGTTGGGCGGACCGGCTTCCTAAATGGATCCTATCGTTTCGGGCTTTGACAAATCCATCATGCGCAACAATAACATGGACGGAGCTGGCTCTTTTCGAAGATGAATATTCGCAACAATGTATACTCATACTGAGGCTCGCGATTGAGACCTTCTCGGGTGCTCTGGCAATACATCTTGACGTGTCTGGTGATCACAAAAATGCAGGGCACCTCGTTGTCAACTCAGAGTTCGCACCTGCATGACAGGCCTGCGGAACACTCGTCTTGCAAGGGGGCGCCTCCCGTAGTTACAAGACACGCATATCGGACCTGGGACTTCTGAGGGGACTGTGGACGGGAGGGTGCGCTGCAGCATCGATGATGTATCCTGAAATTCCTCCTGCCATCCTCCCTCGCCCTCCTCCAACCCCTCCTGCCACCCACCCCCTCCTGCTCCTGATCCTCCTCGATCACCCTTACATTTCCCCTCTCCACATCTCCCTCCATGGTGACACACGTCGCCTCCACTTCAGTCGATGTGGCGAGCGAGCAACTGCGAAGCTCACATATTACTGCTCGGGGCACCTGGCTGCTGGAAGGGGTCCCGACCCTGCACGGAGCCGTGAAGACGTCGAGTCAGGCGGATTTTCGACGAAAAATGAAACATAGTCCAAGAATGCCTCAAACGATTGAAAATAAATAAACAAATCGTCCCTGGACATTTTTTTTACAATTTTTAAAATTTTCCCGCTCCGAGGGACAAGCCCGACTTAAACTCAATTGCACCCCCCGTCCCTCTCCCCCACCGTGACGATGCACGTTCGTGGCACTTCTGCCGACTTCGCACCCGAGCCTGGGCGTGGCCTGCATGAGGCCGATCGGGTCATCAGTACAGCGGGGGCCCAGCCACACGAAACCTTCCAAGACGCCCCAACCACACGAAACCTTCTAACGCACAGTGGGGGCCCAAGAACGTCACGCGTCCCATCGTTAACCCATCGAAGCCGAAGCAACCCAGGGCACCCTGGAGGCAAGCAGGGTGTTTCTTGGCATGGGCCTTCACTGCACCGCGGTTCTGACATTCTCATCGAGCTCTGCCTGCGGGAATGGGCCTCGCCCCTCCATGGGGGCAAAACAGCATCCAGACTGCCACGGGGAAAAGGTCTGCCCTCCACTCTTCTTCTTCTTATTCTTCTTCTTATTCTCATTATTATTAATGTTATTGCTATGCTTCGGAGTATGATTACTATAACAACTATTGTTTGTCTTCTTATCGTTTGATTATTAAAGCTCTTATGATTTCTCCCGCAGCCCTAAAGACGAACGTCTGACGTGTCCACGCATGCAGCATCAGCGGTAAGAGAGGCAGACGCAGAGACAGAGAGACAGAGAGAGAGAGAGAGAGAGCCGTAACGATGGCCATCCTCGGCCCTCCTCGCAACACACATCGAGAGAGGGGGTACACGTGGGCCTCGCCCGCATCCCGCCGCCCCGCCCCTGCCGAAGCGCGGGCGGGCGCCTGCAGCCGGCGCTCCGCCACGCTGCGGTGGGCGGAGCCGCAGACGTGGTACGCCTGCCGGGCCCGCCGGGGGAAGGAGGGGAATGGCAGCGAAGGTCAGGGGAGGAAAAGGTACCCATGCGTAGGGGGCCACATGCGAACCCTACCCCTACCCCCCACGATTTCTGAAGCGAAGTGAACCCCACCCTCCCCCTTAAAAATCGTGGGGGGTAGGGGTAG
Organism: Prorocentrum cordatum; assembly: GCA_963575745.1. NCBI lineage: Eukaryota > Dinophyceae > Prorocentrales > Prorocentraceae > Prorocentrum > Prorocentrum cordatum. The sequence continues at coordinate 154,791 of CAUYUJ010015505.1, forward strand.
GGTTCGCATGTGGCCCCCTAATACCGCTACCCTTCGCTCGTGGTATACCCTTTTCAGGCCTCCCGCATGACCCTCGTCACCACCGCTGGATTCGCTTGGAAATCCTGGTCAGGACGCATCCCGGCAGAGGTGCCGGGAGTAGCGGGACCGGCACCTGTTTGTGTGCATCCAGAAAGAGCACGCGAAGGGGGTCCCGAAGTGGCCCGCCGGGGAGAAATGAGGAGGGGAAGGACGGCGAAGGAGCTAGGAGGTCACATGCGAGCCGTACCTCAGCACCCGCACGACTTCGAAGGGGGGAGGTGGGGTTCACTTCGCTCGGGACCTCCCGAGCGAAGTGAGCCCCATCTTCCCCATTAGAAATCTAGAAATCGTGGGGTGGTGGGTCAGGTTTCGCATGTGGCCACCGAGGTGCACGCGACGGGGGACCTGAAGTGGCCAAGCCCCCCCGAAGCCAAATGGCATCCGTGTCGGCACGGAGCGTGCCAGCTTGAGGACTGTCTCGCCGCTCGCGGCGCTGCCCATTCTTACGGGGAGCAGCGCTAAGACTGGGGGCAAAGAACGAAGCGGAAGAGAAGGAGGGCCAGCTACATACACACGCGCGCGCACGCGTACACGCGCACCACGCACAGCGCAGAGCGCACGTGTTTGGCGCCGCGGCCACGCGCGCAGCAACGCGGCGGAACGGCCAGAGGTGGCGACGGAGCGCGCGCGGCGGGCCCGGCTCAGCGGCAGTAGGGCGTGCAGGGTGCACACATAGGGAGCCGCGCTGCACGACCCATGGGGGGCGGCCGCGTGAGGGGGACGAAAGGGGGCCGACGTGCGTGGGGACCAGGGGGACGCAAGAAGGGGCCACGCACACTCATACGCACAATGCACACCCCACACCGCACAAGCGCACCCATACGCGCACGCGCGCGACGCCCCCCTCCCCCCCACCCACACACAAAACACACACACACACACTCACCCACAGGCGCAGACGCAGACACAGACAGACAGACAGACAGACAGACAGACAGACAGACAGACAGACAGACAGACAGACAGACAGACAGACAGACAGACAGACAGACAGACAGACAGACAGACAGACAGACACGCGCAAGCATAAAACCACCCGGTCCCTTGAACCCTAATCCTCATTCCTCCCCTTCTCCGCCCTCTCCTCCTCCTCCTCCTCCTCCTTCTCCTCCTCCTGCTCCTGCTGCAGCTAACGGTTGATGAACGTAGCCCTGCAACCGCATGTCCTGCCGAACACCCCTCGTCTGAACACAAAGGGGGTCGGGGGCTCATTAGGGAAGAAGTGAGATGTAGATAAAATGTGGAAAAAACAAACGAGGCGACAGCGGTGGAAAATGGTGGGAGCAACGAAATGTAGAGAGCATCACACGATCACCAACGAGGTGGGGGACAGGGGGGGCGCCTTCCTCCTCCTCCTCCTCCTCCTCCTGCTCCTCCTCCTCCTCCTCCTCCTCCTCCTCCTCCTCCTCGTCCTCCTCCCTCTACCGCATATTGAAAGTGTCACATGGACACACTCACTATCGCAGTCCTGTGCCCATTCCTCCCTTCCTGGGAAGGGATCTCCCCCTTTCGGCGGCGAGCGAGGAGGGGAAATGCGAAGGAGAAGGCCTTCTCAGAAGGCGGCATGACTTCTCAGAAGCCCTCGCGCATTCTGGGAAGCTTTTTGTCGGTCTTCGGGGAAGGCTTAGAAAACTTCTCAGAAGGTGAGGGACTTCCGAGCCTTCTGAGGAGGCCCGCCCCTTCTCACTCCCCCCTCGCTCGCCGCCGACCCTTCCCCTCCTCCTCCCGGACCTGGGCATTCGGATCCAGGCAGGCTCGGGACTCTGGACTCCTCCTCCCCCTGGCGGGCGGGAGGCCTCCCCAGCTGGCCCGGCGGAGCGCTGGCCAGCCTGCGCGGAACGCAGCACCACGAGTGCACGGGAGGGTGCAATAATCAGGGAAAGATGTTGCGGATGAAAGGACGAAGGATGATAAGAAGGGGGAGTAGGATGTGGAGGACGAGGGGGAAGAGGACGAGGAGGACGAGGAATACCTAATTAGAGGACCACCCTTCGGGACAGAACAAGGTGTTGGATTGGGGGGAGGGGTACAGCTTCAGGTTTGCGATCGGCTTCGGATCGGATTCGCGATCCATTGATCTAACGATATCGCTACCTATGTAACGATATCCACATGTATCGGTCTCACTATCTATCCACCAGTGCCGCTATCAACATACCAATCGGTCTCGATTCCGATCGGCTTCACGATCGGTCTATCCATTGATGTCACAATCCGGGCATTGATCTCTCTCACAATCTTTCTCTAAAAGGGGTAACCGTGGCACAACCACGGGGCCACCGTGGAGCAAACACGGGCAACCACGGGATAACCACGGGACAACCACTGGACGACCACGGGACAAAAACGGACCACCACGGGACGACCCCAGGACAATCACAAAGCAACCACGGGACAACCACAATACAACATCACAGCAACCATGGGTCAACCACGGGACAACCACGGGACATCCCCGAGACGACCACGGGGCAGACACACAGGACAACCGCGAGACGACTACGGGACACTAACGGGACAACCACGGGACAAACTCGGGACAACCCCGCGCACGCCACGGCAGCTATCTCAGGAAGACACGTATCGGCTTGGGAGGACGGGGTTGGGAGACACGGTCAGACCATCCGTACTTTCGCGTATGTCGAGAAAGCGTATTACACAGGCGTGCCCCGTATCCTCCCAACCACATTCTCCCAACCCGATGATTGTCTTCGGGGCTATCGGGACAACCACCGCCGGACAACCCAGCACAGCCCCCAGAAGGCCAGACCTGGGCCCGGGCACTGGGCACCAGGCGTATTTTGGACGAACAATAAGACATTGTCAACAAACACCCCCGAATATTCAAACATATTTAAAGAAAATCGTCCACAAACTACTTCGACTATTTTGGAATATTCCTCCTGTAGAGGGACAGGCCGACTTAACACTGGGCGCGACCTGGGCCTGGGCAGGCGACGAAATCGTGCTGCTGCTCCTCGCCTGCACGCGCGGCGCGAGCCGAAACCGAGACCGATGTCCTGCTTGGGTGGCTCCGTCTCGCTTTTGTGTCACCCCCGATCCGATGAGCGTGAGGAGGAGTAGGATGAGGAGGAGGAGGAGGAGGAGGAGTAGGAGGAGGAAAAGGAGGAGGAGGAGGAGGATCGGAAGGAGGATGGAGAGGAGTGCGAACGAGGGAGGACGATGGAGGAGGAGGGAGAAGAGGAATCGCGGGAGGGAGTAGCATGAGGAGAGGATGACGAGGGGAGGAGAAAAACCCATTCCCCAGTAAACTGGTCCATTCCCCGGTGAACTGGCCCATTCCCCGGTTGTAGGCTCCGAGGATCGTGACTCCACAAACTTCGCAACCTTTTTAAGCGCTCCTTGGTAGTTTTCAAAGCGTTCCTTGCCAGCTTTTCAGGCGCTCCTTGGGTTTTTCAGGCGCTCCTTGGCAGTTTTTACGGCGCCCTTTGGTTTTCAGACCTCTCCAGCACGATCCCGTTCGAAACATTCGCCATGGCAGCGCCCGCAAACTAGTGCATTCCCCGGTGCCACCGGGGAATGGACCAGATCAACGGGGTATGGAGCATATCACCGGGATATGGATCAGAAACCGGAGGGAGGGCGGATGACGAGGACGAGCAAGCGGAGGAGGCAGATAACTGAAATAGAAGTCTTTCACATACAAGGCTGAGGGAAGAACAAAGGATAACTAGCCGAGGAGGGGGATGGAAATGATGAGGATGATATATGCGTGCTTCATTGGGGATGGGGGGACTCCTCCGGCTGCTCGTGTCCTCGCTTCCGCTCCTACTACTGCTCCTCCTGCTTCTCTGACTTCCATCTCCTCTTTTTTTGTAGAATCTCTGTGCGATGTCCAAAACAAAGCGGTATGAGCACGAGGTCGGCGGCGGCAACGACGCGACGCGGGCAAAGGGTGCATATAAAAGCCGTCCCCCGGTGAACGCTGAGCTGCGGAGCTGAGGGGGTACGGAGGAGGGTAAGGAGGAGGAAGAGGAAGGAGGAAAGGAGGAGGGAGGGGAGGCAAAGGATGAGAACCAACAGGGAGACCGCGTCGTCCAGCGGCACGTCGCTGACAGTTTTGCCCGAGGCAGCGTGGCCTGTCGCGGCCACGTGCTCCAAGTCGTCGTATGTGTAGTTGCAATCCGCCTCGCCATGGAGACTCCTCGCGCCTTCTGAGAGCGACGCCTCGCCCTCGCAGCAGAACGCGTGCGACGAGAACTGCGGATCCATCATGTCCTTCCCCGCCCTGGCCGACCTCGCTTTTTCCGCCTGCCGTGGGTCACTGTGACCCGCAGCGCCCCGGTGAGGCCCCAAGTGCGGTGAGCCGGATGTCCGTTGGCGGCGCGCACAGAGGGGTGGGGGGAGGGGGGAGGGCTTCTTAGAAGGCGGCTGCTTCTTAGAAGGCGCCGGCCTTACATCTATAGATGGGGCCCGCGCCTTCTAAGAAGCAGGGGTGCTTCTGAGACGCCCCTCCCCCCTCCCCCCGCCCCCCCTCTGGCGCGTGGCTGAGTCCGAGCGTCCCCTCGGAGCCCATAGGCCGTCGAGGCACGCGCGGGGCACGCGCGGGACCCCGCAGCACAGACCCGCCTGAGCCGGCAGCGCGGGACCCCGACCCCGTCGACGCCCCCCGGCGGCCGCCTGCGGAGAGGAGGCCCTTTGTGGGCGGCGGGGGCGCCGAGGGCCTCGGAGGCTCTCCACGGCCTCCGCGGCCTGGCCCAGGCGGGCAAGGGCTCCTTGCCGCGCTGACGCTGCCCCTCCTGGAGGGGCAGCGCCAGCTGCGGGCGCCGGGAGGGCAGCCCTGGACCTCGGCCGGCCAACGCGGCGCCGTGAGGAACGGCAGGGCGGCCCCTGCGCGCATGATCGCGTGGCACGCCGCCCCGTTCGGGGCGTCGGCCCGCTCGGAGCCGTGCCTCGAGGCGCGGTCGCGCCCAAAAACGCTCGACCGCGCCCCCCGGCGCTTCCGTTCTGCCCCCAGAGCGCACATCTCGAGCAACCGCGCCGAGCATCCTGATACACTCGCGCGTCCTGCCCTGCGCTGCAAGGCGCAAATAAACTGGAGCAGGCAACGGCCCGGGATGTCGGCTGCATGCGAACTTGTGAGGACGCCGAGGTGCACGGCGGCGGCC
>CAUYUJ010015505.1:165000-167500 GCA_963575745.1 Prorocentrum cordatum
TTTCGAATATTCGTTCTGTAGAGGAACGTGACCGACTTAACCCAAGAGACGTGCGCACCCGTCGACGACGCACCCGCCAAGACTTGCACCGCCGCTCATCTCGCCGCCTGCCCCGCTTCGACAGGACACCTGGGCCGCCTCGCAAGTGTTCTTTTCATGTTCCCCAAGAAATTCTAGCACCTAGCTCTGTGTTGCTCCCATCGCGCTTAAGGACCACATCCCAAAAATAATTCCGAGCACCCCGACATTGTATCGAAGCAGCGTCGAACGAATAGCGCCTCCCAGGACCCGACACGTGAAGACCCTCAAGTTTCGCTACCTTCTCTTGGCGCTCGAAACTCTTGCTGGCGACCAAGGCTAGAAAGTGGGCTGGAGCATTCTGAGCTTAGCTTCAGGTCGGACATGTCTCCCCTAGAGGCGGATTTTGGACAAAGAATAAAAATGTTCAAACAAATCAACAATAGCCAAACATAGTCACAACATCGTCCCCATACTATTTTTCTTTGAGTTAGGGGAGCAAAAAGTGACACAAACATAAAACCTCGGAGGTCCGCGCGGATTTCTCGGATCGGCGCTGGACCCCCCTCCCTGGCGCGCGGAGCGCACCAAGGGCGGCGCCGGAGGCGCCGCCGAGGGGCCCCAGCGCAGATCCGAGAAATCCGCGCGGACCTCCGAGTTGTCATGTTTATGCCACTTCTTGTTCCCCTCATAACATCGTCCCCAGACGATTTTTCTCTGATTGATTGTTGAAGCTCCCTCCTGCGGAGGGACAGGCCCGACTTCGGCTCGGCCTGGTGCCCCGGGCAGTGGGTGCCCCGGGGGCGCCTCGTGCTGAGCGGGCGTGCCGCGGCTTCGCCCAGTGCCCGCCCGCGGCCGCCCGCGGGGGTGCCTCGTGGGCGCCTCGCGCGCCCGGGCGTGGTGCGCCGAGGTCTCGGAAGTCAGGGTCGGAGGAGGAGGAGGAGGAGGAGGATGAGGAGGAAAGAGGGGGCGAGGAAAGAGGAGGAGGGGGGAGAGGGGGGGGGAGAAACGGAGGAGGAGAGGGGAGGAGGAGGAGAAGGAGAAGGAGGAGGAGGAGGAGGAGGAGGAGGAGGAGGAGGAAAGAGGAGGAAAGAGAGGAAAGAGGAGGAGGAGGAGGAGGAGGAAAGAGGGGGGGGGCGGATGATGATGATGATGATGATGATGATGATGATGATGATGAGGAGGAGGAGGAGGAGGAGGAGGAGGAGGAGGAGGAGGAGGAGGAGAAGAAAGAGTGTTTTTTCCCTGCGGCCGCCTGTGGGACGCCTCCTGGGCGCCGCACAGGGCCGCCCGTGGGCGCCTAGTGCACTGGGCGGGTGCGCCGAGGCTCTTTCCGGTGCCCGCCCGCGGTTTGCCTCGTGGGCGTCGTGCGGGCTGGTCGGCCGCATCGCCTGCACCGCGTGGCTTGCGCCACGTGCCTTTCGCTGCACAGCGTGCACCACATCGCTCGCACCAGATCTCGCTCACGTCGCACAGCTTGCACCGCCTGTGCGCGCACCACGCAGCCTGCACAGTGCAGCCTGCACGACGCAGCCTGCACCAGATAGCTTGCACCACATCGCTTGCACTTCCACAGTGCGGTTTCTTACTCTTTAAGCTCCACGTTGGCAAAACATGCGTCTGAGTAGTTGGGTTTAGGTCGGGCATGTCCTCCTACAGGCGGATTTCGGAAGACAAATGACAAGTAGCCGAATTACATTCGAACGGAAGCAAACATAGTCGAACAATTGTCCCCCACTCTATCCTTCTACTAGTTTTGACTATTCCTCCTGCAGAGTGACATGCCCGACTTGAAATTGGGTGGGCCTGCAAGAACTTCGCCTAGTTGACGCCCGGGGGCGCGTCCTGGCGTCCCCGTGCGCTGGCCCTGACGCCGGCACACCCGACGGCCGACCGAATGCCTGCCGTGGCTGCACCGCCGCACGCCGCTGACTCGGGGTGAGGGCACCGCCTCCGAGGATGCTCGCGGGCGCGGCGACCTCGACTGCTCACCAGACCACCCTTACCAAACCCGAATTTCGGGTTGGGGGGGGGGGGCGGGTTCCACGCGTGTTTTTGTTCGATGATCCCCGACACCCCCCCCACTAGCAAATGGAGGGCCAAGCGGGGACTTCGGATTGGGTTGGGATGGCTTGGCGGGCGCGGCGACCCGGCAAGCGGCGCCCGATCCTCGAAGGCCGTCAGCAGCTTCTGCAGCTGGTCGTGCGAGTCCTGCCCTGGCCCAAGGCGAGAGGCGAGGGTGATGCCATCGAGAAAGCGCGCGCGCGTCAATGGCACCATGCATCATTCCCCAGCCATCCCACAATTCCACCTATCCGCTTCCCCTCTGCACATCCACGCCGAGGCACCCCTGCAATGCGCAACCCTCAGCAGAAGCGGATAGGAACGAGAATATCGAGAGAAAAGGACAGAGTCGGACGGCGCGCCTTACTACGCTGGGCAAGGGCGAAACTTCTGCCGCGCTACCGTCGCCGGCTTCTCC
>CAUYUJ010015505.1:172500-196928 GCA_963575745.1 Prorocentrum cordatum
GGAGGAGGAGGAGGAGGCAGGGGGGCAGGAGAGGGAGGGGGAAGCGGGCCGGGGGCGCGCAGACATGGATTAGCGATTCATGCATTTGGCGCGCGGTCGCCAAATCCATGGATCGGGGGAGGCGCCCTCCCTAAAATGCGGCCGGTGCTGCCCCGTTCGGCGGCGGAAATCCGCGATTTCCCATGGAAACGGGACCCGTCGCTAATCCACGCTCCCCTGGTCAATGCTTGCGATCGCCTGAGCGGGGCGACTGCCCGTCCGACCCCACCAGGTCCCCCCGTGGGACAGACCCGTGCGCGAAGCGGATACTGCCGCGCCCTGGCGGGCGCGATGCCGCCTCCTTCGGTCGGGGTGCCCCTCCGCCCCCCCCTCCGCCCTCCCTCCCCCCCACATCTGCTCGGGAAACCAAAATTACCCTGTGACGTACTCAACCCATTTGTATCAATGGAGACGAGGAGTTAGCCGAAACTTGTATGGACAATCAACTTGATGTGTAAGTTACTTGGGAGGCGTCACTGTGCTGGGCCCCGCAAGCAGGCCTCGAAAGTGGCGACAGTTTCACAGATCGCAGGTCACCAGGGATGGCGAGGTCGAATTTGAATCTGCGTGTGGCGTCACTGTGCTGGGCCCCCCAGCAGGCCGCGAAAGTGGCGACAGTTTCACAGATCGCAAGCCCCCCAGGGATGGCGAGGTCCAATTTGAATCCGCCGTGGGTACCCACTGTGCTGGGCCCCCCAGCAGGCCTCGAAAGTGGCGACAGTTTCACAGATCGCAGCCACCCAGGGATGGCGAGGTCCCATTTGAGTCCGCCGTGGGTGCCCACTGTGCTGGGCCCCCCAGCAGGCCTCGAAAGTGGCGACAGTTTCACATATCGCAGCCCCCCAGGGATGGCGAGGTCCCATTTGAGTCCGCCGTGGGTATCCACTGTGCTGGGCCCCCAGCAGGCCGCGAAAGTGGCGACAGCTTCACAGATCGCAACCCCCCAGGGATGGCGAGGTCCCATTTGAGTCCGCCGTGGGTACCCACTGTGCTGGGCCCCCCAGCAGCCCTCGAAAGTGGCGACACTTTCAATGATCGCAGCCCCCCAAGGATGGCGAGGTCCAATTTGAGTCCGCCGTGGGTACCCACTGCGCTGGGCCCCCCGGCAGGCCTCGAAAGTGGCGACACTTTCACAGATCGCAGCCCCCCAGGGATGGCGAGGTCCCATTTGAGTCCGCCGTGGGAACCTACTGTGCTGGGCCACCCAGCAGGCCGCGAAAGTGGCGACAGCTTCACAGATCGCAGCCCCCTTGGGATGGCGAGGTCCAATTTGAAAGTCCGCCGTGTGTGTACCCACTGTGCTGGGCCCCCCAGCAGGCCTCGAAAGTGGCGACAGTTTCACAGATCGCAGCCCCCCAGGGAAGGCGAGGTCTAATTTGGGTCCGCGCGTGGCGTCACTGTGCTGGGCCCCCAGCAGGCCTCGAAAGTGGCGACAGTTTCACAGATCGCAGCCCCCCAGGGATGGCGAGGTCTAATTTGAGTCTGCGGTGGGTACCCACTGTGCTGGGCCCCCCAGCAGTCCTCGAAAGTGGCGACAGTTTCACAGATCGCAGCCCCCCAGGGATGGCGAGGTCTAATTTGACTCTGCGCGTGGCCCTCTCTGTGCTGGGCCCCCCAGCAGGCCTCGAAAATGGCGACAGTTTCGCAGATCGCAGCCCCCCAGGGATGGCGAGGTCTAATTTGAATCCGCGCGTGGCCCTCACTGTGCTGGGCCCCCCAGCAAGCCTCGAAAATGGCGACAGTTTCACAGATCGCAGCCCCCCAGGGATGGCGAGGTGCAATTTCAATCCGCCGTGTGTACCCACTGTGCTGGGCCCCCCAGCAAGCCTCGAAAGTGGCGACAGTTTCACAGATCGCAGCCCCCCAGGGATGGCGAGGTCCCATTTGAGTCCGCCGTGTGTACCCACTGTGCTGGGCCCCCCAGCAGGCCTCGAAAGTGGCGACAGTTTCACAGATCGCAGCCCCCCAGGGATGGCGAGGTCCAATTTGAGTCCGCCGTGTGTACCCACTGTGCTGGGCCGCCCAGCAGGCCTCGACAGTGGCGACGTTTTCGCAGATCGCAGCCCCCCAGGGATGGCGAGGTCTAATTTGGGTCCGCCATGTGGCGTCACTGTGCTGGGCCCCCCAGCAGCCCTCGAAAGTGGCGACAGTTTCACAGATCGCAGCCCCCCAGGGATGGCGAGGTCCAATTTGAGTCCGCCGTGGGTACCCACTGTGCTGGGCCCCCCAGCAGGCCTCGAAAGTGGCGACAGTTTCACAAATCGCAGCCCCCCAGGGATGGCGAGGTCCCATTTGAGTCCGCCGTGGGTACCCACTGTGCTGGGCCCCCCAGCAGGCCTTCGAAAATGGCGACAGTTTCGCAGATCGCAGCCCCCCAGGGATGGCGAGGTCCAATTTGAGTCCGCCATGTGTACCCACTGTGCTGGGCCCCCCAGCAGGCCTCGAAAGTGGCCACGGTTTCACAGATCGCAGCCCCCCAGGGATGGCGAGGTCCAATTTGAGTCCGCCGTGTGTACCCACTGTGCTGGGCCCCCCAGCAGGCCTCGAAAGTGGCGACGGTTTCACAGATCCCAGCCCCCCAGGGTTGGCAAGGCCAAAAACAGGGGGGAAGAGAGGGACGGGAGGGGGCGGGAAGGTTCGCGCGAGCAATGCTCTATTCAAAACGAGAAACCAACGCAGGAGGGTTGGGAAAAAGTACAGTGCGGGCGCGGCCGCAAAAAACCCTCGCAAGAAACCCAACCGTAACGGTGAAAACCCGCGCGCGAGGTTCACCTGGGGGAAACCCAGAGCATCCTGCACGCATCAGCTTCTTCAACTGCCGCGGGAAATCACCGCGCAACGGCGCAGCGCGCGGAGCGAAGAAACCTAGGATACCCTGACGGAAAGCATTCAGTTTCTTGATGCGCGCTTCCACTGTACCCATACCGCTGCCCCCTGGGACCTCTCCTGGGGTGCGTTCTGGCGAGAATTTCGAGGCGAACCCAGCGGTGGCGACGAGGGCCTTCCAGGAGACCCCGAAAAAGAGGAAAACGGCCGAAGGGTAGAGGAATATGGGTAATTACTTTTTTTCCCTCCTCCGACCCTCCGCCGGGCCGTTTCCCCACGCGGCAGACGGGGGCCTCAGCAGAGACACCATGGGCGCGCGATACTAGGGGAGCGAAAGAATAGCATAAACATAACAACTCGGAGATCCGCGCGGGTTTCCTGGATCCGCGCTGGACTCCCCTCCCTGGCGCGCGGAGCGCGCCAGGGGCGGCGCCGGAGGCGCCGCCGAGTGGCCCCAGCGCCGATCCGAGAAATCCGCGCCCGAGCGCCAAAAAAGTTTGTGTTCATGCCGTTTTTCACTCCTCGACCCTCGCCCTCCGCCCCCCTCGGGAGCGGCCAAGAGGGGGGTGTCCAAGAGGGGGGGGTGCAAATCATGACCGGCGGCATGTGCGCGGCCCAGCGGGGGGGCCAGGGACGTAATGAAATAAGACGAGGCGCCATGAAACCTGGGGAAATATCATGGCCCCCGCCATGATATCCCCCCCCCCCTAGTCATCACCCCCCTCTTTTCCGCCCCCGACCCCCCCTCCGCCCCCCCCCCCTCCGCCGGGCCTTTTCCCCGCGCGGCGGACGGGGGCCTCAGCAGAGACACCACGGGCGCGCGGTACGGGGAGCCGCCCACAAGCAGTGCGCGGGCGGACTGCGGCCGCGAGCGGGCGGACTGCGGCCGCAAGGGCCCCTTGGCGGGGCCGCCCGCGGGCCGCGGCCACGCCGCCGCGGGCGCGGCTCCCTGGGCAGCCGCGCGCGGCGGGGCCGCCGCTGCCGCACTCTGCCCGCCGCCGCCGCTTCTCCCTGCAGCTGCTGCTCGTCCAGCTGCTGCTGCCTCTGCTGCTCCGCTCTCGGCGGAGGGCACGGCATCCTTACCCCTACCCTTCGCACGTGTTTCTCTTTTTTGGCCCTGCTCCCATCCCCCTGCCCTTCGCCCGGTTCCCCCTTTTTCGCCCTCCTGGGAGGTCCTCGTCGCCACCGCTGAACTCGCCTCGAAGTGCTGGTCAGAACGCACCCCGGAAGAGGTCTGGTGAGTAGCGGTATCGGTACCTTTGGGTTTCCCCACTCCCGGTGCACTCGTCTAGCGCCTTCGGCCTCTTGCCCAAACTCCAGCACCCGCTCGAGCTGCATCTACGACCCGGTGATTGTTAGTCTTGCTCCTCCTCCTCCTCCTCCTCCTCCTCGCCATCCCCTCTAGCGAAGGTCGGCACACCTTAGCGGCATGCTTTTGGCAGCGCCCTGACTGAAGGAGACGAGAGGCATAAATTTCCACGCCGACATCGACAACATAATAGAGAGACGTTAAGGGCAAACTTTACCGCATACACTAGAATATTGAAGCGCGAAATCGAGGCACCGTTGAATAACCACGAGATGGTTCACTTCCTCTTCAACATGTTCGGTTTCTCCTCATTATCCTCGTCCATGGGTATCAAAGAATCCGAAATCGACGTCTGCTGGACATGTCAGGCGAACGCAAACTAGCAGCTGCATTGATATGTTCAGTCGAGCCCCTCTGCTATATGTCTACATATGTGTATATATACATATATATATTCCTAAACCTACGAACATAGATATGAACATTTGCATATAAGGACATGTATGTATATATATATACATGTACATACATATATATATGTATATAATTCATACAAGACAAAATGCCCCAACCAGTCCTTGTACTTAAGGGTTCTTGCCTCTTGTCTAAAACCAAGGCCTCGGTGTTTGTCTGGCGGCTATGTCGCCGCCTCGTCGCCGCCCGTCTTCCGGGTCTGTCTGGCGGTCTGGCGGCTCTGTCGTCGCCGTCGCCGCCCTGTCGCCGCCTCGTGGCAGCCCGTCGTCTGGTCCTGCTTTGCATTGTGTTGCGTTGGCTTGCATTGCCTTGCATCGGTTTGCTTTGCTTGGGTTGCATTCCGTTGCGTAGACAACATAGAATGCATAACACACAATGCGCTATATAGTTTGCGCAGCATAGATAGCACCACATATTGCACCGCATCCAGTGCACCACAAATATTGAACCATGCATTGCACAACTTTGATTGAACCACATGGACTGCACCGCATATATTGTTCCACCGGTATTGCTAGCAACACACTGGTTGGGGTACAAACTGGCTAACAATGTGTTTAACGCGTGTGTACATAGGTCTTTCTCACTCCCTCTCTCTCTCTATCGATCTGTTTCTCTTTCGCGAAACACGCCCTGTTTTTGGCCGGAATCAAACGTGGGATGAAATTCCCGTGGGCCACCGATACTGCTCATTATCCTCCTAAGCTCCTTCCTCCTGAATCCCCCCTCGCGCCAAGGCCTTGCACCTCAACCTGCAACCTCGCACCAAGTAGAATGCCACACCCTGTCCTCGCCAATTCTCATTTGAAATGCAATGTCTCTCTCGCCGTGGCGCCGATAATGCGGGACGCCCTACAGGGATCTTCATCCTCCACCTCCTCATTCTCCATTTCTTGGCCTCTCAAGCGAAAGATGCTTACTTTTCCCAAATCTGTGCCGCACCGCTACCTGTGTGGGCCAGAGATATAATTCAAGGAATGCCAGCGGATCAGGGCGCATAACCTTAATCGACGTGAGCGCGAACCAAAGTGACAAGGACGATGTTCGCCCCTCATGCGCCGCTTCTTCTCCATATGTTTTTTTGTTTTACCCATCCTCTGCATCCTCCCCGCCCTCCGTGCTCCGCCGGACGCTGTTACTGCAACTTCTTCTCATCTTCCCCTCCTTTCCTTCCTCCGCCCGTTCCCCTCCTGCATTCCCCCTTCCTCCTCATCCCACCCTTCCTTCCTCCCACTCCTCCTTACTCCTCTCTCCTGCCTGCTTCGTCCTCCTTATTCAATCCTCCCACTCCTGCCTCCTTCCTCCGTGTTCCCGCTGTCCGCGATTCCTTATTGGGGAAACGGACGTGGAGGGACAGGATGGGGAGGAAGGGGGGATCAGGGACCACAAGGGAGAGTAGGAGGAGAGCGGGAGGAGAGTGGAGAGGTGCAGGGAGAAGTGGAGAGGAGGAGGCGGGGGGGAAGGAAGAGCGCGGTGCGTGGAGGAGCGAAGAGCGAAGGGAAGCGAGAGGCGATGAGTGGGGATCAGAATGAGCGAGGACGAGCGATAGTGAAGAACAAGTGGGAGGAAGAAGAACGACCGTCGCTTCCGCAAACCTGCCAATCTCAATGTTTACTGTTTGAACACATTGGGAGAACTGTCCCGTACAACTTGCAAATGAATACTTCAATGCCGTCGGCAAACGTGAACATCAGCTGTCCCCGAGTGGGCCCACGCGATTATGACCAGACGATAGCAAATGCCTTCACAGAGGTTGCGGCACGAAAGCCTTCCAAACCAGCTGCTCGGTGGTGTGTCTGCTTCGTGGAGCACCAAAAACCACGTGTCTTCGTGTACGTGCACTGCCGTCGTTGAGCTGTAAGATATGCGAATCGCAGTCGCGCCGCACCAGCTACGAACCTGTCGGGCCGGCCCTGCGCTGCTTGGTTGCGCGCCGTCCCTGGGAAGAGCTGACAGCGGAGAATCTCGAGGATGGGGGGACACATACTGGGAACACTATGAGAAGATGTCTCCCTGGTCATCCCTACCATTGCCTTGCAGAGTCCTCATTAAAGAGCACCAGCGTTTCCCAACATATCGACAAATACACGCAGTTCGCCCCCTTCGCCCCGATGATGGGCACCTCCTCCTGAAGACCTTCAGCCTTGTCCCTGAAGATCGGCACCTTTTCCCTGGCTGTCTTCTCCTGCACAACGAAACGCGGTATCCCCTCCAAGGGGGCAAACACCTTCTGCCAGAGCACCAGACGCTAAACATGTGAACCTGGTGCAGAAGGATAAATACGTGGATTCCATGCCATGTATCTGTACTGATCCAAAACGTGACCCCCAGTTGAGTGGTCCCGTTAGAGGCTTCCTAGATGGGGTCGGAGTAGATGGGGTCGGAGGATCGCGCCGCATCGACGATACATCGGCTATGCACTGGCGATGCATCGTTGACATCGGCGATGCATCGGCGACGTCGACGGGACGCAAATCGGACTGCACATCGAGCCGCATTGGCGATGCATCGGCGATGCGGCACGACCCTCCGACCCAATCTGCTCCGACCCCATCTGGGAGGCCTAGACCCGTGAGCCTTCTGGACGTCCAGGATTTTCGGAGAAACTTCTGGGCCTCCTGGGCGTCCCTGCTAGGCCCAGCAAGCGAGCCCAAAGCGGCCACGAGGGCGCCCAAACGGCCCCGCGAGGGCCCCACGGGCAGCACGCGCCCACCAGACGCCCGAAGGCGGCACTAAGAAACGCAGACAGAAAGACAGATTTGCTTGTGATTTGTGTGCAATGCTCGATGTTTGGCTCCAGGGTCTTCTGGGGGTCTGAGACCGCACGAGAGGCCTCCAAGACCGCCCCAATACTGGCCCAAAAAAGTCAAGACGGCCCAAGAGAGCCCCACGACAGCCCGACAGGCCCCAAAAGGGCCCCCGGATAAACGCCAAGACGACCCTAGAGCGCCCCCCTGAAACACCTGAAATCGGGACCCGGTCGTTGTGAGGGAAGCCGCGGATGGCAGCATCGTGGCCCCAGATAGCCCCCAGCGGCCCCCGAAAGACGCTCAGGAGGCCACAGCAGGCCCTCAACAAGCCTTCAGAATCCTTCGAGGCGCCCCCAGGAACCCGAAGGGGGGGCCTCCGCCCAACAAAGCACCGGCTCCGGCCAAAAATTGGGGCTCTGAAGGCTTCGCAGAGACTGGCGAGAACTAAGAATAGGAAAAAGGAAGAGGAACAAAAGGAGAAGGGGGATAATAATGATAACAACAGCGCAAAAACGGACACAAGGACAGATTGCATCGATTCCGCTTTATCTCTCGGCACCTTCTCTCAAACCATCCGCGGTTCCACCTGAAAGAACACGAGGGTCCTCTCCGATGAACGGCATGCGTTCGCAGAAGATCGCCCCACTTGCAGAGAACTACCTTTTCCGTAAACCTGCTCACGGGATCCCTAAAAAGATGCAGACAGCTCAGCTGGAACGACAGTATCAAATATCTGCATGTCCCCCTTGGACGCGATCGGCAAGTCCCATAGAAACTTACGGGCCGATGAGACCCGCGAGATGTAAGAGCCTTCGTCTGTGCACGCTCAAATCAAATTGAAGCTCAAAGCGGTTCGAACAAACATATTCTCGCTCAACTCTCTAAGACCATGAACTCGAGAAATTTGCGCATGGCCGTCTGCTTGAGGAGGAGCCGCCGTCGAGGAGGAGCAGCCCGTGTCGTGGAGCTTGGCGCGCAGACGACGGCCAGGCACCAGAAGAGCCGTGCGGGCATCGCCTGCTTGAGAGTCGAGATGGCGCAGCCCGTGTCGCAACACACAAGTTCAGGAACAACCTGCTTGAGAGCCAAGATGGCGCAGCCGGTGTCGCAAACACAGGTTTAGGAACACGTGTGCACGTATAGTGACCTGCGCGGCGCCCGCGGAGCAACGCCAGAACGATGCAGGAGCCAAATCGAAGAGGCGCAGCAAGCGCTTACATCCGGGCGCCACAGCGGGATCTGGCAAGCCGTGCAGGTGTGAGGCGCGTGACGAGCCTGACCTGAGCGAAAACTGCAGTGGAGGAGCAGGGAACAGGAAGGAAGACGAGGGGGAGGAGGCTGAAGGAGGAAGGCGGAAGGGGGGGACATGGATCCAGATGGCGAAGGAAGCGTCGCTCGTCTCTTCCAACTTCCCCTCCTTCTCCTCCTCCTCCTCCTCCTCCTCCTCCTCCTCCTCCCCCTCCCCCTCCTCCTCCCCCTCCTCCTCCTCCTCCTCCTCCTCCTGCTCCCCTCTCCTCCTCCTCCTCCTCCTCATCCTCCTCCTCCCCCTCCTTCTTCTCCTCCTCCTCTCCTCCTCCTTCTCCTCCTCCTCCTCCTCCCTCCTCCTCCTCCTCCTCCTCCTCCTCCTCCTCCTTCTCCTCCTCCTCCTCCTCCTCCTCCTCCTCCTCCCCCTCCTCCTCCTCCTCCTCCTCCTCCTCCTCCTCCTCCTCCTCCTCCCCCTCCACCTGCCCTTCTCCCGTCCTCCTCCCGCCCCACCCTGGAGGGCGTCGAGCGCGCCCGCGGCCTTCGAGAGGCGCGCCTGCGGCGTCGCCGCCCTGGGCACCCCGTGGCCGTCGGCCAGCGGCCAGCTGGGGTAAGCGTGCGCGGCCTCTGCGGAAGCCCTGTGCTGCTGCTTCCCTGCGCCACCAGCATCGATCTCCCAACCTATCCCCTCCTCCGACGCATGGACCTTCAGACTACGTCCTCTGATCCTGCTTCCCCGGTTCGTCCACCGTCTCCTCCAGCTCCTCCCCATTCTCCTGTGAACTCCAGCTCCTCTCTCCCCCCTCCTCCTACAGCGCCTTCTTCCCTGTCTCCCTCCCTCGCTGCTTGTTCATCGGTTCTCCTCGCTCCGCGGTCCTCGCGCCTCCTGCTGCCCACATGCGTGCTCCTCTTTCACCTCCGCCTCATCCTGCTCCGCCGGCCGCCGCCGCTTATAATTACACTCTCCCTGCTGCTACCACTACTACTCCTTCTTCCTCATAACTGGCTCCCGCAACTGCTGCGACGCTGTTTCCAGCTCATGCTCATGCTTCATCTGCCGCCACGAGAGGTTCAAGGTGGGCACTGGCCAGAAAACCGGCGGAACGTATACAACAGAAAAGTGATGTCCCCCGTGAACCTGCTAGCTGGCGAAGCGGGGCCGAACATTCCGCACTCCTTCGGGGTCCCCTGTTCCTGCTTCGGCTCCTGCTCCCCAGTCCTGCAACTGGTTTCTTCTGCCCCCACCATTTCATACTGATGCTCCTTGTCCTGCTGCTCTTGCGTACGGATGCTGCTGCGTACTCCTCATAATGTCGTTGCCGCTGCTCCTCCTTCACACCTCCCCCTCGTCATGTTCCTGCTCCTGACCCCGCTCCTGCTCCATGATACTGGCTCCCTGCCTGTACTTATCATGCTATGCAGAACTTCCGCACCTACTCCGGCTCCCAGTCCTGATCCCGTTCCTCCTCCTCCTCCTCATCATCATCACCATCACCATCACCATCACCATCACCATCACCATCACCATCACCATCACCATCACCATCACCATCACCATCATCATCATCATCATCATCATCGTCATCATCATCATCATCATCAGCATCAGCATCAGCATCAGCATCATCATCATCTTCTTCGGGCTCCGTTTCTTAACACGGGGTCTTCTTTTCCGACGGCCGCCGACCGCCACGAGGGCCGAATCATGACAGCCGCATCCCTGGACCCTGCGGGCCGATTGCGCCCTCCCCGCGTATTCTTGTCCACCCCCAACCCCCCGCTGGGCTACACGCAAGAGTGACCCGGAGCAAGACCGACCTTTGGTGCGCGTGCGCGTCTTGAGGTGGGCGCACGGGGGCCAAGCCCTGCCGCGCAAGCCGCTGCTATCGCATCGCATTCAGCGCTCGGGGGACCCAATGGGCCAACACCAAAGGTCACTCCAGCGAAGGGTCACTCTTACGTGTAGTCGACCCGCCCCCTCCCCCGCAGGGGGCAAACAACAAACGCCCAGACCCCCGCAAGAAGAGACGCAGGGCAGGACACACCGCAGCATCAAGGCAGGGAGGGGCAGCAGCACCAGTACGCCAAGGGGCGAGGATGGCAGAAGGCAGCAGGCAGCAAGCGGGGGGGTGTTCTCACCACCACCTCCTCTCCTCCTCCCTCCTCTACACTCCTCTTCCTCTTCTCTTCTCTTTCCCCGGGAGGGGAGGGGGTGAGGGAGGTGGTGGAGGTGGTGTATGTGTTGGGACCCCGTACGGCGCTGCCCCGCCCCAGCCCGGCCCCGCTCTGAGCGGGTCCGGCCTCCGTCTCCCTCCCGCCCGCGCTGGGCCTTTCCGCCTTCCCACTCCTCCTCCCGTGCACCGCGGCTTAATTAGCAACTGCATGCCCTACATTTGCCCCATGCGCCAGCGCAGTCACACTCCCCAGCCGCCGACGAGAAAAACAGTGTGTTGGGACCCCGCAGTTCTCGGGGGCAGGATGGGGAGGAGAAGCAGCCCTGCAGGCCCGCGGGGCGGCGGAATTGGGGCTGCGCGCGTTCACGTCTCCGCTGCCTCACTTGCATCCCCCAGGGCACCCCGCGGCGGGGGCAGGTCGATGATCCTCAGAATGTATGTTAGCCCCAACGTGTGTTTGTCCATCGAGGCCCGTCGATGCGACGCAGGCGATATAATGACCTACTGGTTGGGCTAAAGGGGGTAAACACACCTTGGGCTAACACGCGTCCTGAAGATCATCGAGCAGGGGGCACCGTACCAACGCAACTCGGCAGGGGAGAAGCAGCAGGATGGCGGGGGAGCAGCGCAGAAACAGCACGGCAACAGGGCAGCCGGGGGGGGGCTGCAGCAGCACACGAGAGGGGGTAGCAGCAAGGCTGGGGAGGGAGCGAAGAAGTGGGGGAGAGCAGGCAGCCCCGCAGACACCACCCCTCCTCCTCCTTCCTTCTCCTCCATCCTTCTCCTCTTCCTCCTCCTCCTCCTCCTCCCCCTCGTCCTCCTCCTCCGCCTCCTCCTCCTCCTCCTTCTCCTCCTCCTCCTCCCCCTCCTCCTCCTCCCCCTCCTCCTCCTCCTCCTCCTCATCCTCCTCCTCCGCCTCCTTTCCTTTTCCTTATAGATACCTCCTCCCTGTCGCACCCCGAGGCCAGATTTTACGGCGGGCCGGGCGTGTCGCCTGAGACTTCCTCACCACTTCTGATTCTGAGGCTTAAGATGTGACAGCAGCTTCACGGATGGAGGGTCGTTTTCAACATGTGGCTCTCGCCCTGGCGCCGCGCGCATTCGTTTTAACAAATTGCAAGAACTTCACAACTGAAGGGCGGGAGGTGTTCAAACTGTGGCTCTCGCCTTAACGCGGCCCACATTCGCTTTCAGAAGTTACAATTGTTTCGCGGATTGAGTGCGGGTGGTTTTCAAAATGTGGCTCTCGCCTTAGCGCCGCGCACATTCGCTTTAAACATGTGCAAGAGTTTCACGTATTGAGGGCGGGTGGTCTCTAAAATGTGGCGCTCGTTTTAGCGCCGCGCACATTCGTTTTCGGATTCTGCAGAAGTTTCACGGATTCAAGGCGGGCCGTTTTCGAAATGTGGCTCTCGCAGTGGCGCCGCGCACATTCGTTGTAAACATGTGCAAAGTTTCACGGATTGAAGGCGGCTCCTTTTCAAAATGTGGCTCTCGCCTTAGCGCCGCGCACACTCTTAAACAACATGCAAGAGGTTCGCGGATTGAAGGCGGGCCGTTTTCGAAATGTGGCTCTCGCCTTAACGCCGCGCACCGTCGTCTTTAAAAGTTCCAAGAATTTCACGGATTGAGGGCGGGTGGTTTCCAAAATGTGGCTCTCGCCTCAGCGCAGCCCGCATTCGTTTTAAACCAGTTGCAAGGGTGTCACATATGCCCAAGGTCAACGTACCAGAAATCGTGTTTCGGAGGGGATCAGGAGCAAGCGGGCGCAACAAGTATGTTGATTCGCTGTGTTGAAGTCAAACAAATGGCGTTCTGGCACGATCCTGGATCGTCAAGACGCAGCAATCAGGTTGATACGCGGCGTTGAAATCCCGAAAGCATTTTCTGGCACGCTTCAAGATCTTGAGACTGTTGTCTTCCGGCGAAGCAATTCCCTCAATGGAAATGAACCGCCGTAGGGGCCTGTGAAAGGGGAAGCTTCGAGAGAGGGTTGATTCCAAACTCGGTGGTCGCTCTTGGGTTTACACTGGTCCGCCTCCTCAATCTCCTCTTCTTGTTCTTCCTCCTCCTCCTCCTTCTCCTCCTACTCCTCCTCCTCTTCTTATTCTTCCTCCTCCTCCTCATCCGCCTCCTCCTCCTCCTCCTCCTCCTCCCGTCCTCCTCCTCCTCCTCCTGCTCCTTCCCCTCCTCCTCCTCCAACTCCTTCTCCTCCTCTTCCTCCTCCTCCTCCCTCCTCCCCCTCCTCCTCCTCCTCCTCCTCCTCCTCCTCCTCCTCTCTCTCCGCCTCCTCCTCCTCCTCTCCTCCTTCCTCCTCCTCCCTCATCCTACTCCTCCCCTCCTCCTCCTCCTCCCCTCCTCTTCCTCTACTCTCCTCCTCCTCCTCCTCTCCCCTCCCCTCCTGCCCCTCCTCCTCCTCCTCCTCCTCCTCCTCCTCCTCCTCCGCCTCCCCCCTTTCTTTCCTCCCCTCCTCCTCCTCCTCCTCCTCCAATCCCCTCCTCCTCCTCCTCCTCCTCCTGCTGCCCCTCCTGCTCCTCCTGCTCCTCCCCTCCTCTTGCTCTCCTCTCCTCCTCCTCTCCTCCTCCTCTCCACCCTTTCCTCCTCTGCTGATCCTCCTCCTCCTCCTCCCCTCCTCCTCCTCCTCCAACATCCTCCTCCTCCTCCTCCCCTCCTCCCTCCTCTCCTCCTCCTCCTCCTTCGACTCCCTCTCCTCCCCTCCACTCCTCATCCTCCTCCTCCTGCCCTCCCCTCTCCTCCTCCTACTCTCCTCCTCCTCCTCTCCCTCCTCCTCCTCCTCCTCCACCTCCCCCAACTCCTCGCCTGCCCTCATGCCCCGTCCTCCTTCTCTCCTCCTCTGCCCTCCCCCTCCATTTCCTCCATCTCCTCCTCCATTCCTCCATCTACTCCTCCTTCTCCTCCTCCTCTCCTCCTCAGCCCCCAAATCCTCCTCTCCCTCGCATCCTTCTCCTCCCCTCTGCCGTTGTCCTCCTCCTACTCCTCCACTACGCTTGCTACTGCTCCTCCTCCTCCTCCTCCTCCTCCTCCTCCTCCGCCTCCTCCTCCTCATCCTCTTGCTATGCTCATCCTCCTCTTCCTCCTCCTCCTCCTCCCCTCCTCCTCTCCTCCTCGTCCTCCTCGTCCTCCTCCTCCCTCCTCCTCCTCCTCCTTTCCTTCATCGTCGCATCCTCCTCCTCCCCTCTGCCGGTGCCTCTCCTCCTCCTCCTCCTCCTCCTCATCCTCCTCCTCCTCATCCTCCTTTCCCCCCTCCCCCTCCTCTCCTTCTCCTTATAGATACTTCAAAATGTCACACCCCGAGGCCAGTTTTAGGGCGGGCCGGGCGTTTCGCCTGAGACTCCCTCACCACTTGTGACCCTGATATTTAAACTATGACAACACTGTTACAGATCGAGGGCGGGTCGTTTCAAAATGTGGCTCTCGCTTTGGCGCCCTGCACATTCGTGGAAACAACATTGCAAGAGCTTCGCTGATTAAAAGCAGGTCTTTTCAGAATGTGGCTCTCGCCGTAGCGCCGCGCATATTCGTTTTCAGAATTCGCATAAGTTTCACGGATTGAAGGCGGGTCGTTTTCGAAATATGGCTCTCGCCTTAGCGCCGCGCACCTTCGTCTTTTAAAATGTCCCAGGGTTTCAAGGATTTGGGGTGGGTGGTTTTCAAAATGTTGCTCTCGCCTTAGCACCGCGCACATACGTTTTCAGAATTGGCAAGAGCTTCGTGGATTGAGGGCGGGTGGTTTTCAAAAATGTGGCTCTCGCCTTAGCGCCGCGCACATTTGTTTTTCAGAATTTGCAGAAGTTTCACGGTTTGAAGGCGGGTGGTTTTCAAAATGTGGCTCTCGCCTTAGCTCCGCGCACATTCGTTTTTCAGAATGTGCACAAGCTTCACGGATTGGGGGCGGGTGGTTTTCAAAATGTTGCTCTCGCCTTAGCGCCGCGAACATTCGTTTTTCAGAATTTGCAAAGAGCTTCATGGATTGAAGGCGGGCCGTTTTCGAAGTGTGGCTCTCGCCTTAGCGCCGCGCGCATTCCGGATTCCCATGATCAGCGTACCAGAAAGTGCGTTAGAAGGGTTCAGGATTATGCGGGCGCAACAGTTATGTTGATTCGCGGTGTCGAAATTCAGGAAAAACAAGCGTTCTGGCACGATCCTAGATCGTCAAGACGCAGCAGTCAGGTTGATACGTGGCGTTGAAATCCCGAAAGCAATGTTTTGACACGCTACAGGATCTTCCAACGGTTGTCCTCCAACGAGGCAGTTCCCTCAATGGAAATGAACCATTGTAAGGCCCTGCGAAGAGGGAGCTTGGAGGGAGGGTTCATTCCAAAGTCGTGGATGACTCTTGGGTTTACACTGGTCCTCCTCCTCCTCTTCTTTCCATCCTCCCCTCTGCCGTTTTCCTCCTCCCCCTCCTCCTCCTCCTCCTCCTGCTGCTCCCAAGCGCAGCATCTAAACGACATACCGCTGCTTGCGGCGGCTGTGCCCACAGTGCACCAGCCAGGGACCACCCCGCGAGGCAAGCGGAGGCTGCACCCCGCGAGGCAAGCGGAGGCTGCGGCGCGCCCTCCAGCTCTCCCGGCGCCGGACGTGCGCGCCGGCGCAGGCGACTCTGGCTTGTGATCCAGCATGGCCTCGCTCCTCCCGCACAGCGAACAGCGGACGAGGGAACGGCGACGTGATGCTCACCCTCCTCCTTCTTCTCATCCTACCCCCTCCTCCTTCTTACCTCCTCCCTCCTCCCTCCTCCCTCCTCCCTCCTCCCTCGCTCCTCGCCACCTCGGCGCAGCGTGGCCAGCGGAATGCGTGCAGCCCGTCGCACGCAACTCATCACTGCCTGGATCTGCTTTCAGGTCGGGCACGTCCTCCTACAGGCGGATTTTGGAGGAAAAATAACAACGCCCCACACATTTCAACAAAATAGCTCAAATGTAATCAAACAATCGTCCCCATGCGAATGTTTGGCTATAATTCCCTAACTAGGCTCTGCCTAGAGGGTTCTTACTCTCTTTCTTAAAGGGGCCGGGCAGTGCACACCGCCCCGGGCGGTTCCCCAAGTATCCGCTCCGCGGTTCCCCCATTATGTCATATTAGCTTAGCTTAGCTTCATCTTAGTTCAGGTTTATCTTAGCTTAGCTTACCTTCATCTCAGCTTCGCTGAGCTTTAGCATAGCAGAGCACAGCATAGCATAGCATAGGGAAACACAGCATATGATAGCATAGCCCAGCATAGCATAGCATAACATAGCGCAGCATAGCATAGCATAGCACAGCATAGCATAGCACATCATAGCATAGCATGGGTGTAGTTCCCTACCTAGGCTCTGCCTAGAGGGTTAGCTTAGCTTAGCCTAGCTTAGCATAGCGCAGCGCTGCATTAGCATAGCATAGCCTAGCATAGCATACCATAGCCGATCATATCATAGCATAGCATAGCATAGCGCAGCATATCATAGCATCGTACATCATATCAATCATAGCATAGCATATCATAGCGCAGCTTAGCATATCATATCATAATATAGCTTAACATAGCACAGCGCAGCATGACATAGCATAGCATAGCATAGCATAACATATCATAGCATAGCGCAGCATAGCATAGCATACAATAGCACATCATAGCGCAGCATAGCATGGCAAGGCATAGTATAGCATAGCATAGTAACTAATGCTGCTTTCCTAGGGGCTCCAACTTCGAGGTAGGGTCGCACTGGGGTAATTGGAATATTCCCCCTGTAGAGGGACACGCCCGGCTTAAATCTACTTCGCGACGAGCCGACTCCACGGCGCTCGCTGCAACCACTGCGGGAGCAGCGACCGCGCTGGAACCAGGACGGCGTGCCCTTGCGGTGCACCGCCGACTCCTCCCCAGACCCCCGACGTCAGGATTTTTTCCATGACGCGACCCCCAGGTCCAGACCCATTCCCCAGTAGGACCGGTCTTGTTATCCTGAATGCTCTGTGTCCCTCAATAGTTCTTGGCCCCTGGACTACAAGTACCCCCTGGGCTACAGGTACCCGCTCCCCGGACTACAGGTACCCCTCCCCAGGTATATCCCCCCCGGGACTACAAGTCCCCCCCTGCCCGGACTACAAGTACTATCCCCCCCGGACTACAGGTACCCGCTCCCCTGAATTACAGGTACCCCACCCTGGACTACTGGTATCCCCCCGACTCCAGGTACCCCTCCAAGGTACCCTCCCCCGACTGCAGGTACCCCAGATACCCTACCCAAGTACGCTCCCCTGAGGGGAACAGTTGAGGGACACAGAGTATAGCTTTTTGAAGGTTCCGAGGCCCGGTGAGGTCGGGCGTGTCCCCCTAGAGGCCGGTTTCCGACGAAAAGTGAAACAAAAACAAATGCTCAAAGATATATATAGATCTTTAATTATACAACATCGTCCCCATACTATATATTGTGACCATGCTTGACTTGTCCCCCTGTAGAAGGGCGGGCCCGACCTGAAGAGATAGCAGAACAGAGCCTCCCGTCCTGACTTCTGCGCCCCGCGCGGGCGCCTGGGCCGCTGGCTCCTCTGCGCGCCCCGCCCGCCCTCCCCGGACGGCCTCGGCTCCGCGCCCCGCTCGGGCGGTCGCCGCGCGCGCCGGGCCGCCCGCGGCGCTCGCGGGGCGGCGGGGCGCGGCGGCCGGCGGGGGCGCCGCCCGAGGCCGCCGCGGCGCCCGGGCCCGGGGGCGGGGCCCACGGGCCCGTGCGGCGCCGGGGGGCGCTGCCCGCGGGCCGCGGCGGGGGCGCCTCTCGGCGTGCGGCCTCCGTCCCCGCCGCCGTGCCCAGAGCCCCTCGCGTCGTGAGCAGAACTCGCGGCGGGAGGCGTGTTGCCGCTGTGTTCGGCCTCGGGAGGCCGTCACCGGGCCTCGGGACCGTCAAAAAAGCCAAACATGGTATCAGAAAAATCGTCCCCCGACAATGTTTAGGCTATTTTTGGATGTCCTTCATGTAGAGGGACACGCCCGACTTCTTCTGGGGGGCGCGTCATGAAAAACTCCTGACGTCGTGCGTCTGGGACTGTCCCCCCTCCGTCTTCCAAGTGGACCCCCTCCCAGCATTGTCCTCCTCCGCCTCCTTCGCGCCTCCCATCCGCGCCCTCTTCCCTCCCCCACCTCCTCCCTGCACTCATCTTCTTTGTCCTCCTCCTTCCTCCCCCTCATCCTCCTCCTCCTCCTCCTCCTCCTCCTCCTCCTCCTCCTCACTCCTCCTCCTCCTCCTTCTCCTCCTCCTCCTCCTCCTCCTCCTCCATCCGCTCCTCCTCCTCCTCCTCCTCCCTCCTCCTCGTCCTCTCGTCCTCGTCGTCCTCGTTGTCGTCCTCGTCCTCCTCCCTCCTCCTGCGTCTTCCTCCTCCTCCTCCTCTCTCCTCCTCCCCTCCCTCCTCCTCCTCCTCCTCCTCCTCCCCTCCTCCTCCTCCTCCTCCCCTCCTCTCCTCTCCTCCTCCTCCTCCTCCTCCTCCTCCTCCCCTCCTGCCTCCTCCTCTCCTCCCTCCCTCCTCCTCCTCCTCCTCCTCCTCTTCCTCCACCTCCTCCCCCTCCTCCTGCCCCTCCAGACCCCCTCCCCCATGGCTCCGGGAACCTCGTGCGACCTCCCGAAACCCTTTCAGCCTCCCCCTCCTCCTTGTCCCACCCCTGCCTCCTTCTTTTCCTTTTCCTCCGCCCAGGCGCTGGCCTGCGGCTTGGCTGCAGTCCCTGGGCCCAGGAGGTCGGAGATCTTGGCTGGCGTGCCGGAGGCCACCGCCGAGGCCCACTCGCCAGTCTCGGTCCAACCGATCAGCGCGAGGAGCACGGGGGCCTTCGTGGCTCGCCAACTGTGCACATACAGTGGAGGCCAGTCCACAAGAAACCCTTCGCAAGAAACCCAACCCTGAGACCCCAGGACGTCCACTGTTTTGTGGTGTGGAACCTCGCGCTTACCACAGCAAAGCCATCGGAACCCAAGAAATCCAGTGCACTCTGGAGGCAAGCAGGGTGTTTCTTGGCAAGGGTCTACACTGTGCACCGATCGTGGCCAGGCCGAACCTCGGCCAAAAAATCGGTGAACACGCCCCGCGTTGGAGTAGTCCCGATCCTCTCCTGGGGCGGCCCGGGGCGCAGCGCTGTAGCCCCCCCCCCCGGGGGAGGCGGGAACGCGGGGAAGGGGGAGGGGCGAAGGGGAGAAGGAGGATGAGGAGGAGGAGGAGGAGAAGGAGGAGAAGGAGGAGGAGGAGGAGAAGGAGGAGGGGGAGGAGGAGGAGGAGGAGGAGGAGGAGGAGGAGAGGGAGGAGGGAGGAGGGGGTGGAGGAGAAGGAGGAGGAGAAGGAGGAGAAGAAGGTAGGGAGGAGGAGGAGGAGGAGGAGGAGGAGGAGGAGGAGGAGGAGGAGGAGGAGGAAGAAGAGGACGAGGAGAGGAGGGGGAGCAGGAGGAGGAGGAGAAGGGGGAGGTGGAGGAGGAGGAGGAGAGGGAGGAGGAGGAGGAGGAGGAGGAGGAGGAGGAGGAGGAGGAGGAGGAGGAGGAGGAGAAAGCAGACGGGGAACTGGGAGGAAAGAAGAAGGATGAGGAGGAGGAGGAGAAGAAGAGGTCCCTGATCCATGTCCATGCAACGTCAGAAAGGGAGGGAGGAAGGATGACAGAGCAGGAGGAGAGGGAGGTGGGCCATAACTAACCCAACACACACCACTAATGCTGCGATGCGCCACTGTCACGTACCCCCCTCATCAGCCAACGCATGCTTCTTGAACAATGTGGAACCATGGCGATGCATGGTGAAGGCGCCATGTACAATCGGACCTGGTTGGACAGGACACGCGAGAGGATACAATACCCTTCCGAGGGCCACATCGCCGTAGGAATGTAAGAAGGCATGGGTCGCGATACGCAGGACGTAAGGGTACCCTTGCGCTGGCAAGACCGACCTACTTATCAAGGCCGGCTGTATTTGAATCCCCCATCAACAGTCACACTACGTAATACACAGTCGCGCGCCGTTTGAGGGGCAACAGCGTGCACCAAAGGGGCCCAATGTCCTGCACCAAAGGGGCCCCACTGTCCTTCCTTCCCCCCAAAACGGCGTTGTCCAGTTGACAACCTCTAGCGGCATCCAGCGGAGGTGACATGGCTGCTCCCGCCATCGGTGGCAACTCATGGGAGACTCACCATCTTGTCGGCTCTTGCGAATCGGCGCTCGTCGACGCTACATTCAGGGGAACGTAAGACCTGGGTACAGGGGACTCGGAAATCCCCGACGAGGTCGTCAACAAAAATGACGAGGCCGAGCCTGCATTTTGACGAGGCCTCCCGCTGCAGACATCCCACGAAACTCCTCCTCGTCAAAATCCGAGGCGCGGTCGTCAAAAAACGATGGCGAACCCGAGTCCTGGCAAACCCGGGTCTTACGCTCCCCCGATACATCGACGCTAATCGACGCTTGCTCGACGCGAATCGACGCGACATCGGCGCTATCTCGCCGACTCCCAGACGCTCATCGACGCCGGCCGACGCCAAAGGCTGAATTCAAGGGGCACGCCAGGCTCCCAGGGCTTTGCTTCCGAACCCGCCCGAATTTCCTTCGGCACTTCGCTTGCTGGGCCGCCCGCCGCCGCCCCTTGTCACAGCCCGTGGTCGCCGCGCACGTTCGCCGCCCGTGGGCGCCCCCCCGTGGGCGCCCCTCGCGGGCGCCTCTCGCGGGCACCCCGTGGGCGCTTCGTCCGCTGGCTGGCACTTCCGGGCGCACACGCGGGCGACCTCGGACACCCGGAGCCCGAAACCGGTGTCCCTCTCCTGGGGGCGCTTCTTCTGCTTTCGCCGCCTTCCGCCGAGTTTCCGCCGGCTCCCGGCGGCGGAGGCGGCCTCGTGTTCCTTCCGCCGGCCTTCCGCCGCGGAAGGGATGACAACTCCTTCGATCCTCGAAGGCAAAGCCATTTTCTGGATCGCCCCACGTATGTTTGCCAGCACAGACCACAACGCAATGAGTTTTGTCCACTCTGGCCAGGTTGGACTGTGCGATGCAATTTACGCACGTCGAACAAACGATGTGGTACAAGCTGCATGTCACAACCAACTGGAACGAACAGTGTGTTGCAAGCTGCGTAGCGCAGTCGACGTTGCACAAACTTGGTGGCGCGGGTGCGTAGCACAATCAGTCAAACTCGCAAATGAATTATCAACTCCATTGCTCGCGCAATCATCCCACCCCCTTACCCACAACTTGCCGTCGTTCGGACGACCATTTCCCGTGCATTTGCCGGTTTCGTGCGTGCTTTGTTTTGCTCGATGGTGCAGGATGGTCCTTGATGGTTTCCGCAGAGAAAAAATGCACACGTCTGAGCGATGCCAGGACGACGTGTGATGCAACACCTATCCGGCCACAGTTGCGGTGAATGCTTGGCACTGGCTGGCACATCTCTGCGGCCGCGCTGAAGCGCGCGCACTCGCGCGGCGGGTGTGGCATAACCAATGCGGCCCGTCTCGAAGGCCGCGTTGGCGCGCGGGCGCCTCAGTGCGGGTCGGTGACTCGGGAGGGCGCGATACCATGATGACGCCGACAACGGCGGCAACGATGATGACAGTACCGATGGTGGTGGCGACAATGACGATGCGATGGCGATGACAACGGCAATGGCAACGATGGCGATTGGTGGCGAGGACAACGGCAAGGCCAATGACGTGTCGGTGCTGAAGGTGATTGGTCGATGATGCGGCAATTGTGGTGATTGGAGATGACGGTAACGGCGGTGATGCGATGGCGCTGATGAGGGTGGTGGTATGGAAGTTTGCGCGCAAGAATACAAGACATGTGGCAAACTCTCGGTTGACAGATTTGTGTTCTCAGCTATGTTTGCAGAGTTTTTCATTGCCATGCTTTGAGAACAACTGGTGTTGGAGAGATTTCGACACGTGCGCGTGTCTGCGCCCGCGTGTGACCCGCATGCTATTATGTGATGTGGTTTCGCCCGCTGGGAACATGCTAAATCAACGCAGATGCGCCGGGTGGTGATATGTGAGTGCGGTTTCTGGTCGAGATCGCGAAACGTATGTTGTTTTCACACAAATTCAGCAAGTGCGCGCGGGCAAACACTCGGCAAGAATTTCGAGGAGCAGCGAACGGGCTTCGATTTGCTAGCTTGAAGCGGTTGTAGAAAATATGTATTTGGTCTGGTTTCTAAGTGTGCGAGCGCGAGTAGACTTCGTAGCATCTGTTTCGCAAGGGATCACTGCAACACAATATTTTGAGAACAACTGCGTGCGCATGACATTCTAAATGGATGGAGAGGGGGCCGATACCAGCAAGGCCAGGACGGTATGAGTTCATATGGGGAAACAACGAAGGGAAACAATGTTATGTAATATGTCACGTCCCAGGGGGGGGCCTCTAAGCCCTGTGATGGGGAGAGGGTGGGACGTATCTTTCTTAGGAAATGCTTATCACGTATGTGGTGCAAGTTATGCAGTGCAAGCTAAGTGGTGCAAGCTATGTGGTGCAAGCTATGTGGTGCAAGCTGCATGGTGTGAGCTATGCGGTGCAAGCTGTGTGGTGCACCATATGCGGTGCGAGCTATGTGGTGCAAGCTACGTGTCACCACTCGTTTTGCACCACGCGGATCTCACAACATAGCGTGCAATGCATGGGTTCTACTACATAGCGTGTGCAGCATAGCTTACTTCCCATGTGTTGCATCATTACAAGGATTGCAAACCACACGCAAACATACGTGCATACGAAGTCCATGTACGCATATTACTCGTACAACTCCCTACTAACTACGCCACATAGTTTGCACAACCCATGTTTCAACCCAAAGATCGCACCGCATGCATTAGACTCCGCATAAGATACATACACACGTGCGGCGTGCAAACACCCACTGCTGGAGTCCACTCAGGAGGCAACCATGCTGCTTAACCATGTGCGTAACGCCAAAGCGAAGACATGATCTTACAGATGAGCCACCCTCCGCCGGTGCATCCGATGGACATTCAACATTTGCCTGACTAGAGAAATGTGGTTTGAGACACCCCACCATCAACCTCCGCCCCTGTTAGACATTACGCGCTAACATCAAAGAACGTAGCGGATGTACAGAATGTGGTTCTTGAAGGGGACAGCCGTCCCACTGTGTATTTTTGGAGCTCTTGTGTAAGACCATGGCAACACATTCAAAACAACTCGTGGGCGAAACCGACTTACAAAACACCGTCCCTCCATCCGTGTAATCAAGAGTCGTTGCAACCGCTACGGCACGAACCGTCAAACGAGGACAGAATTTTGGAAGGGTGCTACCCTCCATCCGCGCATTGTTTTGGAAACCAGCCCGACCTCCATCCATGTAGTCGCTGTGAGTGTTGGCATTTGCTGTCGTGAAGACAACAAGCCCAGACCGTCCTACCGACGCGTGCGGTGATGCGGCGAGGTGACACTTCATGCATACCTCCATTGTTATATATATGTGTGTGCGTGTACATATATATATATATATGTGTGTGTGCGTGTACACATTGACAACGACATCATTTGCATTTCGAACTATGTGTGTATACATATATATACATATATATATATATATATATATATATATATATATTCACACAAGACTGCAGTGGCGCTTCGCGCCATGCACCTTGGTCCTTGAAGTTTGGTATGCAGGCGGCATAACAGGAAGGTCAAGCCGACAATTTAGCGATAACTCCTTGTTGCCTTTTCTGGCATCGCCGCTATAATCATGTTATTCGTTATCCTTGCTCCTTATTTCTTTTCCTCATTTTCGCCATACCCTGCGCATTCTCCCCATCCTCCTCAGCTTTTTTTGCGGAGGATTCTCCTTGGAGAGCCTCTGGGGGCCTCACAAAAATTGTTTCAGGCTTTCTTATGACCTTCTGGAGGCCTCCTGGGCGTATTCTGGGGGCCTCTGGGGGCTTCCTCGGGTCACCCCTGCCTCCAACCGCGGTCTCCCACGACCGGGTCACGATTTGGAATGCTTCGGAGGGCGTCTTGGGGCCATCTTGGGCCGCCATGGGGCTCTGTGAGGGCCATCTTGGACCCGTGTTGTGCCGTTTTGGGGCTCCCTTGGACTGCCTGGAAGCCTTTTCGATGGTTGTGGGTCGATTTTGGAGCCCCCAGGCGGCTTCGGACGCCCCAGAAGACCACCGTCTTGGAGCGTCGGGAAGCCGAAAAGAGGAGAAACCCCAAATCCACTAAAAACCAGAAAGAAAATCAATGATTTTTGCCTCTTGGGGCCTTCTTGATTGGGAAAGCTCTTGGAGGCCTCTTTCGGGCCGTCCCGGAGGCCTCTTGGGCCATCTTGAGGTCACGTCGGTCACTCTTGGAGCGCTCTTGTGCTGTCTTGGGGGTCTCTGGGGCGTCTCCGATGACGCCCCTGATCGCCCTAGGTGTGCTTGGATGGCTTGGCAAAACGCCCTGCGAGGCCCGAGGGGCCGCTTCGAGGCCCGTCCGGAGGGCCCCAAAGCCCCAGATCCCGGGAGTCTGTTTTTTTTTTTGGGGGGGGGGTCCCCTCGCCCGGGCTTGCAAAAATACAGGAAGAGGAATCTATATTTATATTTACATATGTATATATAAATAATGTATGGTCCAGGGCTTGGGCCCCCCCCCCCAATGCTGA
>CAUYUJ010015505.1:197028-207028 GCA_963575745.1 Prorocentrum cordatum
CTCGAAGCACCAGACGCAGTGCCTCCGACTCCATGGCATCGCGGATCCTTGCCACTGGCCCCCAAGGGAGCCATGAAAGAGACTCTGCGCAACCATAACGCCGCGAATGCACGCCGAGAACACCGGACAAGACGCCTTCAAAACGCGGGGCCCCCAGCGATCTTTAGTGGATCCGAACGCATCGCTCCCCTTCATGGTGGGCACATCTCGGCTGCGCATCCAACTTTGGAAGGGTTAGTACGGGCTCGGGGCGCAAGCCAAAGTGGGAGACAAGGAACGTCCACCAAACTCGGGCCAGCTCGTGTACATGTTCGAGCTCAGCCTGTCTTTGCCCAGCTTGGCCGTGCTAGTGGCAAGCATAACGATTTGACTTATGTGGTTCGAGACCTGCTTATTATCTTGACTGTCTGAAATCATGCTACTGAGCCCTGCGATCGACCTGCTCCTCAATGAACGCAGATGGCCGGCATGGCGGCGGTCCTCTGATCTTGCTCTTCCAGGGGGGGTCGATGATTCCCTGGGGGTGGCTTGTGGGCGTTTGGTCTTCATGTCGGCGTGAGGCGGCGGCGTGGTGGCCTATCCCCCTTGTAGCCTAGGAGCGTGGCCTGCCGCGCGAAGCCTGGGACCGCGACTTCGGCACAAAACTCGCCTGCATGGGCCTCTCGTTCATGTGAAGACATGGTTTGTTGCAGCAGTTGTCCAAAGTAAGATCTGTCATTTGACACGTCCAGGGTCTCTGTACCTCCGTGGTTCGAGCAACGGTCTACCAAGGTCTGGGGCCTCATTCCCAAGAGCCTGTCCACATGTACGCGGGTTCGTGCCCTTGGAATATATCACCAGGGAAGCGCCGAGCGAGCGCGCCACTCGACCCTTTGGAAGCTGCACACGTGGAGGACAATCGCCAGCCGGTGCACCTTCTCCTGACCTGTCCTTGATTTCTGCGCCCTGGTCTGGACATGCGCCTCCAGCCGGCGGCGCTTCTTCAGCCGATGTGTCGTGCAGACACGGCGCTGCTGATCAATTGAAGGCAGCTGCGCGGCCGAGGGCGCGAGCATCGAGCTGGGCAGCCTCCATCGGGTCGAATGGCGCGCCTGCTCGGCGCGCTTCCCCCGCGACGACTTCCACGGGCACGAGCACCGAGCCCGCGGATGCCCGGGCAGCTCCCACAGGTCGGATGGCGCGCTCGCCCAGCGCTTCCCCTGCGAGACGTAAAGGGCACAAGGGTCGAGCCCGCGGCCTCTCCGGGCAGTTCCCACAGGATCGCATGGCCGGCGCGCTCTCGGCGCTTCCCCTGCGATGAATTCCACGGGCGCG
The DNA here is from genome assembly GCA_963575745.1 of Prorocentrum cordatum. NCBI lineage: Eukaryota > Dinophyceae > Prorocentrales > Prorocentraceae > Prorocentrum > Prorocentrum cordatum. The sequence continues at coordinate 198,343 of CAUYUJ010015505.1, forward strand.
AGATCGAGGCCGCGGAACTTCTTGGCAGATTCCAGAGGGTCGGATGGCGCGCTCGCTCGACGCTTCCCCTGCGGTCTTTTCCAGGGGTGGCACGAAATTCGAGCCCGCGGAACTTCTGGGCAGATTCCAGAGGGTCGAATGGCGCGCTCGCTCGGCGCTTCCCCAGCGATGTATTCTGAGGGCGCGAAAATCGAGCCCGCGGGATTCCAAGCATGTTTCAGAGGGTCGAATGGCGCGCTCGCCCCGCGCTTCCCCAGCGATGACTTCCGAGGGCACGAACATCGAGCCCGCGGAACTTCTGGGGATTGTCCACGGGGGCGAATGGCGCGCTCGCACGGCGCTTCCCCTGCGATGAATTCCGACGGCGCGAAATTCAAGACAGCGGAATATCTGGGCAGCTTCCACAAGGTCGAATGGCGCGCTCGCTCGGCGCTACCCCAGCGATGAGACTGGGAAGTCCGACCCAGAGTCTTAGCAGTGATACCTACTACGACTCTTAACAGGGAACGATGCTAACAGTTCTCGCGGTGAGTCCTAGACAGACTCCTGTACGCGGGGGGGGGTCCTACTTAGAAACTTGTTAGCGAGCCCTGCTAAGGAGAACTAGTAGGAAGCCGTACCATCGGTCCTAATTGGGAAACCTGCTGAAGAGGACCTGTAGGGAGTCGAGCTAAGAGTCTTCGCGTTGGGCGTCGCGCTAATAGTCATAGGAGGGAGTCCTCCCAGGAGTGCTAGTAGGGAGTTTGACGAAAAGCTTTTCTAGGGGTCTGGGTAAGAGTCCTAGCAGGGAGACCCACCATTAAGGAGCGGGTCCTAGCAACAGTCGCAGTACAAGTCCCTGTGGGTGTCCCTGCCGGAGCAGAGAACTCTCTCTCTCTCTTTGTCTCTCTCGTTCTCTCTGCCTTTGCTTTAATTGAAGGCGATGCCGAAGAACGCCAGTTGGGAGTAAAACATAAACAATATCACAAGACCGGTCTCCCGTCCGCAGGGGTAAGACTACCGGGACGTGCATTTAAAAATGACCGCGCAGGATTTAGCCGCCAAGCTATACATGCACCCCCTTGCACTTTTCATACTCACACGGCGTCGCTGACAGCGCGGACAATCGCGGCCCTATCGCGCGCGCGGACGGTCGTTTAGTTCGCACACGCCGGAGACAGATAATGCAGTTGCAAACGTCCCACGCGCCCACACACAGCATGTTCGGCAGAACTCATTCGGCCGCGATTGCTGGTTTGGCGCAGCTGAAGCGGCCGCGAGAGCTGTTTCCGACGGGAACTTCCCAGCGCGTCTCGTCGTAGCCCTGGCTTCGACTCGTTGGGCTTTCGAGCGGATTTCGCTCCGGCTGAGCGACCAAAAAATGTACGTGACAGGCGCAATAACTTGCGAGTGAAAGAACACTCCTGTGAGGGAGGGGGGGGCAAGGCGGATTCCAATCCAGTGTGATCGTTACCGTCACGGGGGGGGGTAGACCCACGGTCACGGACGCTACGGTCCCGAACAGAAAGTGTGGGCCAGCGTGGACCCCCAGCAGTACGTTATTGCGCTGTGGAGGTGGTAGGCATGTCGTGTAAGCTTTTTGGAGGAAGCCATGTCGTGCAAGCCTTGTGGTGTGAGCCATGTGGTGCACACCATGGTGTGTAAGCTATGTGGTGACAGCCATTTCGTGAAGGCCATGTGATGTGAGCGACATGGTGCGAGCGATATTGCGTGTTGTGCGGTGTAATCTAGGTCGTGTAAGCCACATTGTGTGACCTGCACGGTGTGAGCTACGCTGTGCAATCTAAGTGGTGTGCGCTGTGTGGTGACAGCTGAGCGGTGCAAGCTCTGTGTTGTGAGCTATGTAGCGTGAGCTACGTATGCGCTGCAAGCTATATGGTGCAGGCTGCGTGGTGTAAGCTGCGCATGCTGTCCGATATGCCTGATGTGAGCGCACGGAGCACCCACGAGCGGGCACGGACGGCAACGAGGCCAAACCTTGGGAAAATCCACCCAGCGCACGGGGCGCCCACGAGGCGCCCACGAGCGGGCAACGGGCGGCAGGGTGGCACCAGCCCAAGAAAAAAACCCGTCCGATGGCTGAAGCAAGCAAAGGGAGAATCCCTGAGTGCAAGCCATGCTTGGGGAAAGGAACTCGAGACGAGGAGGAGGCGGAGCGTCCTCATATTCGTCCAAGATCCTTACCTCTGAGCCTGGCGAGATGGAAAGCCAGAATCGCCTCCAGAGGGGAGGTCTACATCCTGTCGAGCAGCTTTGGCGATCGAGCGAGCGACCGCGGGGGCGAAAGACACGCTTCTGGCAGAGGGCCTCTCCTGGTGAAGAAAGCTCAAGCTGAGGAGGAGGAGGAGGAGGAAGTGGAGGACGAGGAAGCGGATCTTAGAGAAGAATGAAAGCGGACAGCCGGTGATCAAAATCGCGAAACTCGGATCGGACGACGCTCGCACTTGCAATCTGCGACGAACTGGTCTTTCTGTCCACATCGGCAGTCGAATCTGTGCCTTTTAGAGCTACAAGCCCATCCATATGTCCACAGTTGCAGCCGAACTCGTGCCTTTGAGAACTAGTGCAGAAGGAATGGTGGGGAGAAGGAGGAGAAGCAAAAGGAGGAGGAGGTGGTGCAGGAGGAGGAGGAGGAGGAGGAGGAGGAGGGATGCGGGAGGGGAGAATAGGGAGGACATGGACAAGCAGGAGCAAGAGCAGGAATGGACAAGCGGGTGTTCGACGCAGAAGCAAAAAAACACTTTGGACGTTTCTGCTCGCCTGCCGTGGGGAACATGAGGCGGACCAGGAGGTGGAGGGGTGTTCAGGAGGAGGCGGGGGAGGACGAGCAGGAGGAGCATGCGAGCCAGAGGAGCTGGAGGAGGCAGCGCGCAGAGGAGCAATAGGCAGAGAGGGAGCACCATCCCTCTGCTCCTCCTCCTCCTCCTCCTCCTCTCATCCCTCTCCCCCACTTTCCTCTCCTTCTTCGTCTTCTTCTCCTCCTCCTCCTCCTCTCTCCTCCTACATCCTCGCCTCCTCCTCGCCTCCTCTTCCTCCTCCTCCTCCTCTCCTCCTCTCCCTCTTTCCTTCGCCTGCTCCTCCGCCTCCTCCGCCTCCTCCTCCAATCTCCTCCTCCTCCTCCACCTCCCCCCCTCCCTCCTCCTCCTTATCCTCCTCCTCCACCTCCTCCTCCTCCGCCCTGCGCCTCCTCCTCCTCGCCCTGCTCCTCCTTATCCTCCTCCTCCTTCTTCCTTCTCTTCTCTCCTCCCTCCTCCCTCCTCCTCCTTCCTCCTCCTCATTCCTCCTCTCCTCTCCTCATCATCATCATCATTCATCATCATCATCATCTACATCATCATTCATCATCACCTCACCCTCACCTCACGGCCAATACACTCCTTCCCCTCCTCCTTTTCCTAGTCCTCCTCTTCCTCCTCCGCCCTGCTCCTCCTCCTCGACCGTCCGCCGTCTCCGTCTCCGTCCTCCTCCTCCCTCTCCTCCTCCTTCTCCTACCTCCTCCGTCCTCATCCTCGGTCTCCTCCTCCTCCTCCTTCCTCTCCTCCTCATCATCCGGGCCCTCCTCCTCTCCTTCTTTCCTCCTCTCTCTCCTCTCCTCCCTCCTCCTCCTCCTCTCCTTCTTCCTCCTCCTCTCCTTCCTCCTCCTCTTCTCCTCTTCCTCCGCCTTCCGGACCTCCCTCCTCCTCCTCCCTCCTCCTCCTCCTCCTCCTCCTCCACCTCCAATCTCCTCCTCCTCCTCCTCCTCCTGCTGCAATTTCCCGCTTCCCCACCCCCCATCCCTCGAGGGGCAGGTCCTCTGGAGGGCCCGGCGGCCCGCCGCTGCGGCTGCGCGGGGGCCCCGGCGGCACGGAGGGGCGCCGCTGGGCGTCGCCGCCGTCGTCCCCGCGCAGGGACAGGGGCTCGCACCAGTCGTCGAGGAAAGCGACCTGGCGGCGGGGGCAACGCCTCTTAGCCCACTCGTCTGCACCACTCATCTCGGGCGTTGGCAGAACTGGGTCTAGTGGGGCCTGGTTTAATGACGTGTGCTGGGGGACGCCCCCCCGCCCCGTTCCACGAACTGGAACTGCCGTCACCTGGAAAAAAAACAGCTACGGCAGACCTGGTTTAATGATTCTGGCAAATTGAGGGGCTCTGGGGCCCTACCACTAACCGGGTCCCCTTACCCAGGGTCCTGGCTATACGCGATCATCTGCGCACATTCATCACACGCTCCTCTCCGAAAGAATACCACAAGGGGTTCAGAGGCGATCAGGTGTAGTCGGAGGGTCCCGTAGCCGTTGCGCTTGAGACATCCTCGGGAGTTCAAACTCTGGACGCACCCCTCACGCAGATGGCGACGTCGGGAGCCAAAGCACATCGGGAACTCAACATGTTCACCTGGTTTAGTGATTCTAGCCACCACTTTAGGGGCTCCGGGGCACTACTACTAACCAGGTCCCCTTACCCTGGGGTCCTGGCTAGACCCGACTCATGGTGGGTTCCCTCGCCCTGGTGCCACGTGGCTGATCCCTGAGATCTGGGCGCTGCAATCTCTTCGCACTGGGCGCTTCCGCGCCCAACCTTCGGGCCCCGGGGCCCTCACAGATCGATCCGGCTCGAAAAATGACGCCGGAAGATAGGATTAGGTCGGGCATGGCCTCCTGTAGGCGGATTTGGGAGGAAAGAGACCAAATAGTCAAAACATATTTGGAAATGGCCAACACTCCCCAGACTATTTGTTTACTATTTTTGAATATTTCTCCTGTAGAGGGACAGACCCGACTTAAAGATAGGGTCCTGGGCTCGGTCGTGAATCTCTGCAGTGTTGCAATTATCCGCAACGTCGGATCTCAGGGATGTCCAATTTTGTTGCATGGTGTGTGCCCGATGGTCGGTGCCCCACGCATGGTGATAGCGGTCTGGTTTTTTGTTCCGCATGGTTGGTGCGCCTGTGGCCGACTGCGGCTAACCAGAAACCACAGGGCACCAATCCTCAGGGCACCGACTCTGAAGGTGCTGGCGCGGCAACGGCCAATTGCCGAGCACCTGGCACTATGGAACACCAACCATGGCGCACCAATCCATATGCACAAACTAATCTGGTGAAGCATCAACGTGCTCACTTCCCGTTGCAGAAAGTCGGACCAGCTCCTCGAATGCCAGGTCGAATCCTTCAGTACATGCACTTGCTCAGGAACTTGCTCAACATCGACGGCTCCCAACTCGACGCATACGTTTTCTTATCGACGTTGCAACATGCGTTGCAACATTGGCAGTCGAAGCGTCTCGCGCACGGAACAGTGTCATGTCACGATCGCCCCCCAGAAGCATCGGAAACACGCCTGCGCGAGAAGGAACGGAATTGTATGTTCGCGTCTGCGCCGCGCAAGGTTCCCCTGAAAATTGGGCTCCAGCAGCCCTGGCGCAGCGCATGTATTCCAACCGCGATGTCGTCGAACGCGGGACCGCGTACAAACGGAATGTGGCGTTCGCAACAAAGCCGCGTACGCTGTTCCTGAAAGCATCCATCCCGCTTTGGTTTAGCGCATGCGTCTTGTTTCGCCCACGTAGTAGTCGAACGCGGGGCGGCACGCGCGCGAGGACTCTCCATTCGCCAGGTACATGCGCCAATGCCGATGTCCTTGCGTGCAGGTGCTGGTCATTACGCTGTGAGAGGAATGGTTGGTCGGCGGGGCCCGCCGATTCGCCCGATCTGTCTACTGCGACTCCTGTCCTTACTCCCTGTGGTACAGTATTCCACCTCGTCCCTCAAGAGCGACTCGCATACGGTGTTTCCAATCTCCCCGTCAACAAACCACATCTACGCGCTGCCCTTTCAACGCGGAAATCACAAAAACAAATATCATCACCCTCCCCCCATCCTCCGGCCCTCCTTCCCTCCCTTAACCGTCATTATCCTCACTTTCCTCATATTGCTCCTCCGCATCCCAACGGCATGTCTCTTTCTCGAGATTCCCCCATCCTCTTCTGGTTGTGCGTTCCTCCTCTTCCTAACTACATTACTCTTTCCTCTTCCTTCACTGCTCCTGCTGCCCAGCATGACCTCGGCTTTGCTTATCGTCCCGCCGCCGTCGCCGTCCAGCGTACTGAACAGGGCCTCCAGGTCGCCTTTGTAGGCATGGGTCCGCATGGCCTGGATGGGGGGGGAGGATGAGTACGAAAAGTGGGGGAGGGGGGGATGATAAGAAGGATGAGGGGAACGACGAGAAGGAGGTGTGAGGATGGGTGGGGCGCGGATGAGGATTTCAGCAACAACTCATCGCAACCAGGTGCGGTTGATACTGCGTCTGGCCCGTATTCGCCGAGGGAGGCACCCCTCGCTGCGAGTCGTGGGTGGGCGACAAACGCCTCGCACGCCCGGAGGCTGCAGATTGGGTTCAAGGAGAGAGCTCATGTCACGGTGCAGTAGTGGTGGTGAGTGTCTGGGGGTATGCAGGCGCCAACCAGATCAGCTACCCCATTGCGTAAGCCGTCGGCATCGGCATTTCGCGGTGCATATGGCGGGCCTCCACTGCGTCCATCCCAACTTTCCCACCAACGCTCGCTCATAGGCTGGGTGCCAGTCCGCAGCACGGGGAGCTGAAGCGCGTGGTGAACTGCAAGGTGGGGCCCTTAACGCTATGCCGAATTGTTCGTGGCGTTGGCGGCCAAGACCTTGCCGCATGAGGCAACGACGCGTCACGCACGCACCCGGGTGTCGTTGGCGGCTGGCGGGCGCGAATTGCACGTATCTCTGGCCGAGCTGCCAACAATGCACGGGTCATCGGGAAGAAAACGCGCGTGCAAAATTGGATCTGGCAGGGAATGATGCTCACGGGCCTGTAGCAGGAGCATCACGTGCGGGCCACCACGCTGTATCAAGAGAGAACACATTGCAGCTGGCGCCCTCGGGTCGTACGTGCTTGGGGCAAGAATCCACTCAAAATGAGGGCAACTGAGTCGACGGTAAGCTGCATAATGAGCAAGATCGAGCACTATGAGGTCCAAGGACGGCTAGAAGCCGCCAGAAAAAAAAGGTGCCCACCGTTGAATAATCTGCGCGCCATCGCTGTCCGACGCTCGCCTGGCACCGTCAACGGCATGAGGCGCAAGTTGCGCTCAGTAGGCGCCCTCCCGCGCATCGGGCGCAGGGCCGCGACGCGACCCACGGCGGCGCCCCCGGCGTGTTGCCCGTTGGCCGCCGACAGCAGCTGCCGTGCAATATCAGAGCAGGCTCGGCCTCGGCGCCGTCCGCCCGGCTGGCTCCTCGGCGAGCTGCCGCGGGGCGCCACCGGCGCCCGGCTGCTGGCCGCCTCCGCGGGGCTCCGGTCGCCGCCCGCGCGGAGCGGCGGCGCCTCGGGGCCGCGACGCTCTGCCGGCCCCATGGCGGCCCAGCTCGCTCGGCTCGGGCCCGCGGCCGCCGTGCTCGCCCAGCCCCGCGCCGCTGTCCAGCCCGACGGGGCCGGCAGCTGGGCCCCCCTCCGCCTCGCCTGGCGCCGCGGGTGCTGGGCAGGCGCCTGCCGTCCCCGCGAAGAGCCGGACTGCCCGCGGCGCGTGCCGGGCACGGGCGCCGCAGCCCCTGGAGAAACCAGAAACCCCGTCCTCCGCGAAACGCAGCGCGCACGCGTGCAGCATCCGGACGGCCCGCCGCACGAGCTGGACGCCAATGGCCCCCCTGTCCCTCTGGGGGAGACGTTGGTGGCCTCGCATCCTGCGGCGCCTGGCCGCCTGCGTCGCCATCGCGGACAACATCACAGCCCCTTCCATATATGACCCCTCCCCCGCCGGGAGTGGGGGGGGGTCCTGGGTCAGATGCGCTTCCCCTCCGGGGGCTCCTGGGCCGCAAGAAAGCTTCCAGACGGGCCGAGGGTGCCCCAGAAGCCCCCAAAGACAGTCTACGAGGGCCCCGAATCGCCGAACGATCTGTCCAAGACGCCTGGACGGCCTCCAGACGGCCCAAGAATCCCGTAAGACCCTCGAAGAGGCCTCCAGGAGCAGTCCCAACAGCGCCTCGAACACAAAAAACGTAGATTGTCCATGGGTTTTTGTATGATTTCGGCGTTTTCGCCTCTCCCGCTTCCCGACGCTCCAAGACGGCCCAAGCGGCCTCCCATATCGCCCCCTGACAACGGGCTCCACGAGCGACCCAAAACGGCCCAACAGAGTCCCAAGACGGCCCAGACGCCTCCAAAACGGCCCAGAGGCCCCCAAGACGGCTCCAAGACGGTGCCGAGACGCGGACCAACACGGACATTTCGAGCCCTCCGCCCCCAGTGCTCCCAGGGGAAACCAAGAACCCCCCCGGAGGCCTCCAAGAAAATCCGACGAGACCCCAAGATGGTCCTGAGAGGCCCCCTGGGAAACCCCAACAGGCCCCCAAGAGGCTCCCAAGAGACCCCCCTACACTATCCCCCGAGGCCCCCAAGAGCGTTTCGCCCAGACCTCAAGACGCATCCCTGAGGACTCTGGCCCACGTCGGTGTCGTCGTCGGCAGCCCGACGGTATATACTCAGGAAAGTGGTTGCCGCGCTGCCTTGTTGTCTTGGTGGCGACACACCACCCCCATCCTGGTAGATAGCGAATCCATGGCGACTCCTCCGCCATCCAGCTCCTCATCCCTCCTCATCATAATTACCTTCCCTCCTCCATCCTCTTCCCCTTCCCCTTCACCTCCTCCGTCCCCTCTTCTCCTCCCTCCCATTCCGTATGT
>CAUYUJ010015505.1:212028-224528 GCA_963575745.1 Prorocentrum cordatum
CCCCAGTAACAGAAGAAAAACGAACACACGCCATAAACATACACTTTTGGCGCGGAGCGCCAACAGTTTATGTTCATGGTGTCTTGCCTCGGGGGTGGACAAACCTCCCTTTAGTAAGCCTCCCCTTAGTGAAAACGGCCTGGGGCCGAATGCGACGGACCTGGACCCGCAAAAACGACGGCCGCGACGCCCTCTCGCGAACCGAAAACGGCCAATCCCACCAGCCCTCTGGGCGTAGGTGGTTTAGAGTGTTTCCTCTTCCACCCCTCCTTCCCCTTCGGGGAGGGGTTTACCACTGTTCCCTATTAGTAAGCACCCTCTCCCCCAGGCGACCGGGGGCCAACCCAGGTCCATGCCAACACCCCCCCACAATCCCTTGTAACAAACCATACAAAACACACCCCTCTGCCTCCAAATTCGGAACATGCGCAGCCAACCCGATGCGCCCCCCCCCCCCCCCCCCCACACACACCATCCCTTTGAAAAATCAATACAGAGTACACTTGGCAGAGGCGGCGGCGGCTGCGACGGCGGCGGCGGCGGCGGCGGCGGCGGTGGCAGCGGTGGCGGCGACGGCGGCGGCGGTGGCCGTGGCGGCAGCGGCTGCGGCGGCGGTGGCGGCAGCGGATTGGCCCCCAGTAGCTACCCATCCGAAGACGACTGTTGAATATGCTGAGGCTCGGGCCAGACTCGGGTGCTACGTATGTGTTGGGAGGGCGGGTGGGAGTGAGCGAGACGGCTTGCGGGCGGGGAGGGGGTCTTGATCACTGTTCCCTATTAATAAACACCCCCTCCCCCAGGCGACTGGGGGCCAACCCGAGTCCATGCCGACACCCCCCCACCATCCCTTGTAGAAAACCATACAAAACACACTCTGCCTCCAAATTCGGAACATGCGCAGCCAACCCGATGCGGCCCCCCCCCCACCATCCCTGTCAAAAACAATACAGAGTAACACTACCACTCTAGCGGCGGCTGCGGCGGCGCGGCGGCGGCCGGGCTGCGGCGGCTGCGGCGGCGGCGGCGTCGGCGCGGGGGCGGGGGGCTGCCGGCGGCGGCGGCGTCGCGGCTGCGGCGGGCGGCGGCGGCGGTGGCGGAGGGCGCAGCGTCTGCGGCGGTCGGTTCGCAGCGGGCGGCGGCTGCGGCGGCGCGGCGCGGCGGCGCGGCTTCGTCGGCATGCGCGGCGGCGGCGGCGGCGGGCGACGGCGCGGCGGGGGCGGGCGGCGGCGGCAGCGGCGGCGGCGGCGGCGGCGGCGGAGGAGGCGGCAGCGGCGGCGGCGGAGGCGGCGGCGGCGGATTGGCCCCAAGTAGCTGCCCATCCACAAACGACTGCTGAATATGCTGAGGCTCGGGCCAGACTCGGGTGCTACGTATGTGTTGGGAGGGCGGTTGGGAGCGAGCGAGACGGCTTACGGGCGGGGAAGGGGTAACTTGACCCCTCCCCCCACCCCCTCCCCTGGACCTGGACGGGGGGCGCCGAGAGCGGTCAGAGCGTCCAAGATGGCCCAAGACGGCTCCAAGAACGCCTCGGAGAGCCCAAGACGAGCTCCAAGGCGGCTCAAGATAGCCGAAGATGCCTCAAGATGGCTCCGAAGATGCTCCAAGATGCCCCAAGACCGCCCCCAAGACGGCTCCAAGATGCCAAATAGCTTTCCAAGGAGGCCTCCAAGAGGCAACACTCCTTCAAAAACCAATGGAAACCCAATGATTTGTGCTTTCTCGCCGTTTCGCTTCCGATGGCCATCCGAGGCCCAAGATGGCTCCAAAATGGCTCAAGAGAGCCCCAAGAGGGGCCCAAGAGAGCCCCACGACGGCCCCAAGAGCGCCCAAGAGCGCTCAAAGATGAGCCCAAGAGGCGATTTTTGGAGCTTCCGAGGGGGGTCGTAATTGACGCTCTCCTCCTGTTTGATCGATCTCCTCCAAGATGGCCCCAAGAGCGCCCCCAAGGCTCCCAAGAGCGCCCCAAGAAGGCCCCAAGAGGCCCCCAAGAGGCCCCAAGAGGCCCCCAAGAGGCCCCCAAGAGGCCCCCAAGAGACCCCCAAGATGCCCCAAGAGGCTCCCCGAGGCATCCAAGACGCTCCAAGACGCATCGGGGACCGCCAAGAGGCTCCCAAGACGCTTTAAGAAGCCTTCAGAACGCTCCCAAGAGACATCCGAAGAGACTCCGAGAGGCATCCAGTAGGCCTCTGGCCATTCTGCTCGCCCTTCTCCTCCTCCTCCTCCTCCTCCTCCTCCTCCTCCTCCTCCTCCTCCTCCTCATCCTCCCCCTCATTATCCTCCTGCTCCTGCTGCTGCTCCTCCTCCTCCTCCTCATCCGCCTATTCCTCCTCCTCCTCCTCCTCCCTCCTCCCTCCCCCCGCTCCCCCTCCTCCTCCTTCAGTTTCTCCTCCTCCTCATCCTCCTCCGATTCCTCTTCCATCCTCGCCGTCTTGGATAAGACGGGTTTTCCAGCCCTTGGTTACTCTGTGTGCTCCCTCACTTTCCTGATCACCTCCATTCGCCTGGGTATTCGCTGGTCGAGAGCCAGCAACATCAGCAGCAACAGCAGCAGAAGCAGTACCAGCAGGAGCAAGAGCACCAGCAACAACACATGCAACCTTCGCCACAAAAGATCTCCCGATTCACCGTTGTTGCCCGCTCGGTTTCACTATGTGCGTCTCTTCTTCCCTTCTTCCGTCAGCTCCCCTACGCATCGTTTGTGAATGAGCTGGTGGGGATACGCGTAGCGCCTAGAATTCCCTAATCGACGTGTCAGGGCAGGAGGTCTCAATCTCCGATATCTTCTTCGGAAGAAGGCCTTCACGACGGAGCCACCATACTTCTGCAGGAGGGCCCTCTTGAAGTCGGCAGCGGCCTCAGGGTCCGGCTGCTCCGCTAGCCACGCCGCGGGAGCCCAGGCGTCCATCCAGCGCAGGTCGCGCATGCACAGGCTGCCTGCCTCCTGCCAGTCCTGAAGGGGCCCTGAGACACACACATACACAAAACACACACACACACAGACAGACACACACACACACACCACACACACACACACACATACACAGAAATAACAGGATTCCCTATATATGGTCCAGGGCTTGGGCACCCCCCCATGCTGATGCCATTGGGCCCCCCCCCCCCCCGCGCGATGGTCCCCCCCTCCCCCCCCTGTGGGCGTGGCGTGGTGCTGCGCTGCGGTGCCCCCCTCCCCCCCCCTGTGGCTGTGGCGTGGTGCTGTGGTGGTTCAGAGGTTGGCGTGGCGTGGTGCTGCGCTGCGGTGCCCCCCTCCCCCCCCTGTGGATGTGGTGTGGTGCTGTGGTGGTTCAAAGGTCGTCGTCGTCGTCGTCGTCGTCGTCGTCGTCGTCCTCGTCGTCCTCGTCGTCGTCGTCGTCGTCGTCATCGTCGTCGTCGCCGTCATCATCGTCGTCATCGTCGTCGTCGTCGCCGCCGCCGCCAGCGTCGTCGCCGCCGCAGCCGTCGTCGTCGTCGTCGTCGTCGTCGCCGTCGTCATAGTCGTAGTCGTCGCCGTCGCCGTCGTCGTCGTCGTCGTCGTCGTCGTCGTCGTCTCTGGGACCATACCATCTTGGGGGGTGGGGGTGGCCCGAGGAATCCTGGGACCATACCATCTGGGGAGGGGGGCGGGGGGCCCGTGGGCCCGGAGCCCGGGATCATATATTCTATATTTTCGGGGTTCTTGTCTTCCCCCCCACTTCCCTTTCCAAGGGATCGACGATTAATTGTGTCTGTGTGTTTTTTCCCTCCTGCCAGTCCAGGAGGTCGAACACCACGGGGGCATCGTACTGGCAGCCCAGCTTGGTACTGGCGGCCCCCCAGGCCGCCCTGCTGAGCCTGCCAACGGACGTGTCACACTCACGGGCCTGCGGACTGAATCACCTGGCCGGCTCCAGAAGCCCTGCATCCAAACACGTCTTCATATCCTGGGAGGCCTTTTTTACTTCCACGGCCTTCCGCCGAGCTTCCGCCGGCTTCCGCCGACGGAGGTGGGCTTGTTTTGCTTCCGCCGACCTTCCGCCGCGGAAGATATGACAACTCCTCCTTCGATCCTCGAAGGCAAGGCCTTCTTGGAACGCCCCAAGTGTGCCCATAGCTGTTCTGAAGACTGACGAGTCCCGTGCGATGCCCCCAACCTCCGAACACGATGTCCTTAACGCTTGCAAGAGCCCCTCCTGTTTGCCAAAGATATCCAATTGTGCGCGCCTGCCCAGAGCTGTAAAGCAGACTCCGCCAATCCTCGTTACTTGTCCAAGCCCTTTCCTTGACAATGGAGAACTAGTCATGGTGGAGGACGACAGCACAACTGAGCGTCAGTGGACAAATGTTTGCTAAAACTACGGTGAGGGCGTTCACTAAGGAACCATTGCATGAGGAATTCAGGGTCCGGAAACCAGGGGAACTCCAGAAGCGGAGTCGCAATGGATATCACCACCGCACCCCCCAGATACGGAATCCTCCAGGGCCTGAAGCCTCCTGGGCACATTCCTGGAGGAGGAGGAGGAGGAGGTGGAGGAGGAGGCGGAGGAGGAGGAGGCGAGGAGGAGGAGGAGGAGGACGCCCCCAGACGTTCCTACGTTCCTTTGCCCAGAGGATTGTTCATGCTCAAGTACCTCCTACAATACACATGTGCCCTGGGACGGTGTGCCTCCTGTGGTCCTCCTCCTCCTCCTCCTCCACCTCCTCATCCTCCTCCTCCTCCTCCTCCTCCTCCTCCTCCTCTTGCGCGCCCACTCGCTGGCGGCCCGCATCGCTTCGCCAGCGCAGCTGCCAGAACGCTCATTCCAAGCGTGCCCGCTTGCGGGCTGCGGCCATCACGTTGCCGGTGCTGTTGCCAGGAACCTCGCTCCGGGACTCCGAACGTGCTCGCTCGCTTGCGGCGCACGTCGCGTCGCGCCAGGAGGAGGAGGAGGAGGAGGAGGAGGAGGAGGAGGAGGAGGAGGAAGAGGACGAAAAGGAGGAGGAGGAGGAGGAGGAGGCCCCCGTCGTGCCCCCTCGCGTCCAGCAGCCGTCGTGGTGCAAGCGTTGTGGTCGGCATGCAAGCCGCGGGCCTCGCTCCGAGCGTGGGGAGGCGCGGCTCGCGCCGCCGGTACCGCTGCCGAGCAGCGTGCCGGGAGGCTCACTCTCCAAGCGTGCCCGCCTGCGGACTGCAAGCATCTGCCAGTGTCGATCCCAGGATTGAAAGGGCCTTGGGACACGGAAGTAGATGCGCACAAATGACGGGATTCCCCAAATCTTCCCCTTTTTTCTGTGCTTGTGTCTTCCCCCCACTTTCCATAGTTTCCAAAATTTTCGGGGGAATCGACGATTCATTGTGTCCGTGTGTTTTTCCCTCCCGACCAATGTCGATCCCATGATGCAGGTCGGGAAGCTCAATCCAAGCCTTCCCGCTCGCTTGCGGCGCGTACCGCGCTGCCAGCGCTGTTGCCAAGAAGCTCGCCAGAGAGCCCACGCTCGCTCCGCGCGTCCGCTCTCGGGCCATGCGCATCGTGAACACAGGCTCCCGCGGCTTGTTTACCGTTTACCTCAGTCTGCGCACCTTGGGGCCCCCAGAGCGCCTGGTCAGCGCATCAGCGAAAACATGCCCCAGAGGCTTGTTTTCTGAAGTTTCATTGCTCCCGTGCCCACCTACCTGCCCACCTTTGGCTACAAGCCCGCCTTGCCAGCACGCACGCCGAAACAAGTCCCAATGGTTTGTGTAGATCTCAACGGGAGCCGGGGGAACCTGGCCAGGGGTCCGACCAGACCTCTGGAGGCCGAATATGTCTCAAAGATGGGCCAAGGCATCTCCAAGACGGCCCGGCATGACCCCACGACGACCCAAGCGAGCACCAAGATGACCGAGGACAACTCCCAAGACCACCTGCGGCAGTCCAACCACAGTCCCGCCGAGAAGCCCTGACCAGTCGAAACATGGTACTGCTTCTCTGGTTTCCTTCTGAATTTCGCATGCTCGCATTTCTCGACGTCCTAGCGCCCACTACGGTTGGGGCATTGGATGAGGAACCCTTAGGTAAGGAATCCAGGGTCTGGAGGCTGGTGGAACTCCAATCCAAGCGTGGCCATGGGCCATGGATATCACCGCCGCCCTCATCAGATAAGGAGGAATCCTCCAGGGTCTGACGGTCTGTAGCCTCCTGGGCGCATTCCTTAACCAACGCCCCCACCGTATAGCCCATCAGCCGTCCGATATCGCCCGGGCCCCAAGTGGCGACTCAGATCGGGGCAAGCCCGTCCGACAGGGGTCCACGACGGCCCAAGAGGGGCCCTGGAGGGGCTCCAGGCGGCCCAGGAAGGCTTCCAGACAGCCCAGAAAGGGCCCCAAATGATCGCAGAGAGCCTCCAAGCTCCCACGAATCCCCTAACACGACCCGACAAATACTCTCAGATACCTCCAATACGTACCAGGATGCTGCCAAGTAGGCTCCCAAACGCCCTCAGAAGACCACGGCCTGGAAACTGCAAGGGGCCTCGGGCTTCTCGCGGACCTCGAAAACTACAAAACAGCAACGGCTCGATGCTGTCGGCATTCGCTGCTACGGATCGACTAAGAGGAAGGGGGGACGCCTACTCCCTCCCCCCCTCCAACTCCCCTCGAGTAGGCGCTGGTATTCAACCCCACGGCCCTCTCCCCCCGCCGTTCCCCCAACCCTGCTCGGGAAAGGGCGAGGAAGAGGAGGAGGAGGAGGAGGAGGAGGAGGAGGATGAGGAGGAGGTGGAGGAGGAGGACGGGGGTGAGGAGGAGATCTCTCCTGGCCCCTCTCGTTGGCGACGGCGCGCGACGAGGGCTGTGCGGGGGGCGGGGGGTGGGGGGGCTTTTGACGGGGAAGAGAGATCCTCCTCCTCCTCCTCCTCCTCCTCCTCCTCCTCCTCCTCCTCCTCCTCCTCCTCCTCCTCCCCCTCCCCCTCCTCCTCCTCCTCCTCCTCCTCCTCCTCCTCCTCCTCCTCCTCCTCCTCCTCCTCCTCCTCCCTGGGCAGGGGGATGGGGGGGGGCGGCTTCTGAGAGGGCTCCCCAAGGCAGGAGGGCTGCCCGCCAAGAGGCGGGGGGCGCCTCCCGAACTGCTGCCCCCGTCGCCCTGCCCGCGCGCGCCGACGCCGACCATCTCCCCCATCCCCCCTCTCCCCGTTGTCCCCCCGCGAAGGGGGAGCCCGGGCGACAAGGACACATGGGGGTGGTGTTAGTTAGAGAACCTCGGGGGTCAAAGTGGGGAAAGGGTAGATTGCAACACCGTTGCTGAATCTAGGGTTTACACTGGTCCTCCTCCTCCTCCTCCTCCTCCTCCTCCTCCTCCTCCTCCTCCTCCTCCTCCCCCTTCTAAGACGAAGCCAAGACAAGAACAACTTCGGGTAAGGATAGATCGAGAATATCTGAGATCCGGCGGGTCTCCCGGACCCTTTCGCGTTGTGAACAAATCTCGACAGGGGTCGTTTCTATATTTTCGGCCTCTGGGGGCTCTCACGCCTCGGGACCGTCAATTACTGCGGCGTACCCAACCCTTTCTATACACGTGGCTACAGTCGGGACCACTCAATGATGCTGACGGGCATGCTGAAAAGCCCGCAGTGCGGAAGAAGAGCACCCATCAGTGAACTCACAAGAGAACAGCAAGAAGGGCAGCGGCAACGCGTAAGACGTACCTCTGCTGGGCCTCCCAGGAGCCCACGAAAGTGGCGACAGTTGCGCAGATCGCAGCCCCCCAGGGCACCGCGAGGTCTCGAGGTGGTCCGCGTGGGACGTACCTCTGCTGGGCCTCCCAGGAGCCCACGAAAGTGGCGACAGTTGCGCAGATCGCAGCCCCCCAGGGCGCCGCGAGGTCTCGAGGTGGTCCGCCTTGGACGTACCTCCGCTGGGCCTCCCAGGAGCCCACGAAAGTGGCGACAGATGCGCAGATCGCAGCCCCCCAGGGCGCCGCGAGGTCTCGAGGTGGTCCGCGTGGGACGTACCTCCGCTGGGCCTCCCAGGAGCCCACGAAAGTGGCGACAGTTGTGCAGATCGCAGCCCCCCAGGGCACCGCGAGGTCTCGAGGTGGTCCGCGTGGGACGTACCTCTACTGGGCCCCCCAGGAGCCCACGAAAGTGGCGACAATTACGCGGATCGCAGCCCCCCAGGGCGCCGCGAGGTCTCGAGGTTGTTCGCGTGGGACGTAACCTCCGCTGGGCCTCCCAGGAGCCCACGAAAGTGGCGACAGTTGCGCAGATCGCAGCCCCCAGGGCACCGCGAGGTCTCGAGGTGATCCGCGTGGGACCACCTCCGCTGGGCCTCCCAGGAGCCCACGAAAGTGGCGACAGATGCGCAGATCGCAGCCGCCCAGGGCACCGCGAGGTCTCGAGGTGATCCGCGTGGGACGTACCTCGGCTGGGCCTCCCAGGAGCCCACGAAAGTGGCGACAGATGCGCAGATCGCAGCCCCCCAGGGCGCCGCGAGGTCTCGAGGTGTTTCGCGTGGGACGTACCTCCGCTGGGCCTCCCAGGAGCCCACGAAAGTGGCGACAGATGCGCAGATCGCAGCCCGCAGGGCACCGCGAGGTCTCGAGGTGGTCCGCGTGGGACGTACATCCGCTGGGCCTCCCAGGAGCCCACGAAGGTGGCGACAGTTGTGCAGATCGCAACCCCGAGGGCGCCGCGAGGTCTCGAGGTGATCCGCGTGGGACGTACCTCCGCTGGGCCTCCCAGGAGCCCACGAACGTGGCGACAGTTGCACAGATCGCAGCCCCCAGGGCACCGCGAGGTCTCGAGGTGATCCGCGTGGGACGTACCTCTGCTGGGCCTCCCAGGAGCCCACGAAGGTGGCGACAGATGCGCAGATCGCAGCCGCCCCCATGGCACCGCGAGGTCTCGAGGTGGTTCGCGTGGGACGTACCTCCGCTGGGCCTCCCAGGAGCCCACGAAGGTGGCGACAGATGCGCAGATCGCAGCCCCCAGGGCACCACGAGGTCTCGAGGTGATCCGCGTGGGACGTACCTCGGCTGGGCCTCCCAGGAGCCCACGAAAGTGGCGACAGATGCGCAGATCGCAGCCCCCAGGGCACCGCGAGGTCTCGAGGTGATCCGCGTGGGACGTACCCCGCTGGCCTCCCAGGAGCCCACGAAAGTGGCGACAGATGCGCAGATCGCAGCCCCCAGGGCACCGCGAGGTCCCGAGGTGATCCGCGTGGGACGTACCTCCGCTGGGCCTCCCAGGAGCCCACGAAAGTGGCGACAATGCGCAGATCGCAGCCCCCAGGGCACCGCGAGGTCCCGAGGTGATCCGCGTGGGACGTACCTCCGCTGGGCTCCCAGGAGCCCACGAAAGTGGCGACAGATGGCGCAGATCGCAGCCCCCCAGGGCACCGCGAGGTCTCGAGGTGATTCCGCGTGGGACGTACCTCCGCTGGGCCTCCCAGGAGCCCACGAAAGTGGCGACAGATGCGCAGATCGCAGCCCCCCAGGGCACCGCGAGGTCTCGCGTGGGACGTACCTCCGCTGGTCCGCGTCCCGAGGTGATCCGCGTGGGACCCACCTCCGCTGGGCCTCCCAGGAGCCCACGAAAGTGGCGACAGTTGCGCAGATCGCAGCCCCCAGGGCACCGCGAGGTCCCGAGGTGATCCGCGTGGGACGTACCTCCGCTGGGCCTCCCAGGAGCCCACGAAAGTGGCGACAATTGCGCAGATCGCAGCCCCCCAGGGCACCGCGAGGTCTCGAGGTGATCCGCGTGGGACCCACCTCCGCTGGGCCTCCCAGGAGCCCACGAAAGTGGCGACAGTGCGCAGATCGCAGCCCCCAGGGAGCAGGGGTGATCCGCGTGGGCTGGGCCTCCCAGGAGCCCACGAAAGTGCGACAGAGCGCAGATCGCAGCCCCCCAGGGCACGCGAGGTCCGAGGTGATCCGCGTGGGACGTACCTCCGCTGGGCCTCCCAGGAGCCCACGAAAGTGGCGACAATTGCGCAGATCGCAGCCCCCCAGGCACCGCGAGGTCTCGAGGTGTCCGCGTGGGACGTACCTCCGCTGGGCCTCCCAGGAGCCCACGAAAGTGGCGACAGATGCGCAGATCGCAGCCCCCCAGGGCACCGCGAGGTCTCGAGGTGATCCGCGTGGGACGTACCTCCGCTGGGCCTCCCGGCAGCCCGACGGCACGAGAGAAGAGGAGAGGGGAACACAAGAGACAGGAGAGGAGGAGGGGGGGGAGGGGGGAGGAGGAGCAGGACGGGGCGACCACACTGCTCTATTCAAAACGAGTACCCAACCATAGGAGTGTTGGGAAAAAGGAAGTCGAGATGACAAACCGGTCCTGGGGAATGGGTCCTGACCTCTGGGGGTCGCGTCGTGAAACAAATCATGACCCGGGGGTCTGGGCTGGAGGATGTCTCAGGCGCCGCGGCCTTCTCAAAGCGTTCCGGAACGCTCCCAGAGCATGTCTGGACAGCTCTGGAACGGACTTGTCCTCGTCTCAGCCCCCGTCCGACCTTCCCCCCATCCTGCCGCCGTCTTCCGGCGGCCTCCCGCCGGGGCCCTTCACCTTCGCAGCCGACAGCAATGCGCGGAACTGCCTCAGGACGCTTCCGTAGCGCTCCACGGCCGCGCGCCTGAAGATCGCCAGGGGGCGGGCCTCGGAAGGAGACGGAGGGGAAATGAGTTGGAGGATGGAGGAGGGAAACAAATAGTGATTTTGCCTCTGCGTCTGCCTGGGCACCCTTTGCCTTCGTTCAGGTGTGTCAACGTTTTGACCTTCGTGTGCTTCGGACAATCGACCAGGGGAGGAGAAGGAGGAAGACGATGATGATGACGAAAGAAGAAGAAGAGGATGAAGAGGAGGAGGAAACGGAAGAGATTGGACAGGAAGCAGGAAGGACATGGGGGGGAGGCTGGCGAGGAGGAGGCGGAGAAAAGAGGAGAAGACTGGATGGAAACGAGGAGGAGGACGAGGAGCAGGAGGAGGAGGAGGAGGAGGAGCAGGAGGAGGAGGAGGAGGAGGAGGAGGAGGAGGAGGAGGAGGAGAGGGAGGAGAGGGAAAGGAGGAGGGGGAGGAAGAGAATGAGGACCAGGAGGATGAAGTGGGCGACGACGATGCCGAGAGGGAGGAATTGGAGGAGGAAGGGGAGGAGCAGGATTAGGGAGAGCAGGATGGGGTGAGGAGAGGGGGCGGGACAACATGGAGGGGGAAACAGTGGGAGGACAAGGATGCCGATGAGGAGGGTAAGTGTTTTTGGCCAGAGGATCTACAGTGTCTGCAAAACCACCCAACCAAGGTGATGTATCTCCCCCATCTTATTATGGCTCGGGGGGTTCTCTTCCGGAGGACATCGTGCATGGCATGTCCCTTCGTGTTGACCGAAAAAACTGCAGCAGCGCGCTGGGATGTTGGCGCCCTCTTTTTCCCAACGACCGAAGCGCAAACTACGTTCCCAAGTCATATTCACCGACCGCCGCCTTTGATGGGTAAACGAACGGGAGTGAACGTGATCTGCTGCGTGTAAGGATGAATATAAGGTGAACTAGGAGGAAGAACAGCACGGGTCGGGGATCTACTGGCCCGGGTCAGTCCAGACCCTGCAAGGCCCTGCAGGATCCTGCATGGTCCTGCACCTAAGCCCGGGTCTATGTGCCCCTTGCCCTGCAGGATCCTGCAACATCCAGCGCTCTGACTGACCTCCGTTTACTTTGACCCCGTCTCTTGAGCACCGAACGGGGAGCAGGATGAGGTGCCGGCGCAGAGGCTAGTACTTGTACAGTCGATCGGAGAGGCCCGCTGCAGCCACTATGGAGGGCAGGAAATCCACCTCCATGATAATCACCCCGGCACGCGAAGCCGTTTAGTAAACGCACCCACAGAAGGAATCGAACAAGGCAGGACTGTTTAGTAAACGCCCAGGGCCTTTTAGTAAACGCCAGTAATTGGGTCTGGGTGGTTCTTCCTCCCTTGACACTCGCCCAGTGGCCTCCCCTGCCCCCCTGCTCCCGCAGCCTCATCCCCTCCCCCCTGCCGCTCTTGCACCCTCCCAGCCCGAGCGCAGCAGCGCAACGGGGTCAGGCAAATGACGAGCGGAGACGTCCTGGCCAGACACACACACACAATCACACACACACACACACGACGCACACGACGCACAACGCACAAACGCACTAACACGGCACCCACAAACGCACGCAATACACCCGCGTACACCCCACAAACAGACCCACATACACACTTACGACCAAGCACACGTTCAAGCAAAAGCAAACACTGACGTACACACAAACACACGTATACACAAACATACATTCCACAATCAAACACAACACACACAAACACGCATGCACAAACCCACAGACACAAACCATCACACACACAACCACGTACGCATACTTTGTTTGGCGTCGCGGCCCTGCGCGCAACAGGGCGTAGGAGGTCTAAACCCGCCGCGGCCCAGAGGGACACACACACACACGTGGACGTATACACACAGAGGCACACACAAACAGGCACACACAGTCTCACACAGACACACACATACATACGGACACACACACACAAACCCAGACACACCTGGA
>CAUYUJ010015505.1:229528-250684 GCA_963575745.1 Prorocentrum cordatum
AAGTAGCTGGAGCAGCACGTTCTCAGCTACAGTTTCGGTAGGCCCTCAGGGCTACATAGCATAACCTACTATGGCTGGGCTCGGGGACGGCCCGTAGCGTCTGGTAGGGGCGCTGGTGGCAAGCAACGCGCGAATGATTTGCCCCTTCCGCACAATCATCCTTGCATCCATCCCACCTCATCCCTTCCCAAACATAGAATCATCTGCGCCCTTGCTCCTGCTGCTCCTCCCCATCCCGACGGGGCAACCTACTTCCCCGCGTTTTGCGTCAACCCCGTCCGCGTCGAGGCCGATGGTGTGGCGTCGACCAGCCGCTGGTCGCCTCGCAGCTCCCCCGCTCCTCCTCATTGCCCTTACGATCAGACGCTCCTGCATGTCGCCATCCTCCATGGATGCGGAGGGGCTGGGTGTGGGGGGAGAGGCGTAGCACGAGGACGGAGTCAACCCAGGATGCATCAACACTGCTGCGATGCGCCCACCCCGTCCCATCCTTGCCACCAGCGCCTGCGGGAATTCCCTTTACCGGCGGAAGTGCCCCACTGAAAGACGAGCGCCCCATGGCCATGCAAGTCCGGCGAAGGCCCCGTTCTGAAAAGGAGCTGCTATCCACGCTACTGAATCTCAGGACGGCGACGAAGTCGCATCATGACATTCATGGAGGTGTGCAGCGCGAGCCCCACCTTGAAAACGAGCCGCCTTCAGCCAGTGCCAATGGTTCGCCCGATTGCACGTGTGGCCGTGGAGCCGAAGGGAAATACAAACAAGCGAGGGTCCCAAATTGAAGCGAAGCTGCGCGCCCCATCCTCGTAAAAGTTGCACAACTGCCCGTGTCCAACCGCAAAGCTCAAGGAACATCCAAACGCAAATGGTATTTGACAAGGGAAGACCTTCCATCCGTATGTAACTGCACGAAACTTTCAAGTATAACATGGGTTGATGGCCATACCTCCTGTGTGCCCCTGGCGCTGGCGCAGTACTCGCGCGTACCGCTATCAGATAGCAGGGGTCGGACGTCGGACGTAGCGCCTGCGCGCACGACAATTTGCCCGCGAGCATCGCGCGTGATTGTAACCACCGAGCGGCGAGGCGAGGACACATTGACCCTGTCAAGATCAGAACAGCTTTCCGCGCGCCACGCTGAGCGCAACAGTGTGCCAGACTGCGGCAGTTCCATACATGCGCGCGAGCAGTACATGGTCTGCCAGCGCCACCACGATCTTATAACTGTGCACGGCCCCGCGCATACCGCAACGGAAACGTGGCGCGAGAAGGATGCAAGGGGGTGGGAGGCCGGGGCCAAGACCCGAAGGACCCATTTGATGTCATGTCTGTTGTCGATGTGTGCCCCAGGAGCCTGCTTTTGAACTCCCCGCGATAGCGGCCGTGACAGGAACCGCCCCCCCCTTTTGTAACGTCACGTGTGGCGTTTGCGCCGTCAGGGAATGCCCAGGAATAGCCACGGGCAGTTGGGATTGGCATGCAGGTGTATAGGGATGTGGCAGGGGTGGCCTGGGCACGGTGCAGGGGCTTGTTGAGACTTGCAACTAGCAGCGGACTTATCGCCCGTGCGCGCCACAACATGCTCGCGGATGGACCTCCTCGATGCAACACAGTGTTTGTATACACCTCAATTCCTGCGTGCACCGCATTCCCGCTGTACCAGTGGGCTGGTGTTAGCAAAAATGCCAGTGTACACCTCAGTGCCGGTGTACAGCACAACGTCCCTGTGCATCCCACAGTCTGCGTGCACAACAATGCTTGCGCACACCACAATGCCTGTGTGCAGTACAGTGCGTGCTTACACAACGCTGCCTGTACACACCACAACTCCTGCGAGCAACACCCTGTATATGTAAGCATCAAAGGCTCCGAGCACCGAGAAACTTTGCACACTATAAGCTGCAGCACCAATATCATCTGGGTACATCACAGCGTACGTGAACGCACAACAGCCGTGAACATGCACAACAGCTGCTGCTTTAACAACACGTCTACACCACAAGAGCAGTGCACCACAATGCTTGAGCGCACTACGTAGCCCGTGTAAACCTTCAGAATCTTGATGGAGCCAGAATCCTGAACATCGTTCGTAGCCTGATCGATCGAGTTCAATACAATAATTATGTGTGCGTGTTCGCTCGTCTGTCCCGAAGTACAGGGCCATTATTTGGGGCACAGTGCCTGACACGGCGCTCGAGTACACCATAGCGGCTGTAGACACCACAGGGCCTGCGCTTGAGCGAAAGCAACCACAATTTGCGATGACTGTGCGAGGACCGCTGGGTGCTCCAGAACACCACCAGTGCCAACGCCCGTCGAAACTTCCTCCAGAGAAACACCCGATGATGAAAACTGCCAGCTTCCGAATTGATGAGAAGGGGACTCCGCCATGCAAGCATAGGACGTCAAACTGAGGAGGAGGAAAGAGGAGAGAGGGAGGGAACTGGGTTGCGAGCTACATGGTCGCAGCCCGGGTTGATACAAGTTCCCGGTGCTGTCCTTCAGGACGAACATATTCCCTCTCCCAGCCGCGTGGCCGATAAACGGGTGGCCATCAGGCGAGCAAGGAGGGAGAGAAGGAGGATAAGGAACAGGGAGAATGGGCAGCGTGGTTGCCAGGAGGGGTTGTCACACGAATCGACCGCTTAACAACCAGGTCACTGCCAAAATAAAAAACGCCCGTCACTTGACGACACTGCCAACGCCCGTCACATGACGGAGGAAATTTGACCCTGCACATATGCGGGGACCATGCGGCACGCAAGATCATGCTGAACCCTCCTGCCAATGCGACCATCGCCTGCGCGCAGCGCAACATGTCTGCATGCACACGCTGGCATGCAACCGGCCAAGCAAAAGCGCCATCCGCACCCTGCGAACACAACGCCATGCCTGTGACCACCACGATGTGCTGCGAGCGCAACGGCATGCTCCTCGTCGCGAACGTGGTGCGCGTAGGAACAGCGCGTGCCACGTCAATTGCGAGTGGTGCAGGGGCGTACCGCTGGGGTGGGGGGGGGCGCTACGTCATGGGCGGTGGGAGGGGGGCCAGAACGCGATTCGCGGCGCTCCTCTTACCCCTCCCTCTAAACCCTCCTTTTCTCCTCCCTTCTGTTCTCCCTACCTCAATGATCATCCGCCTCCTCTTCCATTCTTCCTTCTTGGTCTTCCTCCCCATCCTCCCTGATCCTTCTCCTCCTCCTGCCTGCTCCTCGTCCTTGAAACTCCGCCCCCTCATGCTCACTGATCATCCTCCCTGCTTATCCTCCTTCTACGCCTCCTCCTGCCTGGTCCTCCTGGTCATCCTCCTCCCCTTCCCCCTCCCTGATCATCCGCTTCTTTGTCCTCCTCCTCTTCCTCCCTGAGGCTCCTCCTCCCAACCTCAAAGATCATTCGCCTCCTAATCCTCGTATTCTCCCTTCTTCCGCCTCATCCCATTCCAGCCTGATCCGCTTTCTCCTACGCCAGAATTCGAGGAAGCGCCCACGACATTTCTGAAGGCTCCGGCCTGCTCGCTGGCCTCTCCGCGGATCTCGTGCCCTGGCCTGATGTCGGCGGCGGAGCTGTTCCCACGCCGTGTCCCATCGCGCACCTGCCCAGGCCGCTCGGTGTCGGTGAAGAAGATCCAGCGCTGAGCCGCTTCGGCGCGGGCGAGCTCTCGGTCCCGACAGTATGCCGCCTTCACCATAGGGAGGGGGCGCCGGGGAGGAAACGGACGGATAGAAAGGATAGTCATTGCGTACCTGGGGGGCCCCCCTTCTGTATTGCAAGGGAAGATGGTGAGCACGGGGCGACGGAACGGGAAGAGACGGAAGAAAGCATGTAGGATAGAGCAGCGGCGAGAAGCAAGGAAGGTGAGGAGAACGAGGAGGAGGTGCAACGAGGAGTAATCAGGTGGAGGCGGAGGAAGAGGAGCGGGAAGGAGGCGGATGACCAAGAGAGACGCAGCTTGGTTGGGGGTTTAATTTGCCTGGTCCAACCTGTCGCCAAGAGGCTCGCTCTCCGAGTCCCTGCCCCGCGGCTCGAGGTGCTTGCACAGCTTCAGGACGAGGTCATCCTTCGAGCGAAAGGTGTGGACGCACCAGCGCTTGAAAGCAGACCAAGTCTGAGAACTCCACATGTCGATTTCGCTGATGGACAAAGAGCCAGACTCATCCACATCAAGCTCCTTGAAAAGCTCTGCCACGTCACCATCGTAGCCTACTTTCTCCAAGGCGTCCTTGAACTCTGACCTGTCGACGTTGCTGTCGCCGTTCCTGTCAAAGAACTGCAGCCACCCTGTTAATGGATGACCTGCTTTGTCGGTAAGGAACTGCTTGAACGACTCCACCATGGCATCGGAACATCTCCCCCCTAGGATGGATGCGCTAGTCGCCCCCGACCTAGGCCTTCGTTAGCGCGAGCCCAAATTCGCCACAACATGCGAGAGCGAAGCAAACGAGGCCAAGCTGGAAGGAGGATCACGACGCCAGTGACGAAGACGAGTGCGAACAAAGACGCGAACGAGAAGGGGGAAAGGAACTGAAAGAGGAGAAATGCGAAGAGGGCCAAGAGAAGAAAGAGGCGGAGGAGGGCAAAGATGAAGAGCAGAAGCAAGTAGCGGGTTGGACGGGGGAGGGCTGGAAGAAGAAGAGGGATTTGAATAAAAGGAATAATACGAAGAATAGGAACACCTGTCGGAATATAGAGAATGAGAGGAAATCGAAACACTCAGTCGAAGCGTGTACCTACGGAACCTTAAACGAGGAACGAGGCCCCATGCTTCCATAAGTGAAACGTCGATTGACCATCGAAATCTTAAGGACAACCTTAGGCAAGCTGTGAAACAACTAATGAACACCGAGTCCCTCCCAAACCAAAAGGGTTCCTTCTTCAGCGCCCCGACTGTAGCAGCTGGCAGGAACGAGAGGATCATGAACGGCAAGAGGCGGGAATTGAGGAGGAACGAATGCAGGAGGCGGACGTACAGGATGACAATGGTGACGACGGGGAGGAAGAGAACAAACATGGCAAATTCGCCTGCCCCCGCGTGGGGCCATCAGGCTGCGGGCCTGAGGCGTCCTGCAACCTGCTCCGATTCCAGTCTCCAATGTGCGAATTCTACTCCCTGCTGCCTACTGTGAATTGAAAGTGTCCGCGCGAGGGGGGAGAATCGAAAACTGGCATTATCACCACGCCCGAGTCGCGTGCTCTTTCTGGAAGGCCCTGCCGCCCCCAATGCGATAATCCTCCGTGACGTACGCCAGGTTCGCGAGCCCGGAATCCTTTGCAAACGATGCAGAATTTGCGCTACCGAGGCCAGCATCCTTTGAAGATTCGCGATCGCGAGGCGGCCAGAATCCCTGATACGTTACGGCTGATTCGCGCTTTCGCAAACACGAGCTCGAATACATTACCCAAGACGCGGGCTCGCGGGGCGAGAACCGTAGTACATTGCGCAAGCATCGCGCTCCCGAGGCCAGAATCCTTTCTGTGAGTTGCGCAATCTTCCATGCCAGAAGCCACATTCCCTCGTAAATTACACCCGCTTCGCGCTCTGAGAAGGAAACAATGCGTTCAACAACGCCGACACGTCCCAGCATAGCTCTCACATCTCCCATTGTAGTTTAAAGAAAGCCAGTGGCAGAGGGCGAAGCCCTTTCGGTATACGATTGGGATGGTGACCAGCAGAAAGGTACCAAGGGCATTCGCGCGGGAAACAAAAAGAGCGAAGGAGACACCAACAACGAATGGCAATTCGAAAATCCCACCAGCCCTTTGGGCGTGAGTGGTTTAGAGAGCCCGCTCTGTCCTCAACCCCCCTTCTCCCTCTTCGGGGAGGGGTTTACCCCTTCCCCTACCCCCTCCCCCTGGACCTAGAGAGGGAGTCCCGAGTGGTGGCACGGGGGTCTTTTTCGACTCCTGGGAGGGCTAAAGAACGACTACCCTCACGAGGATTCTGGCCCCGACGGGGGGACCAAGTTTGGCCCCTCTGCTCTTCTTTGAAGCCAAAATCAGTGATGTTACTATGGTTTTGGCCCCGTTTTGGCCTTCTGAGGGGGCAGCGCTCATCGTCCTTCATCGCAAAATCATTGATTTTACGTAGGTTTAGGGCTCATTTTGTCCTTCTCAGGGGGCAGCTCTCATTTGCGCTTCTGAGGAGGTCGCAAGAGGCCCCAAGGAGGCTCCCAAGAGGCCCCAAGGAGGCTCCCAAGAGGCCCCCAAGAGGCCCCCAAGAGGCCCCCAAGAGGCCCCAAGAGGCCCCCAAGAGGCCCCCAAGAGGCCCCCAAGAGGCCCCAAGAGGCCCCAAGAGGCCCCCAAGAGGCCCCCAAGAGGCCCCCAAGAGGCCCCAAGAGGCTCCAAGAGGCCCCCAAGAGGCCCCACGAGGAGCCCGAACGACTCACACCAGGACGAGGGGCCCGAACGACTCACACCACGAAGAGCCCGAACGACTCACACCACAAGGAGGGGCCCGAACGACTCACACCAGGACGAGGCGCCCGAACGACTCACACCACGAGGAGCCCGAACGACTCACACCAGGACGAGGGCCCCGAACGACTCACACCACGAGGAGCCCGAACGACTCACACCACCCGAACGACTCACACCAGGACGAAGGGCCCGAACTCACACCACGAGAAGCCCGAACGACTCACGCCAGGACGAAGAGCCCGAACGACTCAAACCACGACGAAGAGCCCGAACGACTCACACCAGGAAGAAGGGCCCGAACGACTCACACCAGGACGAGAGGCCCGGAGATATGCGGGGGCAGGCGGGAACACGCCTGAACAACACGACTGTCGGCATGCTTCGCAAGAGTTGCTGTTTTGAGATGGGCTGGTGGGGATACGCGAAGCGTGAAGAATTCGAGATAGTAGTGATCCGGGAAGACGAGGGAGGGGTCGAGGCAATAATGACCAGACGTGCGGAGCAGCTGATGCAAACCATCCCTGGAATGCACACCCCTGGCATGACGCGAATACGACAAACACTGCCCACATTCACATGGCAATGGTCACCTGGCCTCAGCATGTTTAAGGTATATGCTCCAGCCGTTCATGTCTGTAGCGCAAGAAAGCACTTGGCGTTCCAATGTTTTTCGGCCACGCGAATCCAACGCATCATGACATCCGTTGGTCCCCAGGCTGCGTGCTTCCAAAACCACTGTAACTTCCATTGAGTTTCGGCACGTGTTCCGTGGTTCCGCGCGAACTAGGTCGGCCCTACGCTGGGCTTCGAATGATCTCGTCGGCTTCCCACGCGATCCTGATGACGCCGAGGGACCCGCAAGGCTGCGTTGCTACATTGGCTCATCTTTGGGCTTACACATGCGTGCGCACGCCTCAAAGCGTGTCATTGCGTCAGCTTTGTCAGGATGAATGTGCGCAGCGCGGCGCAACGAATCATAGCCATCGTGCGTAATTGAAGCTTAGCGTCGAACATACAAACAACCTGCCAAGCGAAAGACCCAACCACTTGCATTGGTGAGAATCGCATTGTGGATACCGCTTCCAGTGAAGCTCCCTCTGAGGCCACGAAGCGTGTGAGGGGTGTGCCGAACCGGGGCGGGGACCGCATGCGAACTGTGCCACTGGGGCCTTCGATGCAGCTCCCTATGGGGACACGATTCGTGAGAGGGGTGTGCTGAAATGGGGCAGGGCTGCCATGGGAACCCTGCCAATGGGTCCTTCGGTGCAGCTCCCATGGGGCCACGAAGCGTGAGAGGGGTGTGCCGAAATGGGGCTGGGGCCGCCAGGCGATCCCTGCCACTGGAGAGTTCAATAGAGCTCCCTGTGGGACCACGGCGAGTGCGTGGGGGGTGCGCCGACATTGGGCGGGGCCGTCGTGCGAACCCTGCCACTGGGGCCTTCGGTGGGGCTCCCTATGGGACCACGAAGAGTGTGAGGGGTGCGCCGATCATGGGGCGGTGACCGCATGCGAACCCTGCCGCTGGGGCCTTCGCTAGAGCTCCCTACGGGGCCACAAAGTGTATGAGGGGTGTGCCGAAGTGGGACCGGGCCGCCATGCGAACTGCGCCACTGGGGCCTTCGGTGGAGCTCCCTATGGGGCCACGAAGCGTTTGAGGGGTATGCCGGAATGGGGCGGGGACGCGAGGCGAACCCTGCCGCTGAGGCCTTCGGTGGAGCTCCGTATGAGGCCACAAAACGTGGGCGTGCCGATATGGACAGTGACTGCCATGCGAACCCTGCCACTTGGGCCTTCGGTGGGGCTCCCGATAGGACCACGAAGCCTGTTAGAGGTGCGCCGAAATGGGGTGGGACGCAATGTGAACCCCGCTACTGGGGCCTTCGGTGGAGCTCCTTATGGGGCCACGAAACTTGTAAGGGGTGTGCCGACATGTGCCGACATCGGCGTGCGGAGGAGGGGAGAGGTAGGGATGGGAAGGGGGGAGGATGCAGGAGGGAGAGGAGGAAGGAAATGTGGGGCACTGTCGAGTCAAAGCGAGGACCTTCAACACCTCGAGATGGCTGAGGGGAGAATACTCTGCGCAGACCTGCACGTACCTCCACTGTGGTCTTGTATCCTGGCGAATATCACCTTTAACGCGCAGTGTCTTGCCGCAGTCAGGGAACCGACGAATGGCATAAACATAACAACTCAGAGATAAACAAACAAACATACCATGACATACCAATTCAGAGATAAAAATGTTGAATGACATAAGACATAACATGACATAAACAATGGCATAAACATAACAACTCGGAGGTCCGCGCGGATTTCTCGGATCGGCGCTGGACCCTCCGCAGAGCGAGCCAGGGGCGGCGCCAGAGGCGCCGCCAGGGGGGCCCAGCGCCGATCCGAGAAATCCGCGCGGACCTCCGAGTTGTTCTGTTTATGTCATGGTTTGTTCCCCTAGCAGTGCTGCGCGTATGGCGCGGGCTGGGAGCCTCTTTGTCATCGGGTGCGCCCGGACCTGCACTTCCGCAGCACAGTGCCCCCCACCGCCGCGAAGCGGAGCGCGGGCTGCGCCCGCGGAGCGCAGCCCCGGTGTCGCTGCCGCAGCCGGGTGACCACGTGTGGAATCCTGCCCTCTTCCCCCCCCACGGTGTCTGAGAGGGGGGGGGGTCCTTTCGCTCGGGATCTCCCGATCAAAGTGAACCCCCACCCACCCCTCAGAACTCGTTGGGGGGGGTGGGGCTCGGGCTCACATGCGGTCACCGGACAACCCGCGCACCTGGAGGGCAGCATCATGACGGCTGGCTGCTGCAGTGCGCGAGCTGGCGCACTCAACAGCGACTTTGCAGACCCGTCCCGGGACGCAATCCAGCGGCAGAGCCTCGACCTTCGCACGGAGCGCCAGCGCGTCACGGAACGTGCGCGTGATCAGCCTCCCAGGACTTCTACGCACCGACCTCGTGGAAAAGATTCACGCGGGGTGGCAGCCTGGTGAAGAGAGCTCGCGCAGCCAGCGCACCCAGCTGCCGCACACTGCGTGGAGCCTGGCAGTCCAGTCACCTCGCCCGAGGAGCTGGGCTGACGCAATTCGCACACGTCTCCACCATGTCGGCACACCCTTCACAAGTTTCGTGGCCCCATCGGGAGCTCCACCGAAGGTCCCAGTGGCGCAGTTCGCACGCGACCCCGTCACCCATTTCAACAACCCCCCCACGCGTTTCGTGCCCCCAAATGGAACTCCACCGAAAGCCACAGAGGCGCAAGTCGCATGCGGTCCCCGCCATCCATTTCGGCACTCCCCTCACAAGTTTCGTGACTCCCTGGGGAGCTCCACCGAAGGTCCTGGTGGCGCAAGGCGCATGCGGTCCCGCCACCCATGTCGGAACACCCCTCATACGTTGTGGCCCCATAGGGAGCTCCACCGAAGGTCCCAGTGGCGCAATTGGCATGTGTCCCCGCCGCCCGTTCAGGCACACCCTCACACGTTCCGTGGCCACACAAGGAATTCCACAGAAGGTCCCAGTGACGCAGTTCGCACGCGGTCCCCGCCATCCATTTCGGCACACCCTCACACGTTCCGTGGCCTCATGGGGAGCTCCACCGGAGGTCCCAGTGGCGCAGTTCGCATGCGGTCCCGCCACCCATTTCGGCACACTCCTCGCACGCATCGTGGCCCCATAGGGAGCCCCTCCGAAAGTCCCAATGGCGCAGTTAGCATGCGGTCCCGCCACCCAACTTCGGCACACACACACACACCACACGTTTCGTGGCCCCAGTTCGCATGCGGTCCCGCCACACGTTTCGGCACACCCCTCGCACGCGTCGTGGCCCCATAAGAAGCTCCACCGAAGGTCCCAGTGGCGCAGTTCGCATGCGGTCCCGCCACTCATTTCGGCACACTGCTCTCTCTCTTCGTGGCCCCATAGGGAGCTCCACCGACGGTCTCAGTGGCGCAAATCGCATGCGGTCCCGCCACACATTTCTGCACACCCCTCACACGCTTCGCCGCCCCATAGGGAGCTCCACTGAAATCCCCGGGACGCATTTCGCATGCGGTCCCGCAGCCATTTCGGCACACCCTTCGCACGCTTCGTGGTCCCGTGGGGAGCCCCACCGAATGCCCCAATTACGCAGTTCGCATGCGGTCCCGCCACACATTTCGGCATACTCCTCAGGAGTTGCGTGGCCACATTAGGGCTTCACCGAAAGTCCCAGTGGCGCAGTTCGCAGGCGGTCCCGACCATTTTCGGCACACCCCTCGCAATTTGCGTGGCCCCTTAGGGAGCTCCATACAATGTCCCTGTTGTGCAGTTCGCATGCGGTCCCGCACTAGGCACACCCCTCACACGGTTCGTGGCTCCATGAGGACTTCCACCGAAAGTCCAAACCGCGCAATTCGCATGCGGTCCCGCATCCAGTTCGGAACGCCCATCCCGCGCTTCGTGGCCCCATACAGTAGGTAGGGAGCACCACCGAAAATCCCATTGGCACAGTTCGCGTGTGGTCCCGCACCAATTTCGGCACGCCCTCAAAAGATTCGTGGCCCCATAAGGAGCCCCATCGAAGGTCCATATGGCGCAGATCGCATGCGTCCCCGCCGCCCATGTTGGCACACCCCTCACACGTGCTCCACCGAAGGTCCCAGTGGCGCAATGCGCATTCCGCCGCTTATTTCGGCACACCCCTCATTCGCTTCGTGGCCCCATAGGGAGCTCCGCCGAAGGTCCCAGTGGCGCAGTTCGCATGCGTTCCCGCAATCCACCCAGGTCCCACTGACGCAGCCCGCAAACGTCTCCCCTACCGAGCACGGCGCTTCGCGGCCCCACTGGGGAGCCCCACCGAAAGCCCTAGTGGCCGCGGCCACATGCGCCGCGCGAGGAGGCCGCGGCTTAAAACCACACCCCCCGGCCCCCCATGTACAAATCCCTGGACATAGGAAAGCCGAGCCGTAGCCGGGGCCTCCAGGGCCCTGGCATGCAGATTTTTTCAGTGGCGCGGGCAGCTGCCACGCAGGCGGGAACAACTTGGCCTTCGCCACGCCGGCACGTCGCGCGCGCCAGTCTGCTCTGGCGCAACCAGCGCGAGCTTCAATCCAGCCCCAATGCGAATTGCTGCGAGCGCGATCGCTTGAGCATGCTTCACGCGAGCTTCAGCACCTAGCGTGCATCTGTTGACATTGGCGAGATGCTTGCCCTGCCAGATTCAGTGGGCACTTCGAAATTCTGCAGGTTTGCGGATATTTCTTGCTGTTCGTCGGCTTGGTTTCTTTGGGTTCTTCGCGCGCGTAGGCATCCAGCGGAACCGCCCTCGAGATGCAGGTGGGATGCGCCCTAGCAAGGAGAGCCCGATCTGTTGCAGCGAAGAAAACTTCCTTCGCCCTCCCTCCCCCGCTCGCCCCGCGGCCCTGGTTCCTTCCCGCGGCAATCGATCCTCCTTTCCGAGAACCGGTCCGGCGATGCGCGTCCTTTGTGCGAGCACTCCATTCGAATGCGCCCCGTCGTGGGCCTTTGGGGCTCTCGCCGGGCGCCACTGGTTAAGATCGAACAGACAGAATGGTGCGTTCGTTGGTGGCCGCACCCGACGGAGCCAAAACCATATCGCCTCTGAGGGCTCTCTCGGGGCGCCCCGTGCGCCGCGGGGGGGGGCCAGAAAGCGCATCGGGATTATGTTTGGGCCCCTTTGTGGGTTTCTCATGTGCGATATCGGGGCACAAGTGAGGCCACGTGTCTCGTCCCCTTCTCCTCGACCCTCTTCGTCTCGTCTCCTCGTCTCCTCGACCCTCCTCCTTGCACCTCCCACTTGGCTCGCCTCCTTTCACGTCCTCGACCCTGCTCCGCCCTCCTTGTCTACATCGCCTTCACCTTTTCCGTCGCCATGTGTTCGTGTCACTCCGCCCAGCCGTCAACCCTGCGGTCCTCGCCCGTGTCTCCTGCACCTCGCCTGCCCCCCTCGCCCCTTTGATTCGCCTCACCCCGACGCCTCGCCCGCTTTCCTCGCCCTCCTTTCCCCTCGTCGCACCGTCGCACCGTCGCACCCCGTGTCCCTTGCGTATCCTCCTGGACCTTTCGTCGCCGCCGATCACGGGCGACCGGCCAAAAGTCCAGCAAATTGCGCCGCGGGGGACTGCTGTGCCTGAGCAGCACTCCGGCTCCCGGCTTTGCCTCGGCCGTCCCGTCGCTGTCCCGCGGCTGCCCCGCGGCTGTCTCGCAGCTGTCCCGCGGCCGTCCGGCGGGCTGCGCTGGCGCGGTTCGGCGCTCTGTTAAATTCTGGCAGGCGTCTTCCTGGTCCTCGTGCCCGCCAGCCCGCAGCACGTGGTGCTGCCGCGGCCGAGCCTCGTGTGCGCCCCTCTCACCACTGCCATGCCGCTGTGCAGTCATCGGCCAGCGCTGCGATACGTCGGACCCTTTCCTTTCTGTTCCTGCTCCTCCCGTTCCTCGTCCCGTCCCCTGTTCGCCCCCCTTTGTTCCCCCTGCGTTCGCCCATTGCCCCTCCTGCTTCCACCCCCCTCCACCCCTCATGGTGAGGATTCGAGAGCCGTCGAACACTCACCCGTTCGTCACACGAGGCGAGAGAAATCCCACCAGCCTTCTGGGCGCAGGTGCTTTAGGGCTGAGTTTGTCATGCCCCCTTCTTCCCCTTTTGGGTCGGGGCCCACCCCGTCGCTGCCCCCCCCCCCAGGGGCGTGGGCCGAGGTCTCGCGCAGGTGCCAGGACATGTGTTGAGACCAGGGCTGGCTCCAAAAGTGCCCTTGGTGTCCCAACGCGCGCGGCCTTCAAGACGGCGCAACATAGCCTTCATTGGGTCGATATTGCTCCCTGCGTGCCACTTTAAAACGT
This sequence comes from Prorocentrum cordatum, assembly GCA_963575745.1. NCBI lineage: Eukaryota > Dinophyceae > Prorocentrales > Prorocentraceae > Prorocentrum > Prorocentrum cordatum. The sequence goes on from CAUYUJ010015505.1 coordinate 242,770, forward strand.
CAGGGTGGCTTCGAAACAACTCAAGGTGGCCACGGGCCTCTTCAGGATGCCTCCGAGGAGCCAACATCTCCGAACCATTCAGATGGTTTGAATGTTTCTTGTTGTTTCGCCGTTTCGTCTCGTTCCTGGAAGGGGTCCGAGACAAGATCGTAGCAATGATCTGTTCCGGTCACACGAATCTGCACACTCCAACAACATGTGTTTATGTGTGGATGCATGCGCAAGCTTCCGCATGCATGCTTGCGTTCGCGCGCGCCTTCGCTCGCGCCTGCAAGGGTGCCGGCCACTATGCCCACGACCCCCCGCCGGTCTGTCCTTGGATATTCGCACTTGCCTGTGCGTGCTTTCTCGCAGACGCACGCAACGTTACGTGCCCCGCCAATCCCTGCACTCGCTCATCGATTCTGGGCGACACCCACCTCCGCATGCCCGTGCCGCACCAGCTTTGCATGCGCATGCATGTGCCCATCTGTCCGTAATTTATCGCTGCTGCCCCTCCGCGCCCCTGCCCCCCCAAGGCGCCGCCCAGCTCCGCGTCCGCGTCCCATTCTGTCGAGAGTCGCTGCCCCGTTGCTACCCGATGTATGTCGTCCTGATGTGACCCCGTCGCTGTGCTGCCGCCCTCAGCCGCTGTCCCACGGTGGTCCCTCCCTTCCTTCTCGCTTCGGAGGTATGGTATCGCCGCTGTCCCGCGGCTGTTCCGCGGCAGTCCCGCCCGCCGCTTTCAGTGCACGGGGGGGTCGCCTCGACGGACGCAAACTGCAGCCTCCTCACGCCCCCCCCCCTCGGCCATACCCCTCACACGTTGCGTGGCCCCATAGGAAGCTCCACCGAAGGCCTCAGTGGCGCAGCTCGCATGCGGTCGCGCACGCATTCTGGCATACCTCTCAGACGCTCCGTGGCCCCCAAGGGGGATCCACCGAAGACGATGCTCATAACCGCGTGACCCACACCTGCGCATGGTTGGGTCCTGCGCCAGACTCATTTTTGAAGGCTGCGGAGAGACATTGCGTTGTGTAGCTGCCGCTGGCCGCTGCCGTCCGCCAGTCTGCAATTGCAGCCGTCGTTCGGGCGGTTGCCAGTGGGTCCCACTGACCATCGCCGAGGTGGCACGTGTGTGCTGTGCAGAGATTGCACGTACGTCGAATTCGCGCGGAGACTTCTTTCAGCAGGCTGGGTGGACAACGGTCGCGGACAACGGTCGGAGATTGCCCAACCAACACTGTTTCCAACTCGGAAGAAAACTGCATCAGGGTCCTTTCTCGCACTGTCCACAAGGCCGAGCACCGCGAATTCGGAATGCTGTCTCCGTGGCCAAATCCGAAGACCATGCATAATGACACCTGGTCCGCTATCGAACTACAACCTCTGGTGCCTCACATGCGCCACAAGTGGAAGTCATTATTGTCCCTGGTGTGCACTGCTTGCAACTTCATTGCGAAGACGTAAAATGGGACCTCATTATTGTAATATTGGATCCCTTGCTGAACTGCGCGCTTTGTGGCCGAGCTTTACCAAAACAGGTGAAGGCCTACCTGCCGATACTCGCGCAAACATGTTGGTGGCAAGGGACATCGACAGCTGCTTCAAAAAAGCCCCGAAGTCGGCCGTTGCATGCGCTGTTGAATCTGATATTGCCGAACTTGCCCGCACCACTCGCTGCCAATGCATGGTCATACCGGACGGCACACGTCGATACTTCAAATGGTAGAGGGAAGTTGGCGTACGACCGAAAGCGGGGGATCTATGACTGGCAGACCTTCTGTGAAGCGCGGGGCAATCGCGTGACGTGCTCTCGTCGCTCAGTAGTGACTAAGCGTGGCTTCCGATGCGTTCCCATGCAGGGCATTCAAGCTGTCGTGAGGTTTGACTGGCCTTTTCTGACTTGTTCCACGTTGGGCCAGGACTTGTATCAACCGCATGGTTTCTCCAGAGGCTCCCCGCTGAGCGCTGGTATAGCGAAGATTTCGCGTGCTAGCGGGAAGCAGCATTCTTCCAGAGTTTGCGGAGGAATCGCGCATGGTAGGACGTTGGGTGGATGATGTGAGTGTCGCGAGCCGTCTGAACGGTGAGGCCCTTCAGATGTGTTCGCCTCTTGATCGATGCGAAGTTCTACGATGAGGCATGCCCAGTGGACTCAGGAGATAGGAGGTCGATTAGGGTGCTATCTTGAGAGTCGCAGGTGTTTCGGGGCGCTCCCTTGAAAGATGCTTGTGGAAAGCGTTTCCTCTTGAGGATCCTCGTGCCCCATCCTCGGTTTACATGACTCGCTTCGTAACGGGCTTTGCCATGAACCAATTGATTCGTACGATCGATCTTGAGCACGTCACGCGCAATCAGCTGATATGATCTCTCAGGTTGTGCGCGGCCACATGCACTCTCTTCAGTGTCCTGCGCGCGCTGTGGATTACTAAGGCGATGTGCATGTATAATATAGCGCAAGGTAACCCTCTTGCGATTGCACCGATGTCGAAACGATATGCTCGTTGCAACCGTTTGCCATCTTTGCAACGCCACTTTTGCACCTGTCTCTGAGTGCCAGCGAGTATTGACACAACACGCTCCCGATCTCGATGTGTCAATACGCTTGTGGTGGTTCCGTTTCTGCTTGTGTTGCCAACCTATCCGATAGTAAAAGCATCCTGGCCTGGAACCTCATGACATGTGCACGCCATCGCGTCATTTGTACAATGGTGTCGTCATGGGGGGAGGAGCCAAAGTGCGGCGGCCCAGGATGCTGGAAGAGCCAACTTGAGAAAAAAGGTGCTTCACATTCAATGTCCTCGTCCGCGTTTTCCCTTTTCTGATCCTTCTGCCTCCCTCCTCCTCCTCCTCCTCCTCCTTCCTCCCTCCCTGCCTCCCACCTCCTCCCTCTCTCCCCAGATGATGCTTCGCAACTCATGCCGAGTCCGACTCCGATTCCCTCCCTCCTCGCCCCCTCCCTCCCTCCTCCCACCCCTTCCTTCCCTCCTCCCTCCCTTCCTCCCTCCCTGCCTCCTCCTCCTCTTCCTCCTCCTCCTCCTCCTCTCCTCCTCCTCCTCCTCTCTCTCATCGTCGTCCTCCTCCTCCACCTCCTCCTCTTCCTCCTCTTCCTCCTCCTCCTCCTCCTCCTCCTCCTCCTCCTCCTCCCCCTCCTCCTCCTCCTGCTCCTCCTCCTCCATTTCCGACTCCTCCCCTTCACTCCAGTCTAGATTACGCCAACGACGACGATGCGGAGGAGGACATCGACGCTGGACGACGAGGGCGGGCGACGACGACCACGCGGGCGACGCGGCTGCTCCTCCCCCGTGCGCGGCGCGTCGACGTCCTTGGCCGCACCGGCGACCGCGCTTTGCCCCTCGCCGCGGGGCGTGTGCTGGTGGGGGGGGGGGGTAAAAAACGGAAGGGGAGGAAGGGGAGGGAGGGAGGGAGCAGGGAGGAGGGAGGAGGTGAGGATGAGGGGGAGGAGGAGGAGGAGGAGGAGGAGGAGGAGGGGGAGGAGGAGAGGAGGAGGAGGAGGAGGAGGAGGAGGAGGAGGAGGAGGAGGAGGAGGAGGAGGGAGGACGGACGGAGGAGACAATGGGAAGGAGGCGCGAATGAATTAGGAAGAACAAGTGAAGAAATAGGAAGACAAAACAGGCGGAAGGAGGGATGTTCCGGAATGGACATGCGGAGGTCAGGGGCAAGGGGAAGAAGCAGGGCGGGGGCAGCGGGAGGAGTGGACGCGGGCTCCTTCAGAACGAGGACCTAGCACCACAGGATGGTTGGAGGAGAAAAAGCGCGGAGCATTTGGCATGCAGAACCTTAGTGAGAGTTCTTGGGGAAAAACACAAACAATTGCCTGAAGTTCACACTAGTATATGCCGCATTTGATTATGCGTGTGCCCGCACGAGGCTGGTGCGCCCTGCGCACAGAGTTCGAGGATGGTTCGAGCAACACGCCTGCTTTGAAGAAGCGCCTCAGGTCGCCCAGGTGGATATCTAACATGCGTACGGGTTGAGGATGTCTCGGACAACGCGCGTGTTTTCTCATGTGTCCTGGTCGCCCAGGCGGATGTCTAACATGAGGATGGGTTGAGGATGTCTCGTTCGAAACGCTTGCGTTATATGGTGTCTTTTCGTCTGTAAGCTCTAGCCGTGCGCTCTTACATTGGTTCAGTTCGCCCGTGGGCCCAGACCGCATGGTTTTACATGAACTCCATTCGCCCTTGAGCCCAAACCATGTGTTTCTACATTGGTTCCTTTTCGCCCGTGGGCCAACACCATGTGTTTTTGCCTGCGTCCACGTCGCCTGGGAGCTGAAGCCACGTGCTTTGACATGGGTTCCTGTCTCCTGTGGACCAACGCCCTGTGCTTTGACTTGGCCCCCCTTCGCCCGTCAGCGCAAAGGTTGTGCTCTACACGAAGTCCCTTCGCCCGCGAGCTAAAACCACGTGTTGCTACGTGGGCCCCTTTCGCCCTGCGAGCTAACACATGTGTTTTTTAACATGGGCTCCGCTCGCCCGTGGGCAGAACTTGTTTCGCATAGTCTTGATGCAGACCGCCGTGTTTCGGTTCGCCCGCCTTTGGTCTGTCCACTCACCGTGCGTGCTATGCGTTCAGGCAGCTCGAACTTCAGATCGAAATCAGTTCGGTCGGGAATATGACGCCAAGAACGGCCTGATCCACAACGCAAAAGAGCACAGCACAATCCAACGCGGCATGGCACCTTCCAATTCACCACAACACAACACAATCCCTGTCACAACAAATCACCATCGACCTTTCAGAATTGCAACTGCCCGTCACCCAAGCTTGCCGTCTTGAAAACATGTCCACGCGTCACATTTCTATGTGAGGGGTTCGTGGGCCGAGTTCGTGGGCCGAGCATGGTCAAGGGGGGGGAGAGACGGCACCAGTGGATTTAGGGGGCACGTGTTTTTGTCCCGTGATCTTCCCCCATGGGGGCAAACCCTCTCTCCTCAGCTGCAAAAGGAATACATGCGCCCCCCCTCCCCCGCAGAGGAACTCGAAGTGTAACCTCCCCAGGAAGGGAATCTGTGTTGCCCACACAGGAGACTACCTATGACCCCCCTCCACAAAGAGAATCGATGTGCAGCCCTCCCACAAAAGCGACTAGTTATTGGAGCAGGAGTTGAATAATAAAGACCTCAGAGAGCCACCAAGTCTTCTCCACACGCCATCCCTACAACTCATACTAGTAGCTTGGCGCAAGACCCAACCACATGCAAGGTGAGAACCGCAAGACAGGTGGAAACGAAGGGAGGGGGGCTAGAAGGAAGTAGAAGCGCGTGAGAAGGACGGAACGGCGTGGCTGATAGGGGCGCAGTGGTCGGCCGTAACAGGTCACATGATACCACAGAATACCTTACGGCTGATCTGTGCGTCTGTTGCCACGGCCCTGGGGAGCAACGGGCGGCGGGGCATTTAATGGAGCTCCCGATGGGGCCACGAAGCGCGTGAGGGGAGCGCCGACATGGTCGTGGTCACGCATGCGATTCCTACCGCTGGGGTCTTCGGTGGAGCTCCCGCGTGGGGCCACGAAACAAGTGATGGGTGTGCCGAAATGGGCGCGGTCACGCGTGCGACTGGTGCCACTGGGGCCCTCGAAACGAGTGATGGGTGTGCCAAAATGGGCGCGTTCACGCGTGCGACTCCTGTCGCTGGGCCTTTGATGGAGCTCCCGATGGGGCCACGAGGCATGCGAGAGGTGTGCCAACATGGGCGTGGTCACGTGTGCGATTCCTGCCGCTGGGGCCTGCGGTGGAGCTCCCCCGTGGGGCCACGCAACGCGCGATGGTTATGCCGAAATGGGCGCGCTCACGCTTGCGATTCCTACCGCTGGGGTCTTCGGTGGAGCTCCCTATGGGCCCACGAAACATGACGTGAGGGGTGTGCCGAGCTGGGCGCGGTCACGCGACTCCTGTCGCAGGGGCCTTCGGCGGAGCCCGGGCCACGAAGCGCGTAAGGGGTGCGGCGAAAGTGGGCGCGGTCACGCATGGTGGTTCCTGCCGGCGGAGCCTTCGGTGGAGCTCCCTACAGGCCACCAAACGTGTAAGGAGTGTGCCAAAATGGGCGCGGTCACGCGTGCGGTTCCTGCCAGTGGAGCCATCGGTGGAGCTCCATATCGGACCACGAAAGGTGCGAGGGGCGTGCCAGTGGGCGTGGTCAAGGATGAGAGGATGGACGGATAGGAGGAGGGAGGAGGGGGAGGAAGAAAGAAGGACAGGATAAAGAAATGTACATGGGGCGCTGCTGATTCAAAACGGGGACCCTGCACCACAAGATGGTTGGGAAACAACAATTTGAAACGCAAGCTCCTGTTGCACCCCCGAACCCCGGCGCAAGCTGTGGCTGGGACGGAGAGGAGGAGGGGGAGCGAGGATGGAAATGAGGAGGCGGAGGATGAGGATGAGGATGAGGAGGAGGAGGAGGAGGAGGATGAAGCCGAGCAGGAGAAGAATAGGCAGGGGGTGGATGAGGATCGGAAGTGGTAACGGTGGGGGAACACGATGCGCATAATAATGATAGGCAGAAGAAGTGGAGAAGGAGGAGGAAGATAAGTAAGTTGTGGCCAGCAGGGTGACCAGGGGGGGCAGATAAGTCGGGCAGGATATGAAAACACAAGTGGGCGGCTGCACATGGAGACAGGAACGTGCCGCGATGGAATGGAGGAAGACTTTGGGGGCTGAAGGGCAGGGCTGAGCAACCAGGAGCGGCGTCTTCGAGCTGGCTCGTCACTGACCTACGACTTGAACTCCACGATGACTTGCAAGAAATCGCCGTCCCCCACGTTCCTAACTCCTCTGCTCAGCGAAAACCACATGGGCAGTACGATTTGACCCCCTGGGGGAAGAAGATTCAGGGGAGGGAAAGCCCTTGTGGTGTTGGCTGCCCTGGACTCCGTAGGCGCCAAGGCAGGGGCAGTGCGATTTGAACCCCTGGGGGAAGAAGAGGCAGGAGAGGAGGAAGCCCCTGTGGTGTTCGTTGCCCTGGTCTCCGTGGGCGCCAAGGCTGTCCAGCCCTGCAAACGTGGTTTGGCCGCGGCGCTGAAACTGTGGGGCGCAAGCCTCCTCGGAGCCTTCCTCGGTCAGGGCCTGCGTGAAGCTGGCGGTCAGATTCGTGAAGAGGTAGGGGAGCCTGTGCCGGTGGTACGCACAAGACTCCCGCGGCCGCAGCCAGAACTCCCAGATGTTGACCCGCTGGTCGCTCAGCAGCAACCGCGTGCCCACGCCCGCATCGCCCTCTTCGGGTGCGGCCTAACCGACCCCTAGCAAACCATCCCCCTCCGAGTTGTCCCCCTCGCCTCGCTAATTTGCCTCTGGCCGCACACATCCGTCTTGGGTTAGGTCTGGCATGTCCTCCTACAGGCGAATCTTGGACGACAGAGAACAGATTCTCAAAACCATCAAACATAGGCAGCGTAAAACCATCGTCACCAGATTTTGTTTGACTGCTTTCAACAATTCCTCCTGTAGAGGGACATGCCCGACTTCACTCTGGCCGCACACATTCGGCGGCGACGACAGGGGCGAATAGCCCAGGGGCGGGCATTACACGTATTCGCCCGGGAGCCTTTTCGAAAACATAGATCATCGGCGCACCTGAATACATGTTTTGCTCTCCCCTGGACTATTCGCCCCTATGGTCGCCTCTGACACATCCGTCTTGGGGCGAGGCGAGGGGAGCGTCACGGAAGAGGATGGCTTGCCAGGGGTCGGCCAGGCCGCCCCTGACCTCTGCGCCACCGTCGTCCCCGCCCGGTACGGCGCCCCCGCCTGGCAGACCATCCAGCGCGCCCAGGAGCTCCAGCAGGCGCGGCTCCCCAGAGCACTCGGGCGGCGGCCCCCCGGGTGGCCTCCTCTAATGGGCCCATGTGCCACCACCACTGCCACACGTAGAGGAGGAGGAGGAGGAGGAGGAGGAGGAGGAGGAG
>CAUYUJ010015505.1:250784-298284 GCA_963575745.1 Prorocentrum cordatum
GTCTGTCGAGAAATCCCACCAGCCCTCTGGGCGTAGGTGGTTTAGGGAGTTTCCTCTTCCACCCCCTTTCTTTCCCTTCGGGGAGGGGTTTACCCCTCCCCCCTCCCCCCTCCCCTGGACCTGGACGGGGCCGGTCGCGAGCGGTCAGGGCGTCCAAAACGGCATCGGCGAGGAAGCCAAAATCATAGGTTTTACCAAGGCTTTGGCCCCATTTTGGCCTCTTAGGGGGGCGGGGCGAATCCGGACCCTCCCTCTTCTTTGATCGATCGCTTCCAAGATGGCCCCAAAGGGCGCCCAGGAGGCCCCAAGAGGCTTCCAAGAGGCCTCCAAGAGGCTCCAAGAGGCCGCCATGAGGCCCCAAGAAGCCCCCAAGAGGCTCCAAGAGGCTCCCAGGATGGTTCCAAGAGGCCTCCAAGAGGCTCCAAGAGGCCGCCATGAAGCTCCAAGAGACCCCCAAGAGGCCCCAAGAGGCCTCCAACAGGCTCCCAAGAGCCCCCCAAGAGGATCCCAAGCGGCCTCAAGAGGCCCCCCCGAAGCACCCAAGACGCCCAAGAGCCCCCATTGACCGCCAAGAGACCCCCAAGACGCCCGAAGAGGCTTCCAAAAGGCTTCCAAGAGGCATCCGAGCGGCATTCAACCATCCACCCAGCGTCATCATTCTCCTGATCCCTCCTTCGCTCGGTTCCTCGCCACCCCCTCATCTATCCATCTGGCCTCCTCTTGCGCCTCATCCTTTGCACGGATCGGCTGTCCCTCTCGTTGCTCCCCCACTTCCCTGATCTCTTCAACTTGCCTGGACATCGTTTCTGGATGGGCTGGCGGGGATACGCGAAGCGTCAAGAATTTACAACATCCTTCTCTCACGCGTATGTCGCAACGACACACGCGGTCTACAGCAGCAGAGGCCGTGAGAAAGCAAAAGCGCCTTTGGCTCCATGAGCCGACGGCAGGACACAAAAGAGAGGGAAAATCAGTCCCTGCCACTGGCATCCTGGAGCATGGACCCCTGTTCGGGCCTGCTGCGGAAGCTTCTGCAGGCCCCTGAGGACATGATATCACGACGACCACAAGAACGAGGGGGAGAGAGGACGAGAAGAGAGAAGAGGAGAAGAGAAGAGCCCGACATGTCCAGAGTTAGAGAGTTACCAGACGTCGAAGAAGCCAGAGCCTTCAAAATCAAAAACTGCTCGAACTTGGTTTTAAACTTCTCGAAGCCCTGTTTCTGGCAGTTGCCGACATCCCTGCTCTTCTCGACGAACACTTTGACTATTTGGGACCGCTCCGCGAAGTGCACTATGCCCTGAAACTCCTCCTCGTCATGCGGGTAGGCGCGAGCCGATATGACGCAGGCTCGATTCGAGAAGAGCTGCGCCATACGGAATGCCAACAAAACATTTGTACTTGGGCAACAGATCTCATTCCTGTACGTGACCAATTGCACCGGATAGTCTCTCATTCCTGTACGTGACCAATTGCACCGGATAGTCTGTGGAGAACCCAGTGAAATCTTCTGCCGTATGGATGTTGTTCTTGCTGACTAGCTTGGTACCGAACACTTCGCGGTACAGTGGCTCCGACGGCGCTCCTCGATGATCGCGTCGGACACCCCACTGGCCTAGGAAAGCAATATTCTTCACGTGTGCCCCCTGCTTCGCCACGCTAACGCCAAAGTCCAAGGCCCGCGCATACCCTGGGGGCACGTATCGGTTTTAACACGTCTCCAAGATTCGGGGTAGTTGTCCAGATTCGCATGCAAAAAAACCCAGATCTCGCCGCACAAACCATCGCACATACGGAGATGCTCGTGAAAATCGAAGAAGTCATAGGCTCCTGACTGATAGAAGACGACAAACGCGCCAAGATCTCTGCACTTCCGCAAGATCGACAACGGTGCATCCACACCAGTGAAAAAAAAGCGAGTGCCACAATGAGAGGCTTCTGGCCACGTGCCACTGTGGCGGTGACATCATCTAGCAAGGTATTTCTGTGTTCATCCGATCCCAAATTGTCCTTGGACACGAAAGTAACATTGGCCCCGTAATCGCGCAATGCCTCGCCCAATGTGAGTATGACTGGGTCATACATAAACTTAGTTGTATCGCCTTTAGCGCGCATGTTCCAAATCCACGCGTTCTTGGGGGCGGCCGTCGGCCACTTATCTGGCGTTGGTACTTCCGTCGACGCGGATGACAAATGCCCAAGATTCACCGCTGCTGAAATTCTCAGCAGTGCATGCACGAGCAAGACGAGCACATGATTTGATGCCATCTGCATCTGAAGAACAGTCGTCGGGGGATTAACTTAACGTAGGAGCGTATGTGAACCAATGTGCCTTGAGAGCCCAAGGCGGCGTGAACCAACTTTGCTTGAGCCAAAATGGCTACGGATGGCCGGCTGCACGCAGCAGTGACCCTGGGCAAGAGTGACCTTTGGTGCGCGGCTTCTTGGGGGCCGCGCGGGGGGGCCAAACACGAGCGCGCAGGACGCTACCACCGCATCGCCTCCGGCGATCGGGGGACCCCACTGGGCCCGCACCAGAGGTCACTCCAGCGAGAGGGTCACCCGTAGGTGTATAGTCGAACTTGCACGGGCCGAGGTCGCCCTCGGCCGGCCCGGGCCCGCGGCTCTGATGCGCGAGGCCGGCGGAAGGCCCTGCGCGGCCCCGGGAGGTCCGGCGGAACTGCTCGGATCCCGTCTTCTCGGAGCCCAAGGCCCCGAGGGGGTCTCACGCCAAGGGGGCAGAGCACTCCAAGATCCGCCCCTTGGAACCCGGAATGCTGAGGATGTCCCTCTCAGATCGGCCCGGGTCACCAGGTCAGAATTTCTCGGAGCCCAGAAAGAAGTCCAAGGATGCCTCACGCGAAACGGGCCGAAACAGTTTGATAACCACATTTTGGAACGCAGAGTTGAGGACGTCCCAAGCGAAAACGGCCAGATCACTTCGAGTCAGAGCATCTCGGAGCCCAAAATTCTGAAGGTGCCTCACGCGAAACGGGCCGGAACACTTTGAGAACCGCATCTTGGAGCCCAGAGTTGTAGGGATGTCCCAGGCGAATCGCTACCAATCACGTCGAGCCAAGGCATCTCGGAGCTCTGAGTTTTGAGCATGTCCCACGCGAAACGGGCCTCCTCCTGCTCCTCCTCCTCCACATCCTCCTCCTCTTCCTCCTCCTCCTCCTCGTCCTCCTCGTCCTCCTCCGCCTCCTCCTCAACCTCGACCTCCTTTTCCTGTCCCTCTCCCTGGATGCTCTTCACCAGCATACCCTCCGAGGCGCGGGTTGCGAGCCCATGCTCCTCCTCGTCCTCCTCCATGTTCTCACCTCGCCTCCTCTCGGGGTCGCGCAAACGTGGATTAGCGATCCATGGATTTGGCGCGCGGGCGCCAAATCCATGGATCGGGGGAGGTGCCCTCCCCAAAATGCGGCCGGCGCCGCCTCGCTCGGCGGAGAAAATCCGCGATTCCCCGTGGAAGCGGCACTCGTCGCTAATCCACGCCCCCTTGATCCCTGTTTGCAATCGCCTGATCCATGTGCTGCCCTCGCCTTCTGCTTCCCTCCCCCTCCGTCTGATTCCCGTCCTCCCCTCCTCCTCTGGCCGAGCCGAGCCGAGCCTGCGCGCGGGAGCTCTGCAAGGCCACTGGACGACGACAAAGGGGGAAGCACATAGACGCCGATGGGCCTGCTTTCCACCGCCACCACCAGAAGTAGGAGGGGGAGGGGGTCCTCCTCCCCCTCTTCTTCCTCCTCCTCCTCCTCCTCATAATCCTTCACCTCCTTCCCCCCTCCAACTTGTAGTGGTGGTGGTACAAAACAAGCCCATCAGACGTGATCCGCGGGCGAGGGACCATTCCCGCCAGCAGCGGGCCAGTCAAACGCACAAGCTGTTTCAGCATGTGCAACACCAGATCCCCTTCTGGTCGCGGGACGCTTTGGGAGGCCCTGGCAGGACCCAGGACGCTCAGCGAAGGCGACGAGGTACCAGTGAGGCACTTCTAAGATCCAAGGCAACTCTGTGGCCATGTGCGGGCATGTGCATCGACATGTGCGAGCATGTGCGGACGCGTGCTTCAACGCATTTGCGTGCATGTGCGGGCCCACGCGTTCATCCGCGGGGAGGTTGCACAGGTATGAGCGTGCATGTGCCGCTGACAGGTCTGCGATAATTGTACACCCTCCGCATGTGCAGCCCAAATTCGTTTGCATGTGCGGGCGTGTGCGGACAAAGGGAGCTCCAAACACAACGCACATGACCCTGCACATGCCTGGGCGCGCGTGTACAACAGGACATCCAACGCAGAAGGCCCACACATGCCGCGCACATGCCAGCGCAGAAACGGCCGCATATACGTACACCCACCAGCGGAAAAGCTGGCCACATTCTGGCCTCCTGGGGGGAGGCCTCACGTAAAGAGCCCCCCTCCTTTGATTGACAACTTCCAAGTTGGCCCCAAGATGGCCCCCGAGGCCTCCAAGGGTGCCACAAGACGGCCCCAAGTGGTGCCCAGGAGGGCCGTAAGTGGCCCCCACGATGCCCCAAAGAGGCTCCCGAGAGACCCCCGGGAGGCCCCAAGAGGCCCCCCAGAGACACCTAAGACGCCCCAAGAGGCCTCGGCGAGAAGGCCACATCATTGATGCTTATTACACTGGACTCGTTTCTATGGTGCTCATTTCCATCGTGTTCACGTTCGTTTTGAGGTCCGCAAGAAGCTCCCTGGAACTGCCAAGAGATCCCCAAAACGCTCCAAGAGGGCCCCGAGAAACTCTCGACAGGCATCCGAAGAGACTCCGAGAGGCATCCAAGAAGCTTCTGACCTCTCTGCTCGCCCTCCTCCTCCCCCTCCTCCTCCTCCGCTTCCTCATTCGCCTGTTCATTATCCTTTCTCCTCCAGCCACCCCTCCCCCTAGTCACGTTCCCAACGCGATGTCATGTTATGCCGTACTATAGTATGCACCGCGTACTCTCTCGGGATCGTTGCCCTGCTCGACATTCAAATGGAGAGGGGGAGAGCAAAAGAGATAGGATATCTACGCAATTGAAGCGGATGGGAAGAAGGGGCAGGACATCAGATATGAGGCTTGCGCACCTAGCTTGTCCCCCTCCCCTTCTCCTCCTCCTCCTCCTCCTCCTCCTCCTCCTCCTCTTGCTGCTCCTCCGATTCCTCCTCCATCCTCCTCTCGCCCTTTTATTTCACTGCATTTTCCTCAACATCCCTGATCAAGGCAACTCGTCTGGGCATCGTTTCTGGATGGACTGGTGGGGTTACTCGACGCGTCTAGAAGAACTCCCCGTTTCGCATCAGCTGACGTGTTCGCAGAGTGAACTGGGCGTTTTGCTGAAAACTTCCAGAGGACACATCATCCTCTTCCTAATATTGAACGCTGGCGGCAGATGTCTCGAAATAATTTTCTGTTTACCAACGAACACGTGATACTGCATTGCACACCCGGACGACCTTACGGAAAACCATACGGAAGACCATGCGGGAGACCGTGCAGCGACCATGGTGAAAGCCAGACTGGGGACAATACGGGAGCCCAGAGAGACCACGCCCATACGGGAGACCATCAAGTCACTGACTCTGGGGCTGGCAGCGTCCCCCCACGATAACAACGATCGTCGTGATCCTTATCGGTACCGTCGTGATCGTTCTCGTTTGTTTCATCAGTTTCGTTGTTATCGATGTCGCTATCGTTGTTATTGCTGGTATCGTTGTTATCGTTGTCGCTGTGATCGATGTGATCGTTGTCGTTGTACCCACACTGGCATACCATGCTGGAGACTATCAGGTCTTCGATTTCGCGGCCGGCAACTGCCCCTGGCCCGTCTTACGAGCCATACACAATTACCCTGGCGAAGAACCCAGCCATATGCAGTTGTGAATACCGCAGTTGTAGGTGTCTCGTCTTCGGTGGAGCTCCCTATGGGACCACGAAGCGCTGTACTGGGTTTGGGAGACGCGTGCGGGCTGCGCAACTGGGACCTTCGGTGGAGCTCCCTATGGGGCCACGAAACGTTGCACTGGTGGGGGAGACACATGCGGGCTGCGCCATTGGGACCTTCGGTGGAGCTCCCTCTGGGGCCACGAAACGCTGTGCTGGGTCTGGGAGACGCATGCGGGCTGCGCCAGTGGGGCCTTCAGTGGAGCTCCCTATGGGGCAACGAAACGCTGCACTGGGGGTGGGAGACGCATGCGGGTTGCGCCACTGGGACCTTCGGTGGAGCTCCCTGTGGGGCAACGAAACGCTGTACTGGGTTTGGGAGACGCGTGCGGGCTGCGCAACTGGGACCTTCGGTGGAGCTCCCTATGGGGCCACGAATCGCTGTACTGGGTCTGGGCGACGCATGCGGGCTGCGCCAGTGGGGCCTTCAGTGGAGCTCCCTATGGGGCAACGAAACGCTGCACTGGGGGTGGGAGATGCATGCGGGTTGCGCCACTGGAACCTTCGGTGGAGCTCCTTATAAGGCCACGAAGCGTTGCACTGGTGGGGGAGACACATGCGGGCTGCGCCATTGGGACCTTCGGTGGAGCTCCCTATGGGGCCACGAAACGCTGTGCTGGGTCTGGAAGACGCATGCGGGCTGCGCCAGTGGGGCCTTCAGAGGAGCTCCCTATGGGGCAACGAAACGCTGCACTGGGGGTGGGAGACGCATGCGGGTGCGCCACTGGGACCTTCGGTGGGAGCTCCTTATAAGGGCCACGAAAGCGTTGCACTGGTGGGGGAGACATACATCGGGCTGCGCAACTGGGACCTTCGGTGGAGCTCCCTATGGGGCCACGAATCGCTGTAAAACGCTGTGCGGTCTGGGAGACGCATGCGGGCTGCGCCAGTGGGGCCTTCAGTGGAGCTCCCTATGGGGCAACGAAACGCTGCACTGGGGGTGGGAGACGCATGCGGGTTGCGCCACTGGGACCTTCGGTGGAGCTCCCTGTGGGGCAACGAAACGCTGTACTGGGTTTGGGAGACGCGTGCGGGCTGCGCAACTGGGACCTTCGGTGGAGCTCCCTATGGGGCCACGAATCGCTGTACTGGGTCTGGGCGGCGCATGCGGGCTGCGCCAGTGGGGCCTTCAGTGGAGCTCCCTATGGGGCAACGAAACGCTGCACTGGGGGTGGGAGATGCATGCGGGTTGCGCCACTGGGACCTTCGGTGGAGCTCCCTGTGGGGCAACGAAACGCTGTACTGGGTTTGGGAGACGCGTGCGGGCTGCGCAACTGGGACCTTCGGTGGAGCTCCCTATGGGGCCACGAATCGGCTGCACTGGGGGGGGGACGCAGCGGGTTGCGCCACTGGGACCTTCGGTGGAGCTCCCTGTGGGGCAACGAAACGCTGTACTGGGTTTGGGAGACGCGTGCGGGCTGCGCAACTGGGACCTTCGGTGGAGCTCCCTATGGGGCCACGACACGCTGTACTGGGTGGTGGGGATGCATGCGGCCTGCGCCATTGGGACCTTTAGTGGGGCTCCCTATGGCGCCACGAAGCGCTGTACTGGGTGTGGTGAGACGCACGCGGGCTGCGCAACTGGGACCTTCGGTGGAGCTCCATATGAAGCCACGAAAAGCTGCACTGGGTGTAGGAGACGCATGCGGGCTGCGCCACTGGGGACTTAGGTGGAGTTCCCTATGGGGCCACGAAAGGCTGTAATGTGTGTGTGGGGGAGACGCATGTGGGCTGCGCCACTAGGACCTTTAGTGGAGCTCCCTCTGAGGCCACCAAGCGCTGTACAGTGTGTGGGGGAGACGCATGCGGGCTGCGCCACTGGGATCGTTGGTGGAGCTCCCTGTGGGGCCACGAAAAGCTGTAATGGGTCTGGGAAGCGCATGCGGGCTGCGCAACTGGGACCTTCGGTGGAGCTCCCTATGACCGCTGTACTGGTTGTGGGAGACGCATGCGGGCTGCGCCACTGGGACCTTGTGGAGCTCACGAAACGCGTGGGGAGACGCATGCGGGCTGCGCCACTGGGACATTTAGTGGAGCTCCCAATTTTGCGACGAAACGTGATGATGATGACGATGATGATGATGCTGCTGCGGATGATGATGATGCTGATGATGCTGATGATGATGATGATGATGATGAAAATGATGATGGTGATGATGAAGCTGATGCTGATGATGATGAAGCTGATAACGATGATGATGATGATGATGATGACGATGATGATAATGATGATGATGTTGATGTTGATGATGATGATGCTGATGCTTGTGATTGTCATGATGATGATGCTGATGGTTATGATGGTGATGATGATGATGATGAGGATGAGGATGATGACGAGGATGGGAGGAGGGAGGAGGGGGAGAAGGAAGGAGAGAAGAACGCGGGGCGCGGTCCTTTCATAACAAGGACCAACACCACAGGATGGTTGGGGGAGGTACCCTTACAGACCAACAGTCCAAGGACAAGCTACAACGGTTACAAAGCTGGATGACGAGTGGCTTCCCAAATGCGGCTCTCGCGTCAGCGCCGCGCGCATTCGCTCAAGCCATGCCCAACAACAACGCGGATGGAGAGCTGCAACTGCCACTCAGTAACGCGCACCTTCGGTTTGGTATCATCCGACCGGTTACACGGATGGAGGACTGGTGGTTTTCAACGTGCGCCTATTGTTGAATCTCCATGCGCATTCCTTCTTAACGCCTCCAGCAGCTAAGAGGCCCGTTAGTTTGTCAAACTGCGGCCTTCCTCCTCCTCATCATCATCATCATCCTCCCTCCAACTCCTCCTCCTCCTCCTCCTCCTCCTCCTCCCTCCTCCTCCAACTCCTCCTCCTCCTCCTCCCCTCCTCCTCCTCCTCCTCCTCCTCCTCCTCCTCCTCCTCCTCCTCCTCCTCCTCCCATCCTCCTCCTCCCCTCCTCCTCCTCCCTCCTCCCTCCTCCTCCTCCTCCTCCTCCTCCTCCTCCTCCTCCTCCTCCTCCTCCTCCTCCTCCTCCTCCTCCTCCTCCCTCTCCTTCTCCTGCTCTTCCTCCTACAAATGCGGCTTCGCCTGGGGGGGGGGGGGGGGGCAGGTCCACCGTGCGCTCGTCATTCCAGGGTGGCGCGTTCCGCACTGGAGAGGAATGCCCCTCCCCGAAAAAGTGGCCCCAAGGTGTCCAGAGGACCACGAGGCACCCCAACCACCAAGAAGAAATCGTCGAGAGGCCGGAGCGAGGCATCCAGAAGGATTTGAGAGTCCGTTGTTGGCTTTGCCCGTTCTCGCAGCGCCCCTCCCTCCTCCTCTTCCTCTCCCTCCTCCCCCTCCTCTCCCTCCCTCCCCTCCCTCCTCTCCCTCCCTCCCTCCCTCTCCCCTCCCTCCTCTCCCTCCCTCCCTCCCTCCTCTCTCTCCCTCCCTCCCTCCCTCCTCTCCCTTCACCTCTCCCTCCATCCCTCCCTCTCTCTCCCCCCCTACCCCCTGGAACGGTGGTGGGCTGGGCTGAAGGGAACTGGATAGGTGCCACAGCCCTGCACACCAGCATGCGCACACACCGCCTTGTGCGCACCTGGAATCGCGGCTGCCGCTGCTGGAGAGCGATTGTTCGATTCCTCCCTCCTGGGCCTCAGGGAACAGGGGTGCGGGCCAAACGAGGCAGAAGGGGAGGAAAGGGAACGGAGGGAGGCAGAGAAGCCGAGATGGGCCAGCGGCAGGAGGATTGTAGGAAGAGCGGTATATGGAGTGACTGAATGGTAGGAAAGCAGCCAGGGCTGCCAGATAAGGGGGGGATGGGAAGGAGGAGGAGGAGGAGGAGGAAGAGGCTCACGGCCGAGACCCGAAGTGTTGGCTGCCTCTGGGCAGCTGGCTGCGCGCTGCAGGGCCACCAGGGCGGCGGCCGACGCCGAATTACGCTTCTGCACCCGGCGCCACGCCGAGCGACGGAACGCCCGCGTCTGCAAAGACCGCGTGCGCGCGCATGCTGTGGTCGGCGCGTGCGACGCCCACTCGCGCGCCCGCCGCGCCGCCTGCACCCTCACGGCTGAAGACGGTGAAGTGGTACCGCATGAAGAGCTCCCCCAGGATCACGAAGTCCTTACCCATGGCCTCGTCGCGCCCGACAGATACGAATCCTGGGTAGCACGTCTCGTCGGAGAGGCCGTCTCGCACCATGTACTCCTCAGCGGGTACGGCGAAGTCCTGCAGCCCTCTGACCGAGTCTCTGAGGGTAAAGACGACCGGGGGCAGCCCCGCGAGCTGATCGCACGGCCTCGCGCCCGCCTGGTCCATCACGATGCCAAAGGCCTCGGGCCCCAATGAGTAGAAAGTGGTGCCGCTGTCCACTATCAGGAGCGGGTTGAACGGTGTGACCAGGAGCCCATCGTGTAAGCGAGCAGTCCAATCATCTGCGGCGCTCTCGGGCGAAACGAACGTGCGGTTGCCGACCTGTATGGACACCAGCTCTAATGCCCAATAACTCTCCTCGACGACTGGGAACCAGCTGAGTGGCCCGTGATCCGCCACCGCGCCGTAGGCTTTGATATTGCATGTTGCAGGGGCTCTTGAAGAGCGCCCGGCGCCCTTGTCCGTGGTCTTCCTGGGGTGCTTTCTGGGCGCTCCCGGGGATCGCCGCAGGACTTCCCCAGAGGCATCGGGAGCGAGGTGGGGCGTCCACACTCCACACGTGTCAGGAGATGGCCCCAAACCTTCTCCTCCTCCTCCTCCTCCTCCTTCTCCTCCTCCTCCTCCTCCTCCCCCTCCTCCTCCTCCTCCTTCTCCTCCTCCTCCTCCTCCTCCCTCCTCCTCCTTATGCTCCTCCTCATCCTCCTGCTCCTCCTCCTCCTCCTCGTCCCCCTCCTCTCCTCTTCCTCCTCTCATCCTCCTCCTCCTTCTCCCTCCTCCTCCTCCTCCTCCTCCTCCTCCTCCCTCTCCTCCCTCCTCTCTCCCTCCCTCCCTCCCCTCCCCTCCCTCCCTCCCTCCCTCCCCTCCCTCCTTCCCTCCCTGGCCCTGGCCCTGGGGCTCTCAGAAGGCTCTCGAGCTGCCTGGAACGCCGGGAGGGGCCAGCTCCACAGGTCCGCCAGGCCGGCCCCAAAAGGGCCCACAGGCGCCCAAGATGAGCCCAAGAGGCGACCAAGAGGCGCCCAACAGGCCACCCCCGAAGAGGCCCACGAGGGGGAGTTCGAATTGCTATTTGGAGCCCTCCACCCAGGATGTACTCAAGATGTTCCCAGAGACAGCCAGCAGGCCCCCAAGAAGCATCCAGAAGGCCTTTTGCCCATAATCTGGGCACAGTGGCGGGATGAGCCGACGGCTACTAGTTCCGCCGCTCCCTGTTGCCTGCAATAGGGGTTGTTGACGTGACGATGGCCTAACGATTAGCCACATAGGCGCTTGCAGAAGGCAAGGGGGGGCGACGCTTCGCCGTGGGCATCTTCGATCCGACGCCGCTTTTGCGTGCATTGTTGGCAGTTTCAAAGGACCACGTTGACCCAAAAGGGGGTCCAGCGAAAAGGGCGCGGTGCAATAAATATGGTGCAATTGATATGAGGGGTTGCAATCGGTTTGGGGTGTGCAATACGTTCAAGGGCGCCAGTGTATTGTTTGATTTTCGTGTGCAATTCGTTAGTTGCAGTACAATGCGACACAATTCTCTGGTACAATACATTTGCAATACAATCCCAGACCCCCGACGTCATGGTTTTTCTATGACGCGACCCCCAAAGGTCGGGACCCTTTCCTCGGGACCGGTTCTTCATCCTGAATCGTTGTTTGACGGTCCCGAGAGCCGGTAAGGGCCCCGAAAGGCCGAACATATAGAAACCTTCCGTCGCGATGTTTCATGACTCGAGGGGGTCTGGGATTGCCCGAAATCTATTGCACCACCCCCTTTCGTGGAGCACTGCTCCGCGCAGCGCCAGAAATCTATTGCCCGAAATAGATGTCTGGCAATAGCCGAAATAGATTCCTGGCAATAGCCGAAATCTATTGCCCGAAATCTATTGCCGAAATAGATGTAGTGCAAATCTATTGCCCGAAATCTATTGCCAGAAATCTATTGCCCGAAATCTATTGCTGGACCCCCTCCCTGGGTCCACGAGGAAAGACATTCCCAAGGGGGGGCCTCGGCCGATCCCGCCGGCCGCCCGGAGGAGGTACAGTCCGTCGGCGTCTCCGCCAGGGCGGCTGCCAAAGGGGCTCCAAGATGGCCAGCGCAGCGAGGCAGGGAGGGCCCCAGAAACCACACAAGAGAAACAGGGAGAGCAAGAGGGAGTAAAGAGCGACAGCAACACACAAGAGAGGAGGAAGAGAGCAAGGAGGAGCCCCCAAAGGGGCGCCAGGATGGCCCCAAAGACGGCCAGCCTGTCCCTAAGATGGCCCCAACATGATCTAATACATACCACTACTGCTGCAAGACAGCCCAAGGTGGCCTCAAGACGGCTCAGGAGGCCCCCAGGACGCCCCTAGAGGGATCCAATAGGTCCTCCAGGAGAGCCCGAAGAGGCCCCGATCATTGATTCGCATACCATTATTGTCTTATGCTTTTCGCGTTCTCAGCTTGTTGGGCTTCAGACAAAAGAAGGACGGCCCCAGAGGCCTCCGAGGTAGCCCCAAGATAGCCCAAGAAGCCTCCAAGAGAGCCCCAAGACGGGCCAGCAGAGGCCCAAGATGGCCCAATAGGCTTCCAAGAGGGCCTCAAGACAACCCAGGAGACCTCCAAGGCGGCCCTAAAGCACCCGAAGAGTGCCCAGATAGACCCCCAAGACTATCACCGAACGCATCAGAATTTCCAAGAGGCCCCCTGGAGTTCTCCTCCTCGTCATCATGACCCTCTCTCCTCATCTTCATCTCTCTATCTCTCTTTTCTTGTTTGTTTGTTCTCTCTCTCTCTCTCTCTCTCACTTTTTCTGTCTCTCGCCTCCAACAAGCAGGGGGAGGCGGTGCTTCGCCGTATAAGTCTTCGATAGAGGCGACTGTCGGTGTTGCCCCACAGCACTGCACCTCCCCGTTCTGGCCGTCGGTGCAAGTAAAAGGCGAACTCTGGGATCGCGATCTTGCCCTGCGCCACCAGATTGTCGAATAGCGGTGTTGCAGTGGCGTTGCTCAAGGAGGGGAACCCAAGGCCGACGATGCCGTCGAAGCTCATCTCGAACGCCTTGCCCATCTCCTCGGACACAAGGCCGATCTTCTGCCTTTTCACCGTCAGAGCTCCGAGGCGCACATCGTCCTCCCCAAGCTGCCCACGTAGTGTGCCGCTGCCGTACCTAGAGCTGACCTGCACCAACGACGTGCCACTCCGAAAAGTTGTCGACTGCGTGTGGTTGAAGCGGCGGTGGCCCCCCAGCGTGCACGGGAAGCGCTCGCAGAGATCCGAGGCGACCCAAAAGTCGGCGCTGCCGGTGTCGTAAATCACCCGGAGCTCGGCCTCAGCAGGGGGAGAAAGGCAGGGGAGGATGGAGCGGCGGCTGAAGGGGAAGATCATCTATAGTGAAGAGATGAGGGAGATGAAGGGGGAAAGTAGTAGAATACAAAGGGAGAGGCGAAACGGCCTGCGGAGCAAGCTTGCCGTCCGCGCCCTCTGTGGTGCCGATGCCTATGGGGCCCGCGTACTCGGTGCCGTACAGGTCCTTCAGCTCCGTCACCACGCAGGGCTCCGCGGCCCCGCCGCGCTGTGCCGCGCGGAAGGAATGCCCGCGGCCGCGACGCACGCGCAGCAGCGACGCCAACTGCCGGCCCGTCACGGGAACCCCCGGCGGGAGCTCCGCCTTGGCGGTGCAAAGATGGGGTCCTGAGGGATGGGGCCCTCGGGGCATAGGAAGGGATCCCAGGGTGGAGCTACGCTGTCTGAAGCACCTCGTCCTTAGGACCCCATCCCTCAGGACCCCATCGATGAACCACCGACCGCCTCCTGCGTGGCCGCCGGCCCCGCGGCGCCGCCGTGCAGGAGCGGCGTGACGCCGGCGCCCGACGCCAGCCGGAAGGCCTGGCGCGAGCTCGAGCGCAGGGCGTGCCCCGCCAGCCGGGACGCGAGGGCGGCGGGGGAGCGGGAGAGCCACACCGCACAAGCGGCGGCCCACCGGCCCGCGGCCCCCAGGCCGCGGGGCGTGCGCATCCGGTCGTCGAGTCGTGGTGGGCCAATTCTCCACCACCGCTACCAGTAGGTAGGACGAGGGAGAGGGGAGGATGGGAAGCTCCTCCTCCTCCTCGTCCTCCTCCTCCTCCTCCCCCTTCCCCTCCTGCTCCTCCTCCTCCTCCTCCTCCTCCTCCTCCTCCTCCGCCTCCGCCTCCTCCTCCTCCTCCTCCTCCTCCTCCTCCCCTCCTCCTCCTCCTCCTCCTCCTCCTCTCCTCCTCCTCCTCCTCCTCCTCCTCCTCCTCCTCCTCCTCCTCCTCCTCCTCCTCCTCCTCTCCTCCCCCCTCCTCCTCCTCCCCCTCCTCCCCCCTCTTCTGCACATGGTAGTGGTGGTGGAGAGTCGGCCCAGCAAGTCGGAGCGCGCGCGCGGGGAGCGGAAGAATCAGAGGGGGGCTGCGAGCACGCGGCCCAGGAGAGCCCGGGCCGAGAGGCTCGCGCAGGGCTGGCGGCGGGCGCGGGGGCGGGGAGTCTTCCCGTAGCTCTCCCCTCCTCGCCGTCTGCAGCCTGCTCCTCCGTTCCCTGCGTGTCCCTCCGAGGGCGGACGCCCCCCCTGCCTCAGCGCATGTGTTCGGTTGCGCGCCCAGTCTTGGATCCCCCCTCGCTCTCAGTCCATGAGCCGCCCCCGCATCCCGCGAGCCTTAGGTCGGGCATCTCCTCCTGCAGCTGGATTTTGAAAGAAATATGAAATAGCCAGACAAATACACAAACATAATCTAAATAATGTTTGGATTATTGTTTGGAACCTTTCTCCTGTAGAGTGACACGCCCAACTTAACACCAGCCCGCCCCGCAGAACTGAGGATGGACCAGACGAGGAGCGTTCCGTCTGCGAGGGGCTGTCCCACATCCATGAGGCATATCGCGTGTTCGATAGCGTCGTGATCCCGTACCGCCAAGAAATCGTCACTCAGTGTAGGCAGGCACTGACCCCCTGGAATCATGCCCCATGGGCGAAGTGATGGCATAAAGAAATCGTGTTCGCCCGGGTCGCCGAGGTTGACGATGCTGGGTTGAGGTCGTCTTGGTGCCTGTGCCTTCGGCCTAGGATACACATCCCTGATGGGGAGGCATCTGGACCATGATGATCGTCGTCATCGTCGGCAGGTATCGTATGGTTTTCAGCTTTGTTGAAACGCAGGTTCTGCCGATCGACGAGGCTCGCGCCAATTTGAAAGTCTCGGGGCCAGTCTGGCCCTTCGGAGATCCTCGACTCCATTCCCCCTCTCTCTATGGCGATTTTGTGCGTAGGCTGCTCGATGCCAGCGTGGTGGGGAGCTGTCCCTGCGGCGATGCACCGAAGTAGTTGGTTGCTTCATTGTGACAAAAGGGACCGGCGGGCAGCGGCTCGTCGTCGATTGCCAGAGGTCGAATCAGCACTTCCGATCGCCCGCCCCTGTCAGTCTGGTCTCGGCGTCCCCAGATGGCTCTCGACGAGGCGCAGCTGGCCGCAAGTTGACCGAACGCGCGCATGGGACTGCAAATCATGTGCCCTGAGATCCGACGCAAAATCGCAACATTGCCAAAAATCACGACTGGAGCCCTCGACACAATCTTCCTGCATCATCTTTTGAACCGCATCGATCTGTGAGGGTCCCGGGGCCCGCAATTGAGCGAAAACGCCCGCTGTGAAGAAACTGTAACGCCAAGATCTCAGGGTGGCAGAAGCCCCGGCGACGACGACGACGCGGGCCCTGGGGAAACCAAAAGGTGCGCTACCGCTACTCCCCGGGCATCTCCTGGGGTGCGTTCTGAGTAGGATTTCGAAGCGAATCCAGCGGTGGCGACGAGGGCCTGCCAGGAGGCCCAACGATGCGAAAACGAGGCAAGGGCAGCGGTATGGGTACCTTCTCTTGAGTACGTCTGGGGGTTCAGGTCTGCAGACTAGCCCCAACGGAGGTCAAGGGGCGCAACCAATCTGTTCGGTCAAGCTGGACTTGATGAAGCCAAAACTGTGGACATGAACGTTAAGTCGGGCCTGTCCCTCTACAGAAGAAATACCGCGTAGCACCCCACAGATGGGGGTAAGAGTGAGGGGGCGGAGGGGACGTCGGCAATCTGCGAGACTCTGGAGAAGCCCGCCGCAGGCGCCAAAGTTCCACAAATGATACAACCAGCCCGCCGCAGGCGCCGATTTTGTCTTCAAACCAATGTGGATCGGTCGCTGGTGGGTCGCGGGTGGATCGCGGGGTGGGTCGCGGGAGGGTCGCAAGTGGGTCGCAGGTGGGTCGCGGGGTGGGTCGCAGGGTGGGTCGCGGGGGTGGGTCGCGGGTGGGTGTGTCGCGGGTGGGTCGCGGGTGGGTCGTGGAGAGAGAGAGGGTCGCGGGTGGGTCGCGGGTTGGGTCGCGGGTGGGTCGCGGGGTGGGTCGCGGGTTGGGTCGCGGGTGGGTCGCGGGGTGGGTCGCCGGGGGGTCGTGGGGAGGACGACGACAATTGACAACGACAACAACGACAACAACAACAGCAACAACAACAACAAAAACCGGTTCCAGTTCGGTTTCGGACCCCCGCGATTTTTTTGAGCGAAGCCTCCTCCTCCTCCTCCTCGTCCTCCTCCTCATTCTCCTCCTCCTCCTCCTCCTTCCCCTTCATCCTATAATCCTCTCATCCTCCTCATCATTCTTCTCTTGCTCATTCGGACCCCTGCGATTTACAGATTTTATGCAGAAAGCCTCGCTCTCACCTCCTGCCTCTTCCTCCTCCTAAGCCTCTCTCTCACCTCCTCCCTCCTCCTCCTCATTCCTCCTTCACTCTCTCTCTCTCTCTCTCTCGCTCTCTCTTCTGTGTGTTTTCGTTCGTCGCGCATTCCTCTTCCTCCTCATCCTTCTCCGTCTTCCTCCTCATCCTCTTCCCGATCATCCTCCTCTTCCTCCTCCTCCTCGTCCTCATCCGCCTCCTCCCCCTCTCCCCCTTTTCTGAAGGAGTGCCATAACTTTGGGACAACCATGGGAAAAAAACAAAAAAAACCAAAGAAACTGAAGTGCTGGAGGCGAAAACTTTAGGAAACCTATTGGAAAACCAAAAAAAAACAAACAAACCAAAGATTCCAGGGAACACCCGTCCGAAGGGACACGTCCAAAGGGAATCCCAGCACTCTCTGTGGAATCTTTGTTTTTTTGTTTTTTTTTGTTTTTCCAATGGGTTTCCTAAAGTTTTCGGCTCCTGGTTTTTTTGGTTGTTTCCAATGGTTTTCCCACAGTTTTTGAATTGTGTGCTTTGGGGGCCTCTCAGGCGGGAGCATCGTTTAGAGTGTTCTATCGGGAACCTCTCTGGCGGGAGCCTCCTTTTGTTTGCGTTTTGGGGGACTTCTCAGGCGGGAGCCTGAGGGAGCCATGAGGGAGCCATGGGGGGAGCCACGAGGGAGCCATGGGGGAGCCATGGGGAGCCGTGGATGGGGTGGGGGGAGCATCCTCCTCATCTCCCTCCTCTCCTCATCCTCGTCTCCTTGTCTCCTGATATTGTATATTATCCTCCTCCTCCTGCTCCTCGTCCTCTGCGCCTCTCGCTTTCTCATGTTCCTCGTCTTCCTCCTCATCTTCATCGTCCTCATCCTCATCGTCATCCTCTTCCTCATCCCATCCTCATCATCTTCATCGCCTTCTTATCTGCATATTCCATATTCTTCGTCAGCATCATCATCTTCCTCATCCTCACCTTCCACATTCTCATCGTCCTCCTCATTATCATCATCATCATCATCATCATCATCTCCATGATCATCTTCATCTTATCCTCATCTTCCTCACCATCCTTATCTTCCTCCTCACCCTCATCTCCTTATCCTCCTCATCTGCCTGACCCCCCTCATCCTCCAGCGATTGGGATGTGGATCGAGCATGTGTTATTCGTATTCCTCCTCTTCCGCATCTCCTTCCCCTTCCTCCACGTTCGCTTCGTTATGCAGTGGGTTTCAAAGTTGGCCTCAGACAGTTTGCCCTGACCTGCCATCTTCTCACAACACTCTTTCTGAGCATGAGCGAGGAAGACGAGGAAGAGCGAGGAAGAGGAGGAGGAGGAGGAGGGCGAAGAACGGCATGAGATGGGGGCATCCATTTTTTGGATGCCCTCGAGAGCACCACAATTGCAGAAGAGAGTTCGCAAACGAACGGCACCAGTTCCTAGTTGATCCCGTTTGTCCTGCGTATTCCGAAGGGACCTCCTCCTCATCCTCCTCCTCCTTCTCCTCCCCCCTTCCAAGGGACAGCCATAACTTAGGACAACCCTGAGAAACACCAAAACACACAAGAAACTGAAGCGCTGGAGACTGACACTTTGGAAACACCATTGCAAACAAACAAAGTGTCCAAGCAATGCCTCCCGCCCATGAACCTCCCCTTTGGGGCGGACTGGTTTCCACGAGATTTGTTTTTTTTGTTTGTTCCACTGGTTTTCGAACGTTTCAGTCTCCAGCGCTTCAGTTTCTTTGTGTGATTGTTGTTTCCTTTCTCCGAGTTTTCCTGAAGTTATGGCTTTCCCTTGGAAGTTCCAATGGGTTTTCCACAGTTTCAGCCTCCAGCAATTCAGTTTTTTTTTTCTCAGGGTTGTCCCAAAGTTATGGCTTTCCATTGGAAAGGGAGGAGGAGGACGAGGAGGAGGAGGAGGAGGACGAGGAGGAGGAGGAACGGTGCGTGTGTGTGTGTGGGGGAGGATGAACAAGAGAAGAATGATGAGGAGGATGAGAGGATGATATGATGAAAGGGGGAGAAAGAGGAGGAGGAGGAGGAGGAGGAGGAGGAGGAGGAGGAGGAGGACCAGGAGGAGGCTTCGCGCAAAAATCGTAAAATCGCGGGGGTCCGAAACCGAACTGGAACCCAAAAACCATAATACTCACCACGGATTCTCACTTCAGCCACGCACGCAGGGACAATGAATGACTGTTCGGCCCCCTCACTCTGATTAAGAGATAATCAAAAGATAGCCTGGGGGCGATCTTTTCGACTAGTCTTGACACTTTTCTGAGAATCTTATATTGTTCGTCCAAATCCGCCTGTAGGGCGACATGCCCGACCCAACATTAACGAACGACTGGACTTTGCACATCTTCGCCGGCTGCACCGGCGAGGCAAGGCGTTTGACCACCTGGACGTCCCTTTCGTGGGTGGCCCTGCGGAGGAAGGCGCTCTGCGACCCTCGGCCCTGCTCCTAGGTCGAGCCTGTCCCCTTACGGGCGGATTCGGACAACAAATATTCCAAAAATGCTCAACAATGCGTAGCACCCCGCAGATGCGGATAAGAGTGAGGGGGCGGTGGGGACGTCGGCAGTATGCGAGACTTTTGAGAAGCCCGTCGCAGGCGCCAAAGTTCCACAAATGATACAACAAGCCCGCCGCAGGCGCCGATTTTGTCTTCAAACCAATGTGGATCGGTCGCGGCTGGGTCGCGGGTGGGTCGCGGGTGGGTCGCGGGTGGGTCGCAAGTGGGTCGCAAGTGGGTCGCGGGTGGGTCGCGGATGGGTCGGAGGAGGGCTCGCGGGGAGGTCGCGGGGTGGGTCGCGGGTGGGTCGCCAGTTGGTCGCGGGTGGGTCGCGGGGTAGGTCGCGGGTGGGTCGAGGGTTGGGTCGCGGGTGGGTCGGAGGGTGGTTCGCGGGGTGGGTCGCGGGGTGGGTCGTCGGTGGGTCGCGGGGGGGACGACGACAACAAACATCAACAACCACCACAACAACACCAACAACAACAACAACAACATCAACAACATCAACAACATCAACAACAATCATTTTAAGACTGTTCGCCGTTATAGGCTCGAGTGTCCAATAACGCGTATTTCCCAAACCCTCGATCGCCGCCCTCTTCGTCTTCGATCGAACCCCTTTTCGGGGGTATACCTTTCTTCCCTGCAGGCGGGGCCCCGGCAAGCGGCGGGGCGGCCGCGGACCGTCGGCCTGGCCAGCGGCAGCGCTGATCGGCGGGGCGGCCGCGGACCGTCGACCCGACCCCAAGAGGGACGGACAGGGGACCGACCACGACGACGACGACGACGACGACGACGACGACGACGTCGAAAACGACGGCGACGACGGCGACGACGAGCGAAAGCGAGAGCAAGAGAGAACGACAGCAGGGCCACGAAGGGCACGAAGTAGGCGACGAAAGGCGACAGCGGGGACACGAAGGGAATGCGTATGGGGCCACGAAGAGTGCGAACGAACGGGGGCCACGAAGTGCAGATAATGCGGGGCCACAGAAGGCAACGACGGAGCCACTGAGGGTAGCAACTGGGCCACGTAGGACTGCGAAGGGGGCCACAAAGGGCAACAGCGGGGCCACGGAGGGCATGCACATGGGGCCACAACGGGCGCGACTCCTGGGTGCCTGGGTGTCGGGAGCGCGGCGCTTGGGCAAATCGCAAGAAATTCCAACGCAAGGCTATTCTTCAGTAAATTGCAAGCGAATCTCCAGCGAGAGCGCGACTCCAGAGCTCCGGGAGAGCGATTCCTTAACAAATTGTAAGGAAGTCCCCAGCGAAAGCGCGATTCGTGAATAAAATGCGAGGATGTCTCGGGCGGGAACGGGGGTCCTGCTCAAATTGTAAGGAGGCCTCAAGCGGGCCAAGGGCCCAGTTTGAGCAGGAAGACTTTCCCTGACAAAAAACGACGTGCGAGCGTCGAGGGGCACACTTGGATTGAGCAAAATCAATATGCACCGGTGGGGGGATCAACAATAATTATCCTTCAGAAATGAAAAGTCAACAACACCAACAACAACAACAACAGCAACGAAAACAACAACAACAACAACAACAACAACAACAACCACAACAACAACAACAAACACAACAACAACAACAACAACAACAACAACAACAACAATAACACCACCAACAACACCAACAACAACCACAACAACATTCATTATAATCATGTTCGCTCTAACTTGCCCGTGTGTCATTCAAAACGAGTTTCCCATACCCTCGATACCCGCCTTTTTTGTCTTCGATCACACCACCATTGAGGGGATTATTTCTCTCTGCGGGGGGCTGCGGGCTTAGACAGGCGGGCAAACCTGAACGGGCGGACCATCCTTCGTGGGCGTACATGTGCCCGCCATTGGAATTGGTGTGGGCCCTGCAAAAACAGGCGGGGAGGAAGAGGGGGAGTGGGAGGAAGGGAGGGGGAGGGACGAAGGAAGAGGGAAAACGCCAGGAGAGAAGGAGCGAAGAGGGGGGGGGCGGTTGATTATAGAGAGAAAGAGAGAGAGAGAGAGAGAGAGAGAGAGAGAGAGAGAGAGAGAAAAAGAGAAAGAGAAAGAGAAAGAGAGAAAGTGAGAGACACAGACAGATAAGAGAGGTCGAGAAAGAGAGAAAGAGAAAGAGAGTGGACAGAAGAAGAAAGAGGGAGGAGGCAGGAGAGGGGAGGGAGAAGGGAGGAGGAAGAGGAGGGAAATGGGGATAGGGCAGAGAAGCAAAAGGATGAGGAAAGAGGAGGAGGGAGAGAGAAGTGAGGAGAGGAAGGAGGAGGGAGGAGGGAGAGGGAGGAGGAGCAGGAAGGTAAGAACGTGAACGTTCGAGGAAGTCCTAAGCGAACGCGCAGTTCCTGAAAGAAGTCTCGGGCGGGAGCCCACGACGGGCGGGCGATCCCCTGACGGGCGGGTCGGGCGGTTGGGACATTCAAGCGGGATGCCTGAGTATGGCGAGAGCGTGATTCCTAGGTAAATTGTGACGGCGTCCTTGGCGCAGCGTGTTTCCTGAGCGTCGAAGGCGCGATGTCAGAACAAATTGCGTGAAGTCACAGGCGAGAGCGCAATTCCGGAATAATATGTGAAGGGTTCTCTGGCGGGAGTGGGTCTTAATTAAATTGCTGCGATGAAGTCTCAAGCGGGAGCGCCGTTCCTGAGTAAATTGTAAAGAAGTCTGAAATGGGAGCGGGGGTGCTGACTAAAATGCGAGGAAGTCACAAGCGGGAGCACCAGTCCTGAGTAAATTGTGAGGAAGTCTCTGGCGGGAGCGGGGGCCCTGAGTAAATTTGGAGGAAGGCTAAGGCGGGAGCCATTGTTGTTGTAATCCGAGGGGCCAGGGGCACAATTTGAGCAGGAAGACTTTCCCTATCAAAAAACAGGGTGCGAGCGTCGAGGGGCACACTTTGATTGAGAAAAACAATATGCACCGGTGGGGGAGGTGCAACAATTCTTCAAGAAAAGAGTTCAACAACAACAACAACAACAACAACAACAGCAGCAGCAGCAGCAGCAGCAGCAGCAACAACAACAACAACCATTTTTAACTGCTTGCTCTTATCTGCCCGAGTGTCCGTTAACGCGTGCTTCCCAAACCCTCGATACCCGCCCTCTTCGTCTTCGATCGTGCCCCTTTTGGGGGGTATACCTTTCTTCCCTGCAGGCGGGGCCCCGGCAAGCGGCGGGGCGGCCGCGGACCATCGGCCTGGCCCGCGGCAGCGCTGATCGGCGGCAACCTGGCCCCAAGAGGGACGGACAAGGGACCGACCACGACGACGACGACGTCGACGACAACGACGGCGACGACGACGACGACGAGCGAAAGCGAGAGCAAGAGAGACAACGACAGCAGGGCCACGAAGGGCACGAAGTAGGCCACGAAGGGCGACAGCGGGGACCCGAAGGGAATGCGTATGGGGCCACGAAGAGCGCGAACGAGCGGGGGCCACGAAGTGCAAATAATGCGGGGCCACAGAAGGCAACGACGGAGCCACTGAGGGTAGCAACTGGGCCACGTAGGACTGCGAAGGGGGCCACAAAGGGCAACAGCGGGGCCACGGAGGGCATGCACATGGGAACCCGACGGGCGCAAACGAGGGGGGGGCCACGAAGGGCATACGTATATTTGGCCGCGGAGGGCAAGGACGGGGCCACGAAGAGGTGCAACGGGGCCACGAAGGGCAGCGAGGGGGCCACGAAGGGCGACAGCGGGACCACGAAGGGCATGCATATGGGGCAACGACGGGCGCGAACGAGCGGGGTCCACGAAGGGCATACATATATGGGGCCACGAAACAATGCGAGGGGGCCACGAAAGGCTGCAACGGGGCCGCGAAGGGAAGCGAGGGAGCCACGAAGGGCTGCAACGGGGCCACGAAGGGCTGCGAGGGGGCCACGAAGGGCTGCAACGGGGCCACGAAACAAAGCGAGGATTCCACGAAGGGCTGCAACGGGGCCACGAAACAAAGCGAGGGGGCCACGAAGGGCTGCAACGGAGCCACGAAAAAAGCGAGGGGGCCACGAATGGGTGCAACGGGGCCACGAAGGGCAGCGAGGGGGGCCCACGAAGGGCTACAATGGGGCCACGAAACAAAGCGAGGGGGCCACGAAGGGCTGCAACGGGGCCACGAAACAAAGCGAGGGGGCCACGAATGGGTGCAACGGGGCCACGAAGGGCAGCGAAGGGGCCACGAAGGGCAGAGAGGGGGCCACGAAGGGCTGCAACGGGGCCACGAATGGCAGCGAGATCCCGATTCCGAAATAATATGCGAGGGAATCCAAATCGTGAACGCGACTCCTGGGTGCCTGAGTGTCGGGAGCGCGGCGCTTGAGTAAATTGCAAGAAATTCCAACGCAAGGGCGCTATTCTTGAGTAGATTGCAAGCAAGTCCCCAGCGAGAGCGCAACTCAAGAGCGCCGAGAAAGCGATTCCTGAATACATTGTGAAAAGAAATCCCACGCGAGAGCGCGATTCCTGAATAATTGCAAGGAGGCCTCGGGCGGGAGCAGGGGTCTTGGCTAAATTGTGAGGTAGTCTCAAACGCGAGCCGTGGTTGTTGTCGCCCGGGGGCCAACAAGAGAGTTTAAGGATGATGACGTTCCCTGATACAAAAAAAGGGTGCGATCGCCGGGAGGGGCACTTCCAATGAAAAATGTAATGTGTACCGGAGGGGGGGTCAACAATAACTTTTCTTCAGTTGTGAGTTCACCAGCAACGCAACATACATAATCCTCAACACAGATTCTCACTCCAACCACGCCCCCAGGGACATTGAACGACCGTTCGGCCCCCCTCACGCTGAGTTTTTAAAGTTGTCAACAAATCGTCCCCGCACTATTTTTGGACGACATTGGAATATTCCTCCTGTAGACGGGCAGGCCCGACTTAACCCTACAGTCGGCCCGGATCAGTAGGCCAACCCTGCCAGATCAAAAGGGTACCCTCGCGTCCTGTGCCTCGCGACCCATGCCTCCTGCATTCCTATGGCAAGGTGGCCCTCGGAAGGGCCTTTTGGCCTCTCGTGTGTCCTGCCCAGTGAAGTCCGACTGTACTCCAACCCTCTCGTCCTCCTCCTCCTCCTCCTCCTCCTCCTCCTCCTCCTCCTCCTCCCTCCTCCTCCTCCGAGCTCCTCCTCCTCCTCCTCCTCCTCCTCCTCCTCCTCCTCCCTCCTCCTCCCTCCTCCTCCTCCGAGGCTCCCCCCTCCTCCTCCTCCTCCTCCTCCTCCCTCCTCCTCCCTCCTCCTCAGCTCCCCCTCCTCCTCCTCGAGGCTCCCCCTCCTCCTCCTCCTCCTCCTCCTCCCCCCCTCCTCCTCCTCCCTCCTCCTCCTCCTCCTCCCCCTCCTCCTCCTCCTCCTCCTCCTCCTCCTCCTCCTCCTCCTCCTCCACCCTCCTCCTCCTCCTCCGAGGCTCCCCCTCCTCCTCCTCCTCCTCCTCCTCCTCCTCTCCTCCTCCTCCTCCCCTCCCTCCTCCTCCCTCCTCCTCCTCCTCCGAGGCTCCCCCTCCTCCTCCTCCTCCTCCTCCTCCTCCTCCTTCCTCCTCCTCCGAGGCTCCCCTCCTCCTCCTCCTCCGAGGCTCCCCCTCCTCCTCCTCCTCCTCCTCCTCTCCTCCTCCCTCCTCCTCCTCCTCCTTCCTCCTCCTCCTCCTCCTCCTCCTCCTCCTCCTCCTCCTCCTCCTCCGCCCTCCTCCTCCTCCTCCTCCGAGGCTCCCCCTCCTCCTCCTCCTCCTCCTCCTCCTCCTCTCTTCCTCCTCCTCCTCCTCCCTCCTACTCCTCCGAGGCTCGGGCGTGCGGCACCCGACCCCCCCCCCCCGCGGCTCCGGGCGCAGGGCTCGCACGGGCGGGGCGGCCAGCACCGTCTCCTCCGCGCGTAGAGCAGGAAACCCGCACCCACGATAGGCTTAGGTTTAAGTCGGGCATGTCCCCCCACAGAGGGATCTTCGACGAAAAATAAAAAATACCCCAAACATGATCAACAAATGATCCAAACATAGTCTGGGGGGCATTTTGCGGGTATTTTCACTTTTCGTCGAAAATCCCCCTGTAGGGGGACACGCCCGACATAAGCTTAGGTCGGGCATGTCCTCCTGATTACAAGCAGATTTGGGACGAAAAAAATGAAAGAGTTGAAGGACATTCATAAATCATCAAACACAGTCAAAACATCGCCCCCTGGCTATGTTTGAATATTCCTCTTGCGTAGGGACAGTCCCGACTTAACAACACGCACCCCGACAAGCGGAGCAATTTCGTAAACGCACCAGTGGAAGGAACCGCGCAGGGCAGGGCTGTTTCGTAAACGCCCCGGGCCGTATGTATACGGGGCCCAAAAGTATCGGAGGTTGGGGGGGTCGGAGCGGAAGTGACCCCACCAGGGAAATCGGTTTCGGTGTCGGTTCAGGTCGCGCGTTCGGGCGAGGCGAAGCTGCGCGAGTTCCATCCGTAGTAGAGGCCATCTATCGCCAAAAGGGCCGCCCCCCGAGCGCCGGGCGTGGCCCAAGGTTGTCCCGGCGGTTGTCCCGATGGCTGTTGCTGTCCCGATGGTTGTCCCAATGGTTGTCCCGATGGTTGCCTCGATGGCAATCCCGATGGTTGTCCCAATGGTTGTCCCGATGGTTGTTCCGATGGTTGTCCCGATGGTTGTTCTGATGGTTGTCTCGATGGCTTTTATATCTATATATATGTGTGTATAAATCTATAGATATATTTGTATATATGTATATGTACATATATACATATATATGTGTATATTCCTATTCTTATATTATTATTATTACCCGGACCCCCCCCAAAAAACCAGAACCCCCCCCCAGGACATCCCAGACGCCCCTGCCATCCACCCAGCGAACACCCTGGACGCCCTTTCGGAGTCCCGGCGGCCTTCCCGGCAAATGGACGCCCCTGCCGATCGGAGCCCACGGGCCCAAAACGGGTCGCAAGACGGCCCATCAGCGCTCAAAGAGGACCCATTATGGTTTCAAGACGGCCCACGAGGCCCCCAAGACGGTCCAAGAGACCCCAAAAGGGACCCCCAACAGCCAAACATCGCCCCATTCCCTGAAGAAACGTACGCTTTTGAAGAGATCAGCTTTTTCCGCTTTCGCAGCGTCCACGGCATCCCCAGAGACTCTCAAGATCGCCCCAGGACGGCCGCCGAAGCCTCTATGAGCGGCCCAAGGCGGCCCGCAAGAGCTCCAAGACGGATCGAGAGAAGCCCAAGGCGGCCCAAGAGGGGCCCCAGAGGGCCCCGAGAACTCCCAAGAGAGCCACAGGAGGCCCCCAAGAGTGTCCCAAGAGGGCACCCGAAAAGCCCCTGGCTGGCCGGGCCTCCCAAAACGGCCAAAAGCAGGTTCAGGGACGGCCCAAGAGGGCTCCAAGACGGCCCAAAACAGCCCCAAAAGGAATCCTCTGGTCCGGAGAGTCACCAGGAGCTCAAACGCGAGCCTACACCGTTCCAATATAGCTTCCAGCAATTCTCTTACACTCCACGAGGCTGTAGTTCGCAGGACGGTGGTTCGAAAGGATCTCAGAAGCCCCACAAGCGTCCAGGACCCCTCCAGGCATTCAGGAAGCGACCAATCGTCGTCGCCGCCGCCGCCGCCGTCGTCGTCGTCGTCGTCGTCGTCGTCGTCGTCGTCGTCGTCGTCGTCCCACGGAGGAGCAGGAGGTCTCGGCCTGTCATCGCGGGCTGCCGCCTCATTATTGCGTAGCCCGCTTACTGACGCCCCGAGCGCTCGCTCCCGCGGCCTGCCCGAGAGGAGGAGCAGGAGGAGCAGGAGGAGCAGGAGGAGGACGACGACGACGAGGAAGGGCCAAGTTTCTGAGCGTTCCTGGTCCCATCGGGGGCTTCGAGAGACGAGCGCCCCATCTGCAGTTCAGACGAGAGCCCCATCGTCGTCGTCGTCGTTGTCGTCGGCGTCGTCGTCGTCGTGGTGGTGGTTGTGGTGGTGGTGGTGCTGGTGGTGGTCCTCGTGGTCGTGGTCGTATTCGTGGTCTCGACGCCCCCTCTGCTGAAATACGCGATGACTTATTGCTTTTCCGAGAAGCACCCGGAACAAGGCGCATGGCGCGAAACGCTAGTACAGTCAGTCTTATATATATATATATATATATATATGTATGTATATAGATCGACCGATAGATCGATAGATAGATAAATCGATAGATGTTGCCCCGACAGTTGTACCGATGATTGTCCCGATGGTCGTCCCGATGGCCGTCCCCATGGTTGTCCCGATGGTTGTCCCGATGTTTGTCCCGATGGTTGAAGAATATATAGACGTACGTATATATACACATACACATACCGAAGTGTATACATCTAGGCATAATTTGATGTTGGAACAGAGATATGTAAACATACGTAATATATGTTTATATAGAGATATAGATGTGTGTGAATATATTTATATATATATACGCATACATGCATGTATAGATCGATCGATTCATCGGTCGACAGATACACTGATATATTGATACGCATGTATACGTATAGAAACAACGGTAGTAAGATATATGGATGGTTGTCCTAAACAGATAACTAGATAGGTAGGTCGATACATAGATGGGCAGACGTGCGCGGCAGTAGGAAAATTGACGACATCACCAAAGAACCGAGAGCCATCGCGCATCGACCGCCTCCCCCTTCCCCCCCAGAAAAAAAAGCCTCCTCATCACGCGTAGGGTGGTCCTGTCGGTACACCACCATCCCCCCTCGTCACCGCCGCCCTCTCTCAGGAGAAAGGGGGGGGAAAACGATTCGGACGCCCGAAATGGGCACGGACACAGTGGGCACAATGCCCAACAGCAAATGTTGTCCCGAACCAACAGCGGCCGCTGTTTGGCAGGTGGCTTTCTGTCTCAAGTGGACACAGTCCGTGGCGACGCCGACAGCGAACCCTGTTCAAAATGAACAGGAACTGCTGTCGGTCTTTGTGCCAATTCTTTCCGTACCCATGTCGGTCGTCCCGAGAGGAGGGAGGAGGAATCGACGTGGTGGTGGCGTATACTCTTGGGGCCCGCAGTCTGGCAAACGCAGATTTTGCCGGGGTCGGTGGGTTTTCCTCCCCTGACCGCAGGCGGCGGGGCGGGGTGGGAACCCCGTCCGCCTGCGCGCGCCGCTCTGGGGGGGCCAGGAGTGGGACGGGAGCTCCTCCCCCCTCCTCCTCCTCCTCCTCCTCCTCCTCCTCCTCCTCCTCCTCCTCCTCCTCCTCCTCCTCCTCCTCCTCCTCCTGCCCCCCCTCTCCGACGAAGCCAGGAATCGGGAAGGCATCACGACGCGAGGCTCTTCTCTGTCTTCGGCCTCTGGGGGCCCTCACCGGGCCTCGGGACCGTCAACAAACGACTCGGGATGAAACACAGGTCCCAGGGAATGGGTCCGGACCTCTTGGG
Source organism: Prorocentrum cordatum (assembly GCA_963575745.1). Taxonomy (NCBI): domain Eukaryota; class Dinophyceae; order Prorocentrales; family Prorocentraceae; genus Prorocentrum; species Prorocentrum cordatum. The sequence goes on from CAUYUJ010015505.1 coordinate 279,379, forward strand.
GTCGCGTCGTGATATAATCATGACTTCGGGGGTCTGGGAGGGGGGGGGGGGGTCAAAGTGATGGGGGCGATGAGGGGCGAGGAGGGGGGACGGGACGGGAGGGTGGGAAGGAAGCAGGGAGGACGGCGGAGGGAGGGAGGGAGGGAAAGAGAGAGAGAGGGGGGGGAACAGGGAGGAGCGATGGGGAGACGAGGACGGACGAGGGGCAGGGGGAGGGCGGAGGGAGCAAAGAGGAGAAGAGGAGGGAATCGACTCGACTCGACTCGTGTCAGACTTGGGTACAACGTGTCGTGTCTCTCTGCGTCGTCTTGCACAACCTCATCGTGTTTCCATTACTCAGAAAATGAACGCGCGAGGCCACACACACACCCCATACTTGCCAACGTATCGTGCCTCTGGATCTGCCGGGGCAAGCTACCCCTTACTCGCAGAGCAACGTGCGCGGGCGCAAGCACCGAGCGCTCTGACATTGCGATCACATTTGCAATTCAATGCTAGGGAATGGAACAATATTGAGACGCCAAACCCAGGTGCCAAGGCGCATGTCCTAAAACTGCCTGGCATCACGCTGAGGAAACCCGCTTCGCAAATCGGCGAGACCCTGCCCCAGGAGCCCAGGAGCTTGCCAGGCACCCAATGCAGGTGACGCGCTGTGGAGGCTCGAGCGTCCCTGTACATGTCACATCATGACTACTACTTTCCTCTCTCTCTCTCTCTCTCCTGACTCCGTCCCGAAGATAAAAAAAAGGCTCTCTCCGTGCATTATTCCTTACACGCAGCATGTGTCAAAGCTATTTTCTTCTGGTTGTTTGCCATCATATTGTTTTCGGAATGTCTATGGTGTTCCCGCTGCAGCTTGGGACTCATGTTCGGATCGGCACGTTGCTCTCGCCAAGGCGTGGGCCACTTTTCTGGACCCGAGGCCTTTTTTTTATCATCTTTGTCGCCTCCCTGATTTCCCCTCCTCCACCTTCCCTGGTCCTCCTGTTTCTCCTGCAACTTCCACTCCAGTCCCTGCTGCTGTTGATCGTCCTCGTGAACGAATCAGCGCAATGGGAAGGGATGGGAGGGAGGGGTAGGATGTCAGACATGGCGCAAGCCCCCCCACACACAGCTTGTCTTCTCATCCTCCACTCCTCCTCCCCTCAATGCCCCTCCTTCTGCGTGCCATTCTCGTTAGAAACTGGTCATCCTTTCCCTCCCCTTCCCCTGCATTTTCCTCCCCTCTTCCTTCCGCTTCCTAGCTCTGTGCCCCTCGCCTCCCCCGCTCACCCTTCCTCCCCCCCTCCCCCACCCACTCCTCCTCCTCCTCCTCCTTCTCCTCCTCCTCTTCCTCCTCCTCCTCCTCCTCCTCCATCTTCTTCTCCTCCTCCTCCTCCTACGCCTCCTCGGCCTGCTTTTCTTCTTCCTCCTCCTCCTCCTCCTCCTCCTCCTCCTCCTCCTCCTCCTCCTCTCTCCTGCCTCCTGCCTCCTGTCTCCTCCATCCTCCCTCCTCGCTCCTCAGTCATCCTTCCTCCCTCAACTCGACTCAGGACACAAAGGGAATGGCCAAGCCCGTGGGACCCGGTAGTGCACGAGGCCGTTTCCAAACGCCTGCCGAAATTGGTGCGCCGATCCTGGGCAGCGAGAGGCCGGGGAGAACACGACGCGCCAGTCACGGAAGGGGGAGTACGGTCTGCGGCCCAGTCGCCACGACAGATGGATCTGGGTGGGCTGGGGGGCAACTGACGTCTGACAGTCTGAGGTCGGTCGGTCTGCAGCAGATGGATCAGGGTCGGTCTGGCGGTCTGACGGGGGGGAGCTGGGTCGGACAGATGCCACGACGCTGGATATTCTTCCGCGGGTGGTTCTGCAGCTTGGTCTTCCCTGCCTGGATCGGGTCGTCTGGTTAGTTCTTCGCCTTGCGGGTCCAGGGGTCTGGCAGTCAGGCCAGCGGCGTGGCGCGGAAGCTGCGCCGTGTTCCTCGACACGGGCGGTTCTTTGGATGATGGTGAGTCTTTTAAACTCATCATGGTCAGGCGCAGCTGGGCCTCCTACAGGAGATGTTGCTGCTGCAGAGGGTGCGCCCGACGATATAGTTTTCTGTGCGGCCGGGCCAAAGCGGATACATGCGTGATGTAGGAGATGCCCCACCCGTCACTACACGAATTGGCAGCGGAAGCAGCTGCCCAAGGGCGGCCCCTCTGGCCAGCCTTTGGGGACCTTCAGAAGGCTTTTCCCCGAACTTGGCGTGAATCGCTGCTGGTGAGCCTCGAAAAGTGAGCAAGGCTCCAGGGAGGGGCCTTCGCCCTCCTCGCGAATACCCTTGAGGAGGATAGGACCCACGCGAACTTCAGCGGAGTTTCGGTCGTGCAGATTCTTCGAGGGATCCTGGAGGGAGGAGCAGTCGGCCCACTGACTTGTACTGCTTACGTGGATACACTTATACATTCCCTCCCGGAAGCGGGGTGCGGAGTAGGGGTCGGCGTGGTCATGCCCAGCGCCTGGGCGCAGTACTCGTGGCGAGGAACTGGCATGTCGGATGAATCCCGCACAGGGGAGCTGCTGAAGGCACTGCGCTCCGGCTCCCTGTTTCCTCGCCCCTCTGCCCTCGTGGCTGACGAAGACCCCGAAGATTCGGCGCATTCTGCCTTGGCGCTCATGGCGCCCAGGCGCCTCGCCGCGGTTCTACACGCGGACGACCCCGTGCTTCTAGCATCTTCCTGGGGCGCCGCCCAGCGTGCTCCGCAGGCACTTGCGGATTAGGCTTCTCGTGAGAAAGCATCGCCGCACACGAAAGCTGCCAAGCACGCCGTGGTCGTCCACGGCGCGAGAGCTGCCGCGGCCGAGGCCGCTCTTCTGAGCCTGTCGCTGCGGGGGCGAGCGCCAGTGCCGATGCAGCTCTCCTCTTGTTGGAGCTCCAGTGGCAAGGAGACCTTGCTCTAGAGAGCGCGCTGTCGGCACGCCTGGGGGCAGCGGCAGCGCAGGTTGCAGAACTCACCGGGCTTGTTGGCAGCGGGTCCCTCCCCTTGGCAGCAGCTGCCGGTGCGGGATGGTGGGTTCCTCCTTCGTTTTGGACGTTGGCTCTACGAGGTGGCAGTCGGTGCCTGCCAGACGCTCGATGACAGATAGTAGTCATGGGCGAGGGCGCTGCGCGGCAGCCCCTCCTGGCGCCCTGCCGCCCCTGCCTGCGCGGAGCTGGGCTGGGTGCTCTCCTGCTCGGGCAAAGCAGTCCTGGACGTAGCATCCCGACGTTCAGCGCTACGGCTCCTCCCCGACGAAGATCTGCACAAGGTAGTCTTCGTCAGAGGACACGTGGCCGCAAGCGGAACGCGGGCAAGGTCGTCCTTGGCTCTTCTCGATTCCTGGGGTCTGCCAGACTGGCCGGGGTGGAGCGCGTCGGCAGGAGCAGGCGCCCGGGCGCAGTGCAGGGAGTGCGTCCAGTCGCTGGCGGAGGCTCAGCGTCGCAAGAGGCTTCAACAGAGCCTACAAGAACACGTGCAGCGTTTCCCTCTGTTCTTGCTTCGCTCCGCCCCGCTGGAGAACCTCAGCAGAACCATGGGGTTGTCGTTACCACGGGAAGACTTACGGGGTCAACGTTCACTGTCCCAGCTTCGGTGCCGCCTCATCCTGCTCACTCACGCGCGGGGGCGCCAGTCGTGGGCTGAGGAGCAATGTTGCATTCTCTGCCAGCGCGCCGTCCACACCTCGACCTTCCGCGTCTTAGGCGCCTGTGGGGTCACACAGCAGCTGCGCGTTGCCTTCTGGCAGGCCCAAGGGAGCGCGCAGCCCGAATCCAGGAACGAATGCGCCCGCGTCCTGCTGAATACGGCGCCAGGGGATGCAGACTTCTCCGAAGCAGCGTCGCTGGGAGATTACCTGGAGCAAGAGGCGATCCTCTTCTGGAAAAACCCTTCCGGCTTCGGGCGTGGCACCTCCCCGGAGGGAGCCTGTAAGCTGAGGGAGGTTTGGGCACGATGGCGCGTAAGTCCTCCCCCTCTCTCTCAGGGCTGCCTCCCGAGAGTGGTCTCGTCCATCCTTGGGCTGACATTGCGGGGTTGCTGTCGGTCGCCGGTTGAGCCCCGCAGCCCTCCACTGAAGGGGCTGAGCCCGCAGTCCCAACATGCCACCTCGCTGGAAGGTCACCAACCAACCAACCAACCAACGAACCTCATCCCTCCTCCCTCCTCCCTCCACCCTGCTCCCTCCTCCCGCCTGCCTCCTCCCTCCTCCCTCCTCCCTCCTCCCTCCTCCCTCCTCCCTCCTCCCTCCTCCTTCCTCCTCTTTCTCCTCCTCCTTCTCCACCTCCTCCTCCTCATCATCATCATCTTCCTCCTCCTCCTCCCTCATCCCTCCTCCTCCTCCCTCCTCCTCCTCCCTCCTCCCTCCACCCTGCTCCCTCCTCCCGCCTGCCTCCTCCTTCACCTCCTCCTCCTCCTCCGCCTCTCCCCTCCTCCCTCCTCTCCTCCTGTGCACTCCGCCTTCTCCTCCTCCTCCTCCTCCTCCTCCTCTTCCTCCTTCCCTCCCTCCTCCTCCTCCCCTTCTCACTCCTCTCTCCTCCCTCCTCCTTCCTCCCTCCTCCCTCCTCCCTCCACCTTCCTCCTCATCCCTTCCTCCTCCTCCCTCCTCCCTCCTCCCGTCCTCCTTCCTACTTCCCCACTCCTCCCTTCTCCCTCCTCCCTCCTTGTTCCTTCCTCCTTCCTCCTCCCTTCTCCTTCTACTTCTCCTTCTACTTCTCCTTCTCCTCCTCCTCTTCCTCCTTCTCCTCTTTGTCCTGGTGTTCCTCTTTCTCCTCCTGCTCCATCTTTTCCTCCTTCTCATCATGTTTCTCTTTCTTCTCCTTCTCCTCCTTCTCTCCCTCTACTCCTCCTCTTCTTCCTCCTCCTCCTCTTCGTCCTTCTGCTCCTCCTCCTCCTCCTCTTCCTCCTCCTCCGCCTCCTCCTCCTCCCTCCTCCCCACCTCCTCCTCCTCGTCTACTCCTCGTCTTACTCCTCCTCCTCCTCCTCCTCCTCCTCCTCCTCCTCCTCCTCCTCCTCCCCTCTCCTCCTCCTCCTCCTCCTCCTCCTCCTCCTCCTCCTCCTCCTCCTCCTCCTCCTCCTCCTCCTCCTGTGCACTTTCTCCTCTCCTCCCTCCTCCTCCTCCTCTTCCTCCTTCTCCTCCTCCTCCTCCTTCTCACTCCTCTCTCCTCCCTCCTCCTCCTCCTCCTCCCTCCTCCCTCCACCTTCCTCCCTCATCCCTTCCTCCTCTCCTCCCCCTCCTCCTCCTCCTTCCTACTTCCCACTCCTCCTCTTCTCCCTCCTCCCTCCTTGTTCCTTCCTCCTTCCTCCTCCCTTCTCCTTCTACTTCTCCTTCTACTTCTCCTTCTCCTCCTCCTCTTCCTCCTTCTCCTCTTTGTCCTGGTGTTCCTCTTTCTCCTCCTGCTCCATCTTTCCTCCTTCTCATCATGTTTCTCTTTCTTCTCCTTCTCCTCCTTCTCCTCCCTCTACTCCTCCTCTTCTTCTCCTCCTCTTCGTCCTTCTGCTTCCTCCTCCTCCTCTTCCTCCTCCTCCGCCTCCCCTCCTCCCTCCCTCCTCCTCCACCTCCTCCTCCTCGTCTTACTCCTCGTCTTACTCCTCCTCCTCCTCCTCCTCCTCCTCCTCCTCCTCCTCTCCTCCCCCTCCTCCTCCTCCTCCTCCTCCTCCTCCTCCTCCTCCTCCTCCTCCTCCCCTTCCTCCTCCCTCCTCCTCCGCCTCCTCCTCCACCTCCTCCTCCTCCTCCTCCTCCTCCTCCTCCTCCTCCTCCTCCTCCTCCCCCAACTCCTCCTCCTCCTCCTCCTCCTCCTTCTCCTCCTCCTCCTCCTCCTCCTCCTCCTCATCCTCTCCTCCTCCTCCTTCTCCTCCTCCTTCCCTTCCTCGTCCTCCATTCCTTGTTCCTTATACATAACTTCTCCCTCTCGTACGCTGGGGCGGCTTTTTAGGGCGGGCTGGGCGTTTCGCCTGAGACTCACTCCCTCGCCACTTACGACACTGAGACTTAAACGCTGGCAACACTTTTACATATGGAGGGCGGGCCGCGTTCAAACTGTAGCCCTCGCCTTGGCGCCGCTCGCTTTCGTTTCCAACAGTTGCAAGAATTCCACGGACTGAGGGCGGGCCGTGTTCGGAATGCGGCTCTCGCCTTCGCGCCGCGCGCATTCGTCTTAAACAGTTGCAAGAATTTCACGGGTTGAAGGCGGCTCGTTTGCAAATAGTGGCTCCCTGCTTAGCGCCGCGCACTATCGTTTGAACAACCATTCAAGAGCTTCACGGACTGAGGGCGGGCCGTTTTCAATATGTGGCTCTCGCCTCAACGCCGCGCGCATTCGTCGTAAACATTTCCAAGAGCTTCACGGGTTAGAGGGCGGTTCGTTTTCAAAAGGTGGCTCCCGCCTTAGCCCAGCGCACATTCGTTTTAAAACATTGCAAGAGATTCGCGGATTGAAGGCTGTCCGTTTTCAAACAGTGCCCCTCGCCTTCGCGCTGCGCACATTCGTTTTTTTGTTTTATTGAAAAAAAACTTTCAACGGCTTCACGGATTAAAGACGGTTGTGTTCAAACTGTGGCTCTCGCCTTGGCGCCGAGCACATGCGTCTTCTAAAGTCGAAAGAGTTTAACGGTGCCCCATGACCAGCGACCAGACATGGAGTTTTCGACGGTTTCGAGATTATGAGGGTGCAGCAGTTACGTTGATTCGCGGTTATGAAGTCCCAGGACCGGCGTTCAGGCACGACTCACTGTTGCATGATCCAGGGTATTCAAACGGTTAACTTCCAACGCGGCAGTTCCCTTAGTGGGAATGAACCGCTCTAGGGGCCTATGACGAGAGAGCTTGGAGGGAGGTTGTTTCATTACCGCTGATGACGCTTCGGTTAACACGGGTCGTCGTTCTCCTCCTCTTCCTCTTCCTCCTTCTCCTACTCCTCCTTTTCCTAGCGGCGTGCCCCTCGCCTCCCCCGATCCCCCCTCCTCCTCCCTCCCCCCTCCCCCACACTCTTTCTCCTCCTCCTCCTCCTCCTCCTCCTCCTCCTCCTCCCTTCACCTCCTCCCTCCTCCTCCTCCTCCTCCGCCTCCTCCTCCTCCTCCTCCTCCTCCTCCTCCTCCTCCCTCCTCCTGCTCTTCTTATTATCATATTCACTACTCTTCGTATCCTTCATATTATTATTCTCCTTATTTTTCTTCGTCTTCCTCCTCCTCCTCCGATTACTCCTCCTTCTTCTCCTCCTGCTCCTCCTCCTCCGCCTCCTCCTCCTCCCCTTCCTCCTCCCCCTCCTCCTCCTCCTCCTCCTCCTTCCTCCTCCTCCTCCTCCTCCTCCTCCTCCTCCTCCTCCTCCTCCTCCTCCGCCTCCTCCTCCTCCTCCTCCTCCTCCTCCTCCTCCTCCTCTTCCTCCACCCTCAACCTCCAACTCCGCCTCCGCCTCCTCCTCCTCCTCGCGCCGCCCCGAGAAGAATTGCCCGCCCGCCTGCGCTTCGCGCCCGCCGCCTCTGGCTCCATGCTGGCCGCCGCGGCGGCGACGCGCGGGGTCCAGGCCAGGGGGTCGGGGGGCGGCTGAGCCGACAGCCCAGCCCTCTGGCTCGTCCTCGTCGTCGTCGTCGTCCTCCTCCTCCTCCTCCTCTTTCACCTCGTCCTCTGGCTCCCTCGTTTATTATCTCGCCACATCGTTTCGGCCTACTTCGTTGTCCTCCTCCTCCATCCTCCTCCTCCTCCTCCTCCTCCTCCTCCTCATCATCATCATCCTCCTCCTCCTCCTCCTCCTTTCTAGTCTCATGAGCCCAACGTTGCCGAAATGCCACGCACCTCCGATCAACGTGTGTGCAGGTGCCACGACTCATGCGGACCGAAACGAGCGCCCCCAAGTTTGGAGTACCCGAGTCTGCAGCCAGAGTGCGAAGTTCTTCCAAAAAGCGGAGGACCCCTGATACGTTGATCGAGGACGTCACGATCACATAAAAGAAGTGAGACGCAAATAAAAACCAAACCCAAACGCAGATGTGAGCGCACCCCGTCGGCCGCCCCTGTGGAAAGACACAACTGGCCGGCCCCAGCGGCACAAGGTCAGAAACTCGGCATGCTGTAAGCAAATTCCCTTCGCAAAATGAGGCCGCTGCTGGAATACATTTGGGGAGCTGTTTGCAATGTGCCAAACCTTTTGCGAAAACGCGAAGGTGAATCAGGTCAGGCATCGCCATGCGTATTGTTGAAAGCCACTCGCGCCGCTGTATATCAAATGCCAGAATACTGGGGCCCCAACCTGAGGGACACCCTCCCGGATACCCCTCTTGTGCGACCCCCCCCCCGTCGAGGCCTTCCTGGGCCTCCCCCTCGGCTGCCCAAAACAGCTCCAGGGAACGCGACTCAGCGATAAAAGCGGCGAAATTGGGCCCGAGACGCCCCAGGATGGCCTCATCAAAACGGGCGAAAGCCCCCGAGAGGCCTCCAAAACGCCCCAGGAAGGCTCCAAGGTGCCCCCCGAGAAAACCACAAGAGAAAATTATGCAAATTGCCCAACTTGTTTGGAAAGCGTACGGTTCTAGCATTTGTGTTTGTCGGGTCTGAGCGGCGCCCAAGACGGGGCGGGAGCCGCTGTCGTTGTAAACTGGGGCCCATCTACCCAAAACTTCCCCTTATAGAACACAGGGTGCGAGCCCCTGGAAAATGCACATTAATTTAAACACAATGTACCCCAACAACAACAACACCAACAACAACACCACCACCAACAATAATTTTAATACTGTTCGTTCTTATCTGCTCGCGTGCCACTCAACACGTGTATCCCGAACCCTCGATACCCGCCCTCTTCGTCTTCGACCGTACCCGCTTGGGGGCATATCTCTCTTACCTGCAACGCGTATTTCGCGCAGCCCCTGAGGCAGGGAAAGAGAGGACAGATGGAAGGAAGGGGCAAGGAGGGAGGAGGATAGAGTACGAGAGAGACTAGGAGGGGGGCTAGGATCAGAAAACACGTGGCAGAACCAGACGGGCAGATCGGGCGGGTAGACCCTACCAGGCGGGTCGGGTAGGAGGGCCCAGGTGGCCAGGTCGAGCAGGCGGGTTGCTGAAGCGTGCGCCCTGCATGAATCGCGAGGACGTCTCGAGCGACAGCTCGATTCCCAAATCAATCGCGAGGAAATCCACAGCGAGAGCGCGACTCCTCAATGTCGAGAGCGCGGCGTTTGAATACATTGCGAGGAAGTCCCACGCGAGAGCGCGATTCCTGACTGAATTGTGACGAAGTCCCGCGCGAGAGCGCGATTTGGAAATACACTGGGAGGAACATTAGGCGGGAGCCGTTGTTGTAGTCCGGAGGCCAACAACACGGTTTGAGGAGGAAGCCTTCCCTTTATAAGAAAACAAGGCGCGAGCCCCGGGAAGGGCACTTCAATTGAAAAGCGCATCTGTTACCGGATGGGGCGATCAACGATACATAGTTTCCAAAAGTGCGGGTTCAACAACAAGAGCCACACCAGCAACAACAACAGCAACATCATAACACCAACAACAACAACAACAACAACGACGACGACAACAACAACAACAACAACAACAACAACAACAACAACAACAACAACAACAACAACAACAACAACAACAACAACAACAACACCAACAACGACAACGACAACAACAACAACAACAACAACAACAAACATAAACACTATAACAACGACAAACAACTTAAGACTGTTCGCTCTTGTCTGCTCGCGTGTCACTCAACACGTGTATCCCGAACCCTCGATACCCGCCCTCTTAGTCTTCGGCCGTACCCCCTTCAGGGGTATGTTTTCTTTGAGACAACGCGTATTTCGCGCAGCCCCTGAGGCAGGGAGAGTGAAGACGTGGAGCAGAAAGCACGGGAGAGACTAGGGGGAGGGGGGCTAGGAGCAGAAAACACGCGGCAGAACCAAACGGGCAGATCGGGCGGGTAGACCCAACCAGGCTGGTCGGGAAGGAGGGCCCTGGCGGCCAGGTCGAGAAGGCGGGTTGCTGAAGCGTGCGTCCTGCATGAATCGCGAGGACGTCTCGAACGACAGCTCGATTCCCAAATCAAGCGCGAGGAAATCCACAGCGAGAGCGCGACTCCTGAATGTCGAGAGCGCGGTGTCGGAATAAATTGCGAGGAAGTCTCGCGCGAGAGCGCGATTCCTGACTAAGTTGTGACGAGGTCCCGCGCGAGAGCGCGATTTGGGAATACATTGTGAGGGGATATCAGGCGGGAGCCGCTGTTGTTGTAGTTCGGCGGCCAACGACGCAGGTTGAGGAGGAAGACTCTCTTATGAAAAACCGGGCGCGAGCCCCGGGAAGGGCACTTCAATTGCAAAAGCACAGATTTTACCAGAAGGGGGATCAACAATACTTATTCTTCAAGAAAGAGAAAACTCAAGAGGAATCCGCACCGCGCGGAACCCCACTTCAGCCACGCACCCAAGGATTGTGAATGACTGGTCGACCAACTCACTCTGATATGCGTCGTCCTCCTCCTCGTCCTCCTCTTCCTCCCCAGTCGAGATCGGGCGCGAAAAAAGGGACATGAGCAGCGTCGCTGGGGAAGGCATGGCGACGCTGGGCGGGGGCTGACCAAGACGGCCTGCCCGCGGCCATGCCACGTGAGGCCCCCGGAGCAAACCGTGCCCAAGGGAACGCCAGCCTCCACTTCCGCTCCCCCCTCCTCCTACCCCTGCTTTTCTTTCTTTCAACCACATAACCGCAACCGCCCGCGCGGCGCGGGCTCCCCGGGCAGACGCGGAGGAGCTTGAAGTAAACGATCTATAAGAGATGGGACTGCAGCTCGCCCATGGACGGCCCATGGCGCGAGACATGCGAGGAGAGCGCTGGACGCCCGCTGGGGGCCTGCGCACTCCTTTTTCCCCCCTCCCCGTCTCCCTGCCTCCTTCCTCCTTCCTCCTCGCCACCCCTCCTCCCCCCCCCCTCCCGTCCTCGTGGCGCCATCCGATCTGCAGCCGCTCCGGGGGTCCGCGGACACGCGCGGCGGACGACGTGCGCCCCCCCCTCCCCGAACGAGGGCCCAAGGCCCTTCGCGAGGCCCCCCGTTCCGAGAAGAGCGCGCCTCGCACCGACGAGGTCGTCTGCGCGTCGAAGGGGCGAGCCTGACCCGGACTTCACGCGTGAGGCACCGACTTCGCTGCAGCAGCGGACGTTCGAGTTGAGTTGTGCAATCCGCCCAGCCCTCTACGGCGAGGGCGGTGCACCACGCTTCCTTTTCCGACCCAGCTTTTCCTCCCAGGGGTGGGGTGTTCTTCTGCTCTGCATGGTATCATACGCGCCCCCTGCATACCCATAGCACGCACACACGCACACACACACACCAACACACAAAAACACACAAACACAAACACACAGCACACACACACACACGCACACTGGAATCACCACTGCGCACCAGAATTGCGAGAGCGTCCGGGCTGTCCCCACGGTGCATAAAGAATTTGAGGGCTCCCCGACGAAACATCATGCCACGTTCAGTCCTACAAGTACAAACGCTGGATCAGCGGAACGCTTCGGGCCTTCGACGGAGACCACGACAGCCCAATTGAGTGCCGTAGCGCACTCCGAAACGCCCGAAGGGAATCCCAAGGAAGAACAACGGGTCGGCGGATGCGGCGTAAACTTGAAGAGTCTTCCTTACCTGAGTCCTCCTCGAAGTTCGCGCCTCCTCCTGCGCGACGCGTCAGCCGCTGTAATCTTCGCGCCCCCTTACCACTAAGCTGTGAAAGCCATCTCTGCTACATTGTTTGTAAAACGTTGAGAGCTGTTGTGTTCGCGCCTCCGCGGGGGATCTGGCCCATGCCTGGTCTCGTAAAAAACACTCTATGGCCTGACTCCGAGCCAGACGGCCAAACGATGAAAGGGAATTGTCGTGCGCCAGCGCCGCACCCTTCCAGGCACCATCTCCATCCGCGCCTGTCGCGTCGCCAACGACGAGGACGATGGAATAGGGATGAGGCGAGAGGAACCGGAGGAGGGAAAGATGAGGAGGACCAGTTCTCCAGGGGCCCTATCGCACAGGCGCACTTTTTGGAAACACCTCCATCGACCTGCACGTACGCTGCATAGCCCATCGACGCGAAACGGGATTTGGCGATGATGGGTATAGTGGACGGCGAGGAGGGAAGAGGCAGAATTAGAGGGGCAAACAGCAGGATTTTCCAGATCAAGTTGTGCTTCGATCGATGTGAAGAAGCATTATAAAGAGAAGTGAAATCCCAACCAGATCAAGGAGGAGAGGGTGCTCGATCTATACTTGGTGTTGGTCCGCCCTCGAGGGAAACGTGAATGACTGACTCTGGATACCTCAGTCCCTCTGGGTTTGATTACCTCCGTACGCCGCTTCCCAAACACGCATGATGCCCATCGCGCGCGGGGAGGGGCGCCGCCCGGCCTCTCTCGCTTGTCGTGCTGTTGTCCGTGAGGGAAACCCGGTTCACGGCCCTGGCGCTAGAGCAGGCTGGAGGGGAGTTACAGGCGTAGAATCCACACACACCCATACGCATACGCACAAACGCACACACCAACACACAAACGCACTCACACACACACACACTAACACACATACAAACGCACACACACAAACACACACACACACACACGCACACACAGACACACACATACACACACACACTCACAAACGCGCACTTTTGGCGGACGCAGCCTCGCCGCGCGCGGCGACGAGGCGGAGTAACACACGCACAAACACAGAACACACGCACACACACACATTAATTTATACACACAACAAAACATACACGCATACACACACGCATCCGCACCCGCACACGCACACACAAACACACACACACACACACACGCGCACGCACGCACGCACGCACACACACAGACTCACACACACACACACGCACACACAATGTCTGCGGCTGGTCGTGGTGCCAGTGAAGCCGCTTACCTCCTGGATCGCCGCTGGTTCTTTTTTGCGGGTGATGCATTCGCATGTGATTTCACGATTGTCTCTGCCTAAGGGCGGCCCCGAGCCGCTGTGGCGTGGCTCGAGGCTCCTCCAGGATGGCGAGGGTGGTGTGGCGGGCCGCCGCGGGCCTCCTGTGATTTCGTCGTCTGCCATGTTGCCCGGAGGCGGCCACCCGTTGGCAGTGCTGGGCTGGATGTTCGTGTCTAGCTTCTCCTCCCCTCTCCCCGTCAGCTGGTTCATGGTGCCTGGATGGTGGGCTCGCTGTGCACAGGCTGCGCGCCAGGATCACCGCGGCGTACTCGGTGCTGGGAGGACGCATGGTTGCTTCAAGACGGTGGCTTCTGCCGGTTGCCACCCGGAGCGACGGGTTAGCTGTGGCTCACGGCCTCTTGGTTGACTTCGTTTCCTCTCCTCCTCCTCGTTCCGTCTCCCTGCCTCCTTGCCCTTCTCGGGCGTTGGCAGAACTGGGTTTAGTGGGACCTGGTTTAGTGCTGTGTTCTGGGGGACGCCCCCCCGCCCCGTTCCACTGACCGGAACTGCCGTCACCCGAAAAGACATCAGCTACGGCAGACCTGGTTTGGTGATTCTGGCCAATTTAAGGGCTCCGGGGCCTTACTACTAACCGGGTCCCCTTACCTGGGGCCCTTCGGCAGCGACGACAGGGGCGAATAGCCCAGGGGCGGGCATTACACGCATTCGCCCGGGAGCATTTCCGAAGACATGGACCATCGGCACACAGGACTATACGTCTTGCTCTCCCCTGGACTATTCGCCCCTATCGTCGCCTCTGAGTCCTGGCTAAACTTGTAGATGCCACGACACTGGACACCCTAACATTCCTATCATTGAATTTTACAGGTGTTTAAAATGTAAGAGACATGCTCTTAACATGTTTTAATCATGTTGTTTACAACGTGTTCTAAGCATGTTTAACACATGTTTTAGACATCTGGAAACGATTTGGCAACATGCTTCCTCTGCATTTATCGTCCTCCACAAGGCTATACCCAACCTCCCCCCCCTCCCTCCCGCCTCTATCCCCTCCGTCGTGGTCGCTCGTCGCCCCTCCTGCTCGGGATCGGTGGCCCCCGCCTGGCCGGCTGCGGGCCGGAGCAGGGTCTACCACGCAGGCTCGTGCCACAGGCGCCGCGGGACGATGCCCAGGCTGCTCCAGGCGAGGGGCTGGTGATGGGCCGCTTTTCCACCACCACTATACCACAGTTCGGAGAGGGAGGGGGAGGGGGAGGGGGAGGAGGAGGAGGAGGAGGAGGAGGCGGAGGAAGAGGAGGAGGAGTAGGAGGTTAGGTCGGGCATGCTCCCTTACAGGCGGACTTTGGAAAGGAAATTAAACATAGCCGAAACACGCCCCAAAGTATCCAAGAGTAGTAGGAACATCGCTGCCAGACAACTTTTTGACTATGTTTGAACACTGCTCCTGTAGAGGGACGCGCCCGACTTCAAGCTGAGACCGCGGCGCGGCACGGCGGGGCGCAGCCCCCACCCCGGGGGGCCCCACGCGCGCCGCCGCGCGGGCAGCAGGGACACCCGAGCGGGGGGATGCCCCAAAGGGTCTTAAGCAAGGGGCTGCTGGATGTTGCATACACATGCACACACACACACACGCGTACATGTACAGGTACAGGTACAGGTACAGGTACACGTACACATACACATATACATACACATACACATACACATACACATACACATACACAAACAAACAAAACAAACACACACACACACACACGCCAGGCGGCGTGTGCTGCGACGTGCTCTGATATGCTGTGCTGTGATGTGATGTGCGGTGCTGTGCTGTGTCGTGCTGTGGTGCGTCGTGAGGTGCTGTGTCGTGCTGTGATGTGCTGCCACACGTACGCACACTCGCGGCCGTGCTGCGCTGTGCTGCGATGTAATGTGTACCAGAGCCACCGGCTCCGTGCCGAGAGCGTCGGCCCCGGCACCCGATTAGTCGTTCTCGTCGTCCCCTCCCTCCCCTGCCCTTCCCCTTTCCTTCCTCCTTTGTCCTGTCCCCGTTCCGCTTCTCCTTTCTGGCCCTAGTTCCTGCCCACTTCGTGGCCCCCCTTGCCCTCCTCCCTTGTTGCACACGCACACACGTGTGGCTCAAACACGCTCTCTCACCCACCCACGCTCTCACATGCTGTTGTGATCCTTATTGAGTCGCTCGGTGCAAGTGCGCCCCATCACGCAAACCGTATCCAACTGAAACCCACCCACGCCGACACAGCGCGCACACAGCACGAGCTGCATGCAGCGCTGGGCTTACAGCACCGTGGTTGTCTTGCGTCGCGTGTGTTTGTGTAAAAGCTGGGTCTACCAGTGCGGGGATGTGGCCGGTCCTGGCGGTTGGGTGCTTTCAAGAGCAGCGTGCGGGGTGTGTATATTGGTGTTGGGTGGCTGCACGGCGGACCGTGCCCCACCAACATACTTCCCCCTCACCCACCGCCGCCTGCATTGTTTGCCTTGACGCGCGGCTTGGGCTGAGAAGGTGAGAAGACACGACGTCCCGCATTAGGCGGGGGAACGAACGACCACACACACACATAAACACACACAAACGCGCACGCACACGCACACACGCACACACGCACACAACGCGCACACAACACGCACACACGCACACACGAACACGCACACACACACACACACACACCCACACACACACACACACGCACACGCGCACACACGCGCATTCGGACACACGTGCATACACGCACGCAGACGCACACGCACGCATACATGAGCGTGCGCAGACGATCACGCACACGCACACGCGCACACACACACACACTCACACACAGACGTTCACACACACACACACACACACACACACACACACACACACACACGCACACACAACACACGCACACGCACACGCACACGCACACGCACACGCTAACGTGCACGCACCCGCACATGCACGCGCACACGCACACGCACACACACACACGCACGCACACACGAACGTACGCACGCACGCACGCACACACAAAGACACACACTCACACACACGCACACACCCACACACACACACACGCACACACAACCTCGCACACATACACACACGCATACACACACGCACACACGCACACCACGCATACGCACGCACCACACACACGCACCACACACACACTCACACGCACGCACGCACACCACACACACACACACTCGCGCACGCACGCACGCACGCACGCACACCCACACACCACACACCACACACACACGCGCACACGCACACAACACACACACACACGCACACGCACTCACCCACACACACACACACACACACACGCACACACGCACACACGCACATACCCGCACACGCACAAACACACACACACTCACACGCACACACGCACACACACACTCACACAGACACACGCACACACACACACGCACGCACACGAGCACGCACACGAGTACGCTCACTTGTTGCAAGAGACAGACAGACAGAAAGACTGACAGAAAGGCAGACAGACAGACAGACAGACAGACAGACAGACAGACAGACAGACAGATACACACACACACACGCACACACACGCACACACGCACACACCCACACACGCACACACACACACACACTCACACGCACACACGCACACACACACACACTAACACAGACACACGCACACACACACACACACACACGCACGCACACGAGCACGCGCACACAAACACACACGCACACACGCACACACACACACACACACCAACACACACACACACACACGCACACACGCACACACACAAGCACACACGCACGCACACGAGCATGCTCACTTGTTGCAAGAGACAGACAGACAGACAGACAGACAGACAGACAGACAGACAGACAGACAGACAGACAGACAGACAGACAGACAGACAGACAGACAGACAGACAGACAGACAGACAGACACACACACTTTTTGCGTCGGCGGTTAGGCAAAGGGTGGCTGCGCTGGTGATGCGACACGCACACACACACACACGCACACGAGCGCGCACACGCACACGCATGCACACCACATCACACCCGCACGCATCACACCCACCGATTCCTCCTCCGCCGACAACACACGACACCCGCCTCCTCGTCCTCTTCCTCCTCCTCCTTCCTCCTCCTCCTCCTCCTCCTTCCCCTCCGCCCCTCTTCCTCCTGCTGGCCGCCCTCCTCAGCTCCTGCCGCCGTCCTCGCCATCCGTTCGCTCCCCCCCCTCTCCTTGTTGACCGCTGCTGTGCGTGGGGCAGGCACGGCGCCCGCCGAGCCCGAGCACACTCGAGCAGGCCAAGGAGGAGTTCGCGTGGTCCCAAAGATCCGAAGATCTGGTTTTTGTTCAGTTCGGCCGGTTTTCCTGGACATTCCGGCCTCCGGAGCCCGTGGTCGGGCCCGTGGGACCATCAACAAAAGGGGCCCCGCACGAGAAGCCACCCCTGGGGAAGGGGTCGGGACGTCTGGGGCCGCGGATGGATTGAAGCATCACATCGGCGGATGTCTGGGTGCGTTGCCGTCACGGGGGCTGGGGGGAGAGGGGGGCCATCACGTGCAGGCTCACCGAGTCACATAGCAAAGTCAGAATGCAGCAGCCGGGAGGACAAGGAAGGGAGGGAGGTTCGTCTTTCACTTGTTTCCTCCTCCCGACCTGGTGGGCACGTGCGCGCGGTGCGCCAACGGGACGCGACAGCATACTTTGCAATCGAGCTTATGCCGAATGCGCTCAAATCGAAACCGAACCCTGAAGGCTCGAGCTGTACTTTGAGCCCTTGCACAATCAATCGCGAGTCGAGCCCCGCGGCAGGGCGCGGACGGGTGGAGGCCAAATGCGGGCCTGCCTGCAGCCGGCCACGGGGCCCCGTCGTGTGGATCTCAAGCCCGCGGCATCGGCACCGTCTCGGCGGTGACGCCGTGCGCCTGCGCGAAGGCCTGCACCTGGTCGACGAAGTACTGCCCGGCCGCGGGAGGGCACATCGTCACGAGCAAGGGGACGAACCACAGCCATCGCCCCAGGCCCCCTGCGACGTACTCCGCCCAGCACTCGTCCAGCGTCATCCGGATCGACGGGTTCAGGGACCTGAGCTCCGAGTGGTACGACTCCACCACGCCGCGCTCCAGGGAGGCGCGCAGCTGCGGGCTGGTGTGGCTGATCATGAACTGGCCGATGTCTTGGGGCCCAGACCCGACCCCCACCATCTCCCAGTCAATGATCGGGCCGAGCGCGAAAAGGGGGGATGGCAAAGGGGGGTTTTGAGAATCTGCTCACATGGCTGATTTTCCCGGCGCCTCCCGGCGCCGGAGGCGGCCATGTATCGAGGAATGGGCCCCTCGGTGGGGCCGAAACCAGCCACATGCAGCAAATGTCGTAAACTCCCCTCTCCCTATCACCCCCTTTCGTCCGGCCCGAAATGAGCACCACTGTGTGTTCGCCAGCTCCGTTCATGGGTCGCACCATAAAGTTGGCTGGGTGGAAGTCGCCGTGCGTCAGCGAGCGGGGGCGGCTCGTCAGCTCGGCCTGGAACTCGTCCCAGCTGGCCTTCGCGATCGAGGCGTCCAGGAGGTCTACAAGCAGCTGGTCAATCTTGGAGGGGAACAAAGCGGGGACCATGGCAAAGACTGCACGCGGAAACGTAGTGCCGATATTGGTCACCGTCGATCTTGACCAGCGTCAATGCGCGGATGGTTCTCGCGAATCGGCGCGGGCCTACATGGGCCATGACCAAGATCAGCATCGACTCGATCCCGCGACGTCGTGGCCATGGCCCCCGTGTTCGTTCCCTCGAAATCTTCACCGCGCAGGATCCTCTTTGGACACCCGAAATGTGTACGGAAACAATGGGCACAATGCCCAACAACAAGTGTTGCCCCAAACCAACAGCTCCCGCTGTTGGGCAGGCGGCCCTCTGTCCCAAATGAACCACGTCCGCGACGGCGCGTCCTGTTCAAAATGAGCAGGAACTGCTGTTGGGCATC
>CAUYUJ010015505.1:303284-360784 GCA_963575745.1 Prorocentrum cordatum
AGGGGGGCACGAGCGAGGAGGACCACGGCGCGCGCAGGAAAGAGTGGGAGAGAGGAGGAGGAGGCGTGGCGGCAGGTGCGAGGCGTGCGGGCGAGGAGCGCACGGAGCGCGGCCACGGAGGAAGCTTTCGGGAGCAGGGGGGGGGGAGACGAACCAGCAGTTCCAAGAGGGTGGGGCGCTGCTTACGACGTCCTGGACTTTCAATGCTTGCTGCTGCCGTTGTGCCCCCGTGAGCCCGCGATCCGTTCTAAATCATCAGATGTGGGGGCTGCGAGAAGCTTGGGCGGATCCGGTGAGGATCGGACATCGAAGCTGAAGTTGTTGGAAGTTCCCGCTCTTCCTGGGACTGCCGCTAGAGTCAGGTCGGGCATGTCCCCTACAGGCGGATCTCGGACGAAAGATGCGATCTAGTCAAAAATGCACACACGTCGCCGAAAATAGTAAAACATTGTAGCACATCGTCCCCAGACTGTGTTTGCCTATTTTGGTATACCGTCGGGGCGTTGACCTAAGGAACCCCAAACAAGAAACGAGGCCCCTTTTCTCCAGAAGTTGAGCTTCGACCTCCCATGGAAAACCTGAGCAACACCTGAGGCAAACTGTGAAGCAATCACGGAACGCCGCGCTCCTCCCCAACGAAAAGGGCTCCTTCTTCGGCGCCCCGACGGTATCCCTCCCGCAGAGGGGCACGGCCAGCTGAGCGCTGGAGGCCTCCCAAAGTGGGGTCAGAGCAGAGGGGGCCGCCGCGGCTGGACCCCCTTCGGCTACACGCGCAGGGAGTGACCTTTGCGTACAGTCGGGGCGTTGCCCTGAGGCACCCCAAATGAGGAACGAGGCCCCTGGTTTCCCATATATTCGACAATTCCCCGAAAGAAGGAACCCTAAGTAAGGAACGCTTTCCCATGGAAAACCCGAGGAAAACCTGAGGCAAACAGCTAAACCATCAAGGAACACCGAGCCCCTCCCCAACGAGAAGGGTTCCTTCTTCAGCGCCCCGACTGTAAGAATGACCGTTGATGCGCGGCTTTTGGGGGGCCGCTGGGAGACCAAGCACGAGCGCGCAAGACGCTGCTACTGCATCGCGCCCGGCGATATGGGAACCAAGTTGTGCCCGCACCCAAGGTCACTCATGCGAAAGGCCACTCTTACGTCTAGTCGACCCCTTCGACCTGGGCAGACCCCACGAAAATGTCTCGGCCCCTGGGGTCCCTCTCGGTGTCTCGGCCCCGGCCCTCCCGGCACTTACCCTGACCTTCCAGGAGGGTAACAAAAATAGCATCAGGACCTCGATAGCTTAATTCCTGTCGAGGTCTTAGGCAGCCCAGAAAGGTCTATAGGTCTGGAAGACTACTTGTTAGCACTCTGGAAGGTCAGGGTACTGCAGGCAGCAGGACGGTCCGTCTGGGACCCTGCAGGCCAGCGCTGGGCTTAGGTCGGGCATGTCCTCCTACAGGCGGCTTCAGGAGGACAGGTACAAGCTGGCCAAAACATATTCAAACATAGGCAGCAGCATATTCAAACATAGACAGAAACAACAAAACTGTCTAAAACATATTCAAACATAGACAGAAACACGAAGCACGATCCCCAGGCGATGTCTTAACCATACTCGAATATTCATTCCTCCTGCAGAGGGACAGGCCCGACTTCACGCTGAGCCCAGAAACCAGTCACAGTCGGCCCGATGCTGACCCGATCGACCCGATGTGATCCAGAGTGCGGAGCAGCAGACCAGTCGAGCGCCTGACCCACCCCGAGACCCCCCGAGCGAGCCCGAGCCCCCCCCCCCCAAGCGAAGCAACCGATCTCTGGCCGACCCCGAGCCCGATCGATCGACGGAGCGGCCAGATCGGTGACCTGATCGAGCCCTGGGCTGTGATTTTTCCAAATCGCACCTGAAAACCACATCCCGGAAATTCGCCGGCCCAACGGGCCCAGGGCGTGCTAAGAAATCTCTGGTAACTGGTCAACTATCTAGTTCGCGCGCGCGGGACCGCCCCGGGAGGGCCCTGGACGAAAAAGACCCCCGCAAGTCCCAGCAAGGTCCCGGCAAGATCCCGGGCAGGTCCCGGGTAGGGCCTGGGCAGGTCCTGGCCAGGTCCTGGCCAGGTTCCCAAGAGCGCTCCGGGAGCGCCTCAAGTGGCCTCTAGGAGAGCTCAACCTGGTCCGAGACGGTCCAAGAGCGATCCAAGACGCCGAAGCTTGCCCCAAAGCGCCTTCAAGACGCCCCAAGAGGCCTCCAAGAGACCTCCCAAGAGGACCCACAGAGGCAGAAATTAGTGATTTTCCTATTGTTTCTGACGGTTTTGGGCGTTCTCGCCTTTTCGGCTTACCGGCGCTCCAAGGCGGCCCAAGAGGCTTCCGAGACCGCCCCAAGACAGCCCACGAAGCCTCCAAGAGGGCCCCAAGACGGCCCAAGATGGCCCCAAGACAGCCCAAGAGGCGCTCAAGACTGCCCAAGAGAGCCCCAAAACGGCCCCAAGAGGGGCCCAAGAAAGGGACCAGGAACCGAAAAGTCCAGCCTTCAGCCCCAAGAAGTCCCCATGAGGCCCCCAGGAGGCCCCAAAAGGCCCCCGGGGGGCCCAAGGGGCCCCCAAGAGGCCCCCCAAGGAGCCCCAAGAGGCCACCAAGAGGCCCCAAGAGGCCCCAAGACGGCCCCCAAGAGGCCTCAAAACTGCCTCCCCAAGGCCCCTGAGAGGCCAACCACGAGAACCCAACCAACATCCGTGAGACCGCTGACCCGCCACCCACCGCCTCCGAAAAATGGCAGCCGCCCAACCGCACTGCATTGACAACAACACCCGGACAAACGACAGCGGCGAGGCAATATGGGCCGGCGGAATGAGCGAAGCGATTGAATAATTTCGAGCACCCAGAAAAGTATCGGAGCATTGTCGAACGAGTATCGTCTCCCAGGGCCCGATACGTGAAAACCATCCAGTTTCGGCTTTTCTTGGTGATCGGAAGTCTTCATGGTGATCAAAGCTACAGTAAGTTGGAACATCATAAGCCCTGGGGCGGATCGGGGTCTCCTGAGGGACCTGCAGTATCGACTTTCCGTCGCCAGCCTTGGCCGTCTTGAGCACCAGCCTCGCGCGCCCCCCGTCGGCGAACTCAACGCTCATCCATCGCAGGGAAGTCGCGTCGCTCAGCTTGGCGAGGTCCTGCTCATCGAGCTTGCAGCACGCGACCTGGCGCCCGAGCACCCCGGACAGCCAGGCGGCGTCCTCCACGTCGGCCGCGCTCATCGCCGCGGCAAGGCGCGGGAAGCTCGAACGACTGATTGGGTGCTGCGTGCGGGGGTGAGGGATGGGGCGGGAGAGAAACGTGCACCGTTCGTGCCCCGCCTGGGTGTAGGGAGCAGAACATCCACCCTCATAACAATCACCCCGACACGCGAGAGCGTGTAGTAAACCCACCCGAAGCAGGAATCGAAGAAGGGCAGGGCTGTTTAGTAAACGCCCAAGGCCGCTTAGTTAACGCCAATTCTCGGGCCTAGGTGTTTTTCCCCCCCCTTGATCATGAGGCCCTTTTCAGGGCCGTCCCCATCTATGGCAGGAGAGGTGCACCTCTCTTCGCCCTCCCGTGTAACGCCCCCCCCCGTTGAGCACAATGGAGGCCAATCCACCAGAAACCTTCCACAAGAAACCCAACCCTGAGACCCCAAGACGTCCATTGGTTTTTTGGTGTGGGAGCGACACGCTTCCTATAGCAAAACCATCGACACCCAAGAAACCCAAGGCACCCTGGAGGCGAGCCGGGTGTTTCTTGGCGCGGGCCCCCACTTTATGGCCCAAGAGATTATGTTCGCCCCCCGTGCATCGCCCATCCCCAGATGGGGTACGCAGCGCCCGACCTGTGAGAGGGCCCTGCTTTTTCTGGAGCCGCACTGGCTGTGCGGATACGAGTGAGCAGCAGGAGCACGACCAGGACGCAAAAGGGGCCCCCTGATCGACAGCGGGGCAAAACAAGGCTTACCAAAAGGGCTACACAGAAGGCTACAAAACAGGAGCAGCAGGAGCATGATCAGGTGCTACAAACAGATGGGACGCACAAAGACATACTAATACCATATGTCCTCCCTGGAGGCGAACGTCCGACCCGAACATGTAGTCTACCCCTCTTGTAATATGTCGTTTCCCGAACGGTGTGGCCAGGAAACGCCCGTGACGTACACATACTATTCGTATGTTAGGGCGACGCCGGAAGAGAGGCGGGAGGAGGAGGGCACCTGCTCGACGGCGCTCCCGTCGCCCGGAGGGGGCAGCTCGACTCTCGGCCGACGGTCTTGGCGCAGGCCTTTGCGGCAGTGCGAAGCAGGGCTGACTGAACCTAAAAAGTGCTTTTCGTTTTCGTTTTCCCTCGTTTTGTCTCCAATCCGCCTTTACCGCAAAACGAAGTCGAAACGAAAACGACCCACGAAATCGCCAAAACACCGTTTAGGTCCAGCCCTGGTGTGAAGGATTCGTGTCGCGAGGAGCAGGACGCGAGCCGGGGAATGCGTCCAGGGTCTTCTCTTGTGATGGCTCCCTCGTTCCCGCGGACACCTTCGGCTACACGCAAGAGTGATCCTGTGTAAGAGTGACCTTTGGTGCGCGGCTTTTTGGGGGCCGCGGGGGGACCAAACCTGGGCGCGCAAGCCGCTGCCCCTGTTTCGTTTTCGGCCATCTGGGGACCCATCTGTGCCCGCACCAAGGGTCACTCCGGCGAAAGGTCACTCTTACGTCTAGTCGACCTCCTCTGCAGAGACCCGGTGCAGACCGCGGTGCCTGCTACAAGCAGCGTGCCAACATAAGCAGCCAGCATGCAAGCGAAGGAAACGATCCCTCTGCACAGAGACAGCACTCAGACGACATGTGGCACGAAGAACGAGACGCATTTCTGCTCCAAAATATGCTGGGGTTCCCTGTTGGGACTTGAGCACCACCACGGGAACACGTGACGAACGCCAAATTCCTCCTTTGGGATACAGTCGGGACGTTGACCTAAGGAACCCTAAATAAGGAACGAGGCCGATTTCTCCCATTGGTTCAAGTTCGATTTCCCATCGAAAACCTAAGGAAAACCTAAGGCAAGCTGTGAAACAGTCAAGGAACACGGAGCCCTCCCCAACGAGAAGGGTTCCTTCTTCCGTGCCCCGACTGTAACCCTGTCTCAGTCAAACGGGCTCCTTATCATAACACTCTGGCCGCAGGCGTTCGAGACTGCGTTCGAGACCCTCGCGCTGTCGCCACGAGGGCACGACAGAGAAGCGGCGATCACGCTGGCCCCCAGGCCCGTCGTTGTCGATTTCCTCCTCCTCCTCCTCCTCCTCCTCCTGCTCCTCCTCCTCCCTCATGCTCCTCCCGCCCCTTCCTCCTCGAACTCCGAAGGAGGAGGGAGGAGGTTCCGCGGGTGGACTTTGTGAGCTCACCGCGCCTGGCTGAGAACGATGGGCTCCTTGCGCACGTGCGGCTGCCCTGGCGCCAACACGGGGAGGGAGGAATGGAGGAGGAGGAGGAGCAGGAGGAGGAGGAGGAGGAGGGGGAGGGGAGAGGAGGAGGAGGAGGAGGTGGAGGAGGAGGACCAGTGTAAACCCAAGAATCGTCAACGATGCTGGGGTAAACCCTCCCTCCGAGCTCCCTCTTCACAGGTCCCTAGAACGGTTCATGTTCTTTGATGGAACTGCCTCGTTGGCAGCCACCCGTTTGAAGACCCTGCACCATGCCAAAACATTGTTCTCGGGATTCCAACGCCACGGATCAACCTGACTGTTGCGTCTTGACGATCCTGAATCACGCCAGAACACTATTCCTAGGACTTCAACGCAGAGAACCAATGTAACTGTTGCACCGACATAATCCTGAATCCTTTTTTAGGGAAAAATCTCTGGTACGTTGATGATGGGAACCCGTACAACTACTGAAAACTGATGAACGAAGATGCGCTGCGTTAAGGCGGGAGCCGCCCTCAATCCGTGAAGTTCTTGCAACTGTTCAAAACGAATCGGCGCCGCGCCAAAGCGAGAACAACATTTTGGAAACGACCCGCCCTTAATCCGTGAAACTCTTGCAAATGTTTAAAACGAGCGTGCGCCGCGCAAAAGCGAGAACCACATGTTGAAAAACACTCGCCGTCAATCCGTGAAACTCGTTCACATGTTTAATACGAATGTGCGTGGCGCTAAAGCGAGAACCACATTTTGCAAACGACCCGTCCTTAATATGTGAAGCTCTTGCAAGTGTTTAAAACAAATGTGCGCCGCGCTAGGGCGAAAGCCACATTTTGATAACGATCCGCCTTCGATCTGTGAAGCTGTTGCCAATTATTGAACATCAAAATCATAAGCGGTGAGGAAGTCTGAAACGAAACGCCCGGCCCGCCCTAAAAACTGGCCGCTGGGTGCGACAGGGGGAAAGTATTCATAAGGAAAAGGAATGGAGGGGGAGGGGGAGGGGGAGGAGGAGGATGAGGAAGAGGAGAAGGAGGAGGAGGTGATGAACAGGCGCAGGCGGAGAGGAGGCGAACGGGGAGGGAGCTTGAGCCCAGCACTGAGGAAACAGGTAGCGAGACAATCTGTCGATACTTTCGCGCCTGGCCTTGGTAATGAAATGTGGGCGGCACGACACACCTAGGGACGAGTGGAAGGAGGGCGGGAGTGGAGGGGACAGGAGGAAGCAAGAGTGAATTAATCACGTCTCGCTGTTTTTCCACATGCTGTTCAGAAGACCCACGTGTGTGTAAGAATGCGCGTCTTGATCGCGGCGGTCTGAACTGAACGAGAACTAAAAATGCCGACGTGCGAAGGGGCGAAACGGAAGCGGAGCGAAACGGAACGGGGAGGGGCGCGGGCAGTGTGGGGGGGCAGAATGACAAATGGGGAAACCTATGATCAGAGCTTGGGGGGTTAGATGACTGAAACGAGCCCCCTAACCCAAGATCGGGTTCGGCTCATGTTCGTGCCGTGCGCGACATGCGTGCGGGCGGGGCGAAGCTGCCACAGTGCGAGGCAGATTCCGGGCTACTTGAGGCAACGTACCATCAAATTGTTCCCCCACCCAAGCCGCGGGTCGGTGGCTCCCAAGTTGTCCAGAGGTTGTCCCGCAATTGCCTCGTGGCTGTCCTGTGGTTGTCCCGTGGTTCGTGGCAACACCATGGTCGTTCCATGGTTGTTCCGTGGTTGTCCTGTGTTTGTTCCGTGGCCGTGCGTGTCCTGTGGTTTTCCTGTCGTGGTCCCGTGGTGCTCATGTGGTTGTCCGTGGTTGTCCTCCAAAGTTGCCCCGTGGTGGCTGGTAGGTAGGGGCTGGTAGGTAGAACATAAAATCGATCTGTATATTGTGATACTGTCGCCAGCGGGGTTCCTGGGGGAGTTCCCCCTTCCAAGGTCGGCAGCACCGGGCGTAAAACCTTCGCAATCGATCGATATATTGATCCTGAGGTCGATGGAAAGACCGTGAAACCGATTGGCAATGAGAACGGTACTCGCATAGTGAGACTGGTGGACCATGACATCGATCTAATGATACGGGCATTTGCTTATCCCAGACCAGTAGGTGAAACCTCACATTAGTTAGACCAGTAGATTGGTTGATGGAGAGATCAGCAAATTGTGATATCGGTCGATTTCTTGTTAACCAGTGGCTGTTACGTGGTTGTCCCGTGGTTGTTGTGTGGCTGTTCTGTTGTTGTCCCGCGGTTGTCCCGTGGTCATGCTGTGGTAGCCCTTTCGTTGTCACGTCGTTGCCCCAAGGCTGTCGTATGATTGCCCGTGGTTCTCCAATGCTCGCTCATTCTATAGACAAATACACGGTGAGACGGGTAGGCGGATAGCCCGATCGAGCGAAAAATTGGTACTTTGACCAAACTATTATGTAATGTTTGAACATGCAACCCATAGAGAAAGTGTGAACACTACATCGCGATAGCACATGGTATGCTGATTGTGGCATCGGTATACTGGCGGTGAGACGAAGCGACAATTCATTAGTCTGCTAATTCGGCCAGTCGATGGACTCACAGTGGTATCGCCATAAAGCGAGACCGATCGCTATTTTGATAGTAAAACCGATGGTTAACAATGACAGCGAAGGAAAAAAATGTTACCCGTGATTGTCCCGTGGCTTCCCCGCGTGAAGACGGACAGTCAGGCCAGTAGGAAAATCATGGGATCGGTGCGCAATTTGTAATGCGGTAATTTAAAACATTTGGTGAAGATATACAGAATGATACCGACGGACGGACCGATAGTGAAGTCCATAGAGAATTTGCGAGACATGCAAA
Source organism: Prorocentrum cordatum (assembly GCA_963575745.1). Classification (NCBI taxonomy): domain Eukaryota; class Dinophyceae; order Prorocentrales; family Prorocentraceae; genus Prorocentrum; species Prorocentrum cordatum. The sequence goes on from CAUYUJ010015505.1 coordinate 311,544, forward strand.
TCGCGACATTATTCGTTACAGCGACAGCAGGGCCGGAATATTGAGAGCGGATCTATGGTTAGACCCGTAGTTCAGTTGATCGCTGCACGGATGAAACATCAACAAGTGGACAGATCGATGAATGTGTGGCTGCCCCGCAGATGCCCCGTGGTTGTCGCGTATATGTATTGTGGTTGTCTGTCGGGGGTTATATGGTTTTCCTGTCATTGCTACGTGCTTGTCTCGCGGTTGCCCGTGGTGCCCCCGTCTATAGGTATATGGCTGCATTTTTCTGCACCCCGCTCACCTGGCGTGGAGGCTCAAGCGTGACTGGCGTATATAGCCATCAGCATCGAGGCAAGCTCCTGCCTCGACGCGCGCAGCACAGCGGCCGCGCGGCACAATCGAGAGAGAGGCCGAGCACGCTGCCTCTGCAGCCTGCTCGGGCTCCACTCGCCGCACTTCGAAACTTATTCGAAAAGAAACGCCTAAGAAACGCCCTTGTTCTTACCGCAGCCCTTGGCGGGGACGGAGCCAAAGGCAATTATGGCAGCCTTCTTGGCTGCCCGACGCCTCGGGCCAAGGCCAATATCTAATACGAGTTCGATCCCTTTGTCACGTAACAACTGAGCCTCACGATCATTCGAGAGCGGCAACTCAACTTCTTTGCCAGAGGACATAGAAACGTCAACACGAACTCATCACCGCCAGCTGCGCTCATCGAACTTTCGGCCTTGTAGCACCTGGAGACGCGGAATAATGACGGCAACACAGATGCCTTTTTCCCCGCCGCAGCAAACAAAACAAGAAGGGCCGTCACCATAATTATCTGTCAGCTCTTTCTTTTCTCCCAGTCGGCGATCTGCTTTGGCAACGCATCTCGGTGCTCCATTTCCTCGTAGGCCTCGCCGGCGCGATACAACATCAGAGAAGAGGGCCACTGGTTTCTTGCTGAAGGCGATCCAAGAAAGTCGGTCTCCTCGTTCTTTGCCTTTTTGCGATCCACTACGCCCGCCCTGTCGCACTGTTCGATAGTCCAGTCCCTCCCCTTCACCAGCTCTTTCTCCAGAGGCGCTTCCAACGCGAATTTCTGATCGCGGCACAAAACTCCACGTTCTTCGTCCCCATCAGCTGGGTGAGCGTCGCAATCGCCCCCATCAGCTGCAGCTCCTGAGCGCGCTTCATGCCGCAGGCTGAAGTGACCCCGGCCTCGGCCACGTTTGGCCTCGACCTTGCCCTCTGCCTTGCCTTTCTTCGCGCCAGTGGCCTTCCGCTTGGAGTCCACATCCTCTGCCACCTGGCGTGTGACTCTCCCAGGGGTGCCGAGGATCACGTTGTGCTGTTTCAACTGATAGTGGGGCCGCGACAGTAACTGAAACAACTGAGAGAAGAGGGCAATGGAGAAAGCAGAGAAGTTTGACCAGAGAAACTCGGCGGCTAAATTTGGTAACTCCATGGACACATTCCGTAGCGCCACGAGAAACATCGGCGAAATCATGATGCGTCCTGGCAGTGCCTTGAAGGCACCCCGCGAATCGCCAATGCTGAACAGTAACTGAACCTCCCCCGCCAAGGGCACAGCATCGGCTTTCAGGTCGGCACAGATAGCTGCCATGGCTCTCACAGTGAAAGAACGCTGAGCAGAACAATGCAGGGTATAAAGGAGCTCGCCGTCCGCAGAAATCCGCATCCACCTCTGCACCTCAGCCACAAATTTCACAATCGCCTCTCGGATCACGAAACCAATATCTGAAGCAGAACGGACCATATCATCATCAAACATAATCATACTGATCATTGGAACTGTAGGCAGCTGGCTTACTCCCCAGTCTAGACTGAACGACGGCGCGGTACTTGATCATCTTCTCACCAATTACATAATTGCGCGGGGCGTCCTCGTCCGCCTTCATACAACCGCACAAGTTGACGGCGTCACCGGACAACTGTCGGCTCAAGCGAGGCACTCTCTTCGGGGACTTCGCTGGCTTCTGCTGCGGCAGCAGAAAGGGACCGCCCACAGGGCGTCGATCACGAAAACCTCTAAGACGCACCAAGGAAGTGTGACCGGCCTGCGCCGACGAGCCTGGGCAGCGAACAACTTTGCACATCAGAAAAGATGTACGGCAGTGACTTCCGCTTGGACGGGTCCACGTCCAGTGAATCGTCGACGGAGGAATAATATGTGTTGGGCGCTTTCACAGGAAAAGCCTGCAGCACAGTGGTAAGCACATAACTGTTGGCGGTCATACGAAGAGAGAAACTGCACCGCACCCGGGAAATCCTTTCCACATCAATATACATAGACGTGCCATGCAGAAATGCAAAAAGAATATCCGCGGATCTGAGCAGTCGTATAAGCCCGAATAACCTGCCCACGACACACAGGCTCTCACAGTTGAACATGCGAACTCGCATCTGGTGTACGTCATCGCGAACAGGAGGCTGCCATCGTCGACGAGACACAGGGGAATCCTGAGCAAACGGCGAACCCAACAAGTCAGCTGCCTTGGTCTTCGTGCCTAAAGCCACTTGAATACTCTGGAAGGTCGCGAAATCGGCGAGCTGGGCAGCCTGCGCAATGTCAAACTGCCGGCCACAATACCGACACTGACTACTCAAAACCAGACGTCGCATGGCTCGCCTCATCACACACCTCGTGACAGGTCATGCCCGTGTTCTCCAGCGATCTGACATCTGCATTCATACAGCTGGATGCGCGGCCGTCGGGCTGTGGCCGCACCCTCGGCTCACGCCAGTCGCAGAGGCAACTAATAAGAAGAAGAAGAAAAAGAAGAAGACGAAGAAGAAGAAGAAGAATCTCGGCGCCTAGACTTGGGACTGTGACCCTGAGGAATCGGTGTGTTCTTCGCTCCAGGGGGACGCCGCTCTGCTCGGGGATCCCTTGAGCCGGAGCGGTTGCGGCCGCCCCCCCCCCCCCAGGAGGGGTGCCCCCCGGCGGAACCTTGTGTGGCTGCACAGCGACATCCGCCACCGTACCCTGCGGCACGAGCTGGCGTGCCCGCAGGTCCCCTGGAACCCTCCGTCCTGAAGCCTGGGTGAACGAGCACGGTGGGGATATTGGATAAGGAGCCCTTTGAGAAGGAGGCCAGGGTCTGGAAGCCGGTGGAACTCCAATCGTGGATCGGCCATGGATATCACCGCCGCCCTCATCAGATAAGGAACCTTCAGGGTCTGAAGCGTCCTGGGCACGCTCCTTAATCAACGCCCCTACCGTATGAAGGGAACCGGATCCCTAGCTCACTCCAAGATGCCTGCGTGCTGCGTGACACTCGGAAGCCACAACGCCCCTAAACCGGGCCACCCGGTTGAGGTGGCTGGTTGGGTAACTTCCGTGCTCTTTCCATGCTGCCCCCTCGTAGGCGCTCGTGGGCCTCCAGGGGCCTCGTGGCCGTCGTGGGCGCCCCGAGCGCTGGGCGGGTATTCGGAAGCCAGAAAGCCCCAAGACGGGCCCCAGCCAGAGGGCGCCGAGGCGCCTCCCGAGGTGGTCCAATAGTCCACCGAGACTGCCAACGAACGCTCCAAGGTGCCCAAGGGGCGGCCTCAAGACGGCCCAAGAGGCGCACGGAACGCCCGAAGAGCGCTCGAAAAGCTCACCCAACAAGGCCCAAAGAAGCAAACATCATTGATTTCGATATGTCTTTCACGGATAGCTGCGTTCTCACCTTTTCGGGCCCCCGTCCAAGACGGCCCAAGGTGCCTTTTAATATCACCCCCAGGACGACAAAAGAGGCTCCCAGGGAGGCCCAAAGACAATCCAGCAGGCAAGATGCCCCAAAGGCATCCAAAACCGTCTCCAAGAGGCCCCCGAGAGGCCTCTGTAGACATCCCCACAGGCATCCAATAAGCATCGGATCTACAACCTGGGCACGGTGGCGGAATGGGCCGAAAGCCACTACATGTTTGCATACATCATGTAACTGTATAAGCATATATGCATACCGATGTGCATGTGCAACTATACGTGTACGATCACGCACATATGCGTAATATATTTGCAGACGGCGATAGAAAGAGAGAGAGAGAGAGTTCACCAACGAGGAATCGAGACTTCGACAGTGAAACAAACCATAGATTTAGACCGATGTGTGGGATGGTAGTGCGATATGTATAAACAGTTGCGCCTGGTGGATAGAGAGGTCGCCCGATGCTTTGAGAATGCGACATGTAAGTCGATAGACCATCGGCAAGGATGGAAACGTGTCTACACAACGGCAACGTGTTGTTGCACAGAGAGAGAGAGAGAGAGAGAGAGAGATAGAGAAGCACGCGCGTCCGTGCTGTACGAGCCGCTGCGCCCACCACCCCCTGCCCTTCGTGGGTTCCCAGCGGAGCTTCCGAATCGCCGTGGGGCTGCCGAAGCTTCACGCTGCGGGCGGCCGTGGGCGCCCCGTGGGAGCCCCGTGCGCGGGCGGGGTCCGCGCCGAGGCTCCGCCCGACGGGCGTGGGCGCCCCGTGGGAGCCGCGGGGTGCTCCGCCGGGGTGTCGCCTGGCGGGCAGCCGTGGGCGCCGCCTGGGCTCCTCGTGCTGCCCGCGGCACATACAGTCGAGGTACTATCAGAAGGAATGCTAAAGAAGGAACGGCGCCCCTTCTTGGCCCCAGAAGCGCCTAGGTGAACGAGGAGTGATGGAGGAGGAGCCACGGAAGAGCTTGAGGAACACCGGGCCCCTTTCCGCACCCGAGGCGATCCTTATTTCAGCGTCCTGGCTGTAGCTCGCGTGGCTGGGATTGTACCAGTTGGTTCTTCTTTTGAAGCGGACAGCAAGACCCCACAACCTCCACCCACATACGGATCAGGACCCACTGGGACATGGCAAATGATCCTCCATGTTCGATCTGAGCTTACACCATCCCAGGCAGACGGGTATCGCCCTCCCATCCCCGTCCCTGTCAACTGAAACTATGCGCAGAGCTGTCACCGAACAAATTGCGAGAGGTGCACACGCGCGCGCATCTCGACATACCAACCATTCCTGTTCTGCACGCGATAAAATCAAAAACCCGATCGTTACACATCTTGCACATTTGCAAGTCGCGCGCATTTGCTCCCGTCCACGCCGGGAATCCGCATTCTCCTCTCCCCCCGCGGCGGATCTGTGCTGATCCAGCATGCGCCCAATGCACGGATCCAAATCGAATGATACGACGCGTGCCACACGCGCGCGCGAGCCGAATCGCACTCGCGCGTCGAAGCCCGTCCAGAACCACTGGTGCTCAAACGTGAAAAAAACACCATACAGTCCTTCTTTCAAGAAGTGCCTGCAGTCTTGCATTTGTGCGCGCGCAGTGCCGCAACATAATCTACCCCAACACCACTGCATCACCGCCGTCATCGGCATCGCAAGTCGCCACCATGACCCAAATTCTCAATCAATCACCTTGGTCACAAGCGGCTGGGCATCATCAACGTCGTCGTCGCCGGCAGTGGCGCCGTCATTGGCTTTGCTGTCGGTGCCATCATCATCGCCATCACAGCCGTTGCTATTATCATCGTTACATAAATTGCCGGCGTCATCATGATACAGCACCAGCCCGAGACACCGACCCGCAATGAACCGCCAGAGCGCCAGCGAGGCTTTGAAGAAGCGCTGGGAAGTTCCCGCTGGTAAGCGCCGTCGCTGCCGCATCGGCTTTGCCAAACCAACTGGCTGCTCAGCGCGCGAGCTTGCGCGCGCTTGCACAACCGCAACGATGCGCCAGCCAGTGCCAAGTAGCCACCGCAATCGCGGCCGCCTGGGTTGTGCAAACGACTTGCGGGTGGGAGGGTGGGATGATCGCGCGAACAATTAATCTGACGACTTCAATTTCTGCGCGGTGGGCTGAAAGCAGATAGCTCGCACAGCAAATATTATCTTCCCAGCTGAAAAGTGAACTCCATCACACTTCCCCCCCCCAGGGTTGTTGTTCCTCCATGGTGGGCGCCAACATACACATGATTCTGCCACATCGCTCATGTTCCTTACGTGCTCATACCAATCCATCCATTCGGTTATCCCCCCGCCACCCATGTCAATTAATACTATGCGCGCGCTCTGGCTTACGGCAGGAAGAACTGTCCCAAGAACCCTTCGCAATACCAGGAAAAATATCGGCACGCGCGCACATGTCGGACCCATGCCAAGCACGTCCGTTTTGCAGGCCTTACGACATACGAACTGACAAACAGTCGTGGGCTCCTTCGTCGAAGCGATCGCCAATATGCTGCCCGCGCGCTTTCGCTGGAATCGCTACCGCAGGCAAACGGCTTAAACAATAGTGTCCACAATCCGCATTCTCACCGCACCACAAAAGTCATCCGCGTTGATCCAGCGTGCGCACAGTGCACGAATCCGCACCAACTAACACCATGCGGGCCACACGCGCGCGCCGCCACGCGCGCATGTCGAAGTCCGCCCAAAACCCTGGGTCGTCGCAGCACTACAGAACACGTTGTTCAACAACGTTTGAGAAACCGGACGTTCGTCAACCGAAAATTGCCCAGGTTTTGGATTTCCGCGCGACCGCGCGCGCACTTCCTCGCCATCGCCCGCATCAGCGCCGCCACATCATGTCACCGTCATCGACAAACGTTTTGCCGCCGTCATCACTCAAGCACCTTCGTCACCACCGACACACGGACATCATCATCGTCATCGTCGTCACCAGCATCGGCCCCGTCATTGGCCCATCCGTCGCCATCGTCGCCATCGCCACCACCATCACTACTCCATCATCGCTGCCGCCGTTGCCGACGTCATGATGACAACGCGCCTGCCCGAATCACCGACCTGCACTGCAGCGCCCACGTGCCAGTACGGCCTCTGAGACTCGCCGCGGAGTTGCCAACGGTAAGCGCCATCGCTGCCGCATCGGTGGTACCAAACCAGGTGGCCGCTCAGCGCGCGAGCTCGCGCGCGCTAGCCCAATCGCAGAGATGTGACAGCCCAGGCCTGCTGCCATCGCGGTCAGGGCCACATGGGTTGTGCAGAACAAGTTGCGGATGGGAACGGAGGAGGATTGCACGAGCAATGGGGGTGACAACTCATAAAGGTGACAAATATGTATTGTACCACGTGGTCTTCGCCCAACATAATGCACCACGCATCGATTATCCGTTCTAAGAGGCCCCACCCCCCTGTCGGACCCCCTCTGGGGCTTTGCAAATTGCATATGGTCATGCCTCGCCGTGAATTTGGCATACACGAATCCATGCCGTGCCAGGGCCAGGGGATATTCGTTCCCACCGCCCCTCTCCTGATCCTTGTCAAATTCGTCGACCCCCGACGCGTGAGATGAATGGCCGTCCCCCTCCCCCCCTCTACCACCCCCCTGGGGTCTGAAATCCGATTAGAGGGGCGGGGGAGGGAAGGGCGCGGGGGGGGAGCTCGCCACCGCACCACTGAGGCCTCCGGAGCCTCCAAATCTACACCCCATGGCCTCCAGGATGCCCAAGATGCTAGCGAAGCTGGCCCAAATTGTGCTCCAACGCGCCGAGGAGTCCTCAAAGAGGACCAAGGTGGCCACAAGATTGCCCAAGCGGCCTCAAAGACGGCCCAAAAAGGCCCCAAGAAAACCCCGAAAGGGCACCATGTTCGCATTTCTGGTCTTCACAGCGTCCCAGACGGCTCAAGAGGCCCCACGACCGTTCCGAGACGGCCCGAGAAACCCCCAACAGGGCCCCAAGACGGCCGAACAGGGCCCAAAGACGGTCCTACAGGGGGCAAAGATGGCCTAAGAGAGCCCCACGAGGGCCCCAAAGGAGGCCCAAACGAGGCAACTCGAACTGACAGTCCGAGCCCTCCGCCCCAAGAGGACCCCTCCCCCTCCTCCTGCTCTTCCTCCTCCTCCTCCTCCTGCTCTTCCTCCTCCTCCTCCTCCTCCTCCTCCTCCTCCTCCTCCTCCTCCTCCTCCTCCTCCAACTCCTCCTCCTCCTCCTCCTCCTCTTCCTCCTCCTCCTCCTCCTCCTCCTCCTCCTCCTCCTCCTCCTCCTCCTCCTCCTCTATATCCGTCCTGCCCCCCCCCCACCCATTCCTCCACGAACCCCGAAGAAGGAAGGACAAGGTCCCAACGATGGACTTTGTGAGCTCACCGCGCTGGCTGAAGACGATGGGCTCACCCGACTGCATCCTTCTCCTCGGGGTCGGCGGGATGGCCTAAGCCTGTTGAGTATACTCTGCGCGCACTTGTTTTTCAACAGCAAGCAATCTTCACGAACCCCAAGCATTAAATCTAACGACGTCCACGTGCGCGCGTCGTCGCGCGCGCATGTCGAAATCCTTCCAGAACCTTTGGTTCGTCAGGGTTTGAAGGCGCGCTGGCTGAGGACGACGGGCTCCTCGCACACGTGCGGCTGCCCTGTCGCCAGCACGGGGGGTTGGGGGGAAGGGAGCAGGAGCAGGAGCAGGCGGAGGAGGAGGAGGGAAGAGGAGGGAGAGGAGGAGGAGGAGGAGGAGGAGGAGGAGGAGGTGGAGGAGGAGGAGGAGGAGGAGGAGGAGGAGGAGGGGGAGGAGGAGGAGAAGGATGAGGAGGGAGGACGAGGAGGAGGAGGAGGAGAGGAGGAGGAGGAGGAGGAGGAGGGGGAGGAGGAGGGGAATGGGGGACGGGGGGGGGGGGGTGACGGGGAGGGGGAGGAGGAGGAGGAGAGGAGGAGGAGGAGGAGGAGGAGGAGGAGGAGGAGGAGAAGAAGGAGGGGAAGTGGAGGAGAAGGAGGAGGAGGAGGAGGAGGAGGAGGAGGAAGAGGCAGAGGAGGCGGAGGAGGATGATAAAGAGGAGGATGAGGAGGAGGATGTGATGCGCAGGCGCAGGCGGAGAGGAGGCAAACAGGGAGGGAGCAGGGAAAAAAGAGGAGGAGGAGGATGGACGAAGGACTTCCAGGATTTCCGCAATGACGCAGTGCTAAAATGCTCAGCCCAGCGACAATATGTCAATATTTTCGCGCCTGGCCTTGGTTTTGAGATGTGGGCGGCAAGAAATACCTAGGGACGAGTGGAAGGAGGATGGGGGTGGAGGGAGCAGGAGGAAGCACGAGGGAATTAAGTACGTCTCGCTGTTTTTCCCACATGTTGCTCAGAAGACCCACGTGTGTGCAATAATGCGCGTCTTGATCGCGGCGGTCTGAACTGACCGAAAACTCAACATGCCGACGTGCGAAGGGGCGAAACGGAAGCGGAGCGAAACGGAACTGGGAGGTGCGCGGGCAGAGGGGGAGACAGAAGGACAAGTGTGCAAACCTATGATCAGCTTCGGGGGGGTAAGAACGAGCAGCAACGAGCCCATGAATGGCGTGAGGTAGGAAGCAGGCCAAGGAACGAGGATCATCAACCTCGCATACCTGATGATCCCCTCGGGTTTGGGCGAGAATGTATGTGACATTTGGACTGTCGGTGGGTGCGCTTTCCGCCTTGCCTGGAGTCGTGCGCTGTCGGTCGGTGTGCCTTCCGCCGTGTTCCTGCTGTTAGGTGGATATCTGGCAGCACGGACCCGTGCTTGAAGACGTCCGCCTCCCCCCAGCAAGAGCTGCCCCCTCCGAAGCCCGAATTCAATCGGATCAGAAATGGGCACTGGGGTGAGGAGGGGGTGATCGCCGACGATCATTGTACATCATCCCCCGTCGTAGGCCACGAGGTCGGGGCACCCACTCATATATCGTAGTTGAGTTGGAAGGGTGAAAGAGCCCTCCCGTGTCCTAATCGTCCAGCCGGGACACTCCTCCTCCTCCTCCCCCTCCTCCTCCTGCCCACCCACCATTCCGCCTCATCCTGCTCCCCCGTCCCTCTTCCCCTCACCCCCTCCTCTGGGGATGTGCCCGTTGCGTTCACAATTCGCATCGCCACTCCGAAAGCCCAGGACACACCGGAACTCTAAGGGCTTCCTCCCCTCCCCCCCCTCCCCCCGCTCCAAACACGGCCCTTGCGTCCGTCGTCGGCGGCGGCCCAGCCTTGCCCTCAGCTGCCGCCCGAAGATGGCGGGATCTCGAAGGCGCGCCATCGGGCGCCGCGGGAGCGGCGAATACGCGCGGGGAAGGAGGTGAGAGGCGAAAGAGACGAGGGGCAGAGGGAGGAGGAGGAGGAGGAGGAGGAGGAGGAGGAGGACGAGGAGGAGGAGGAGGAGGAGGAGGAGGCAGAGGGACTGCTGCGTCTTGACGATCGTGGATCGTGCCAGACCGCCATTCCTGGGACTTCAACACCGCGAATCATCGTAACTGTTGCGCCCTCATTATCGCGAGCCCTTCCAACACACAATTCCTGATGCGTCGATCATGGGGATCTGTGAAGCTCTTGCAATTGTTCAAAACGAATGTGCGCGGCGCTAAGGCGAGAGCCACATGTTGAAAACCACCCACCCTCAATCCGTGAAGCTCTTGCAATGTTTTGAAACGACTGTGCGTGGCGCTAAAGCCATAACCACGTTTTGAAAACCAGCCGCCCTCAATCCGTGAAGCTCTACCAAATGTTGAAAAATAATGTGCGCGGCGCTATGGCGAAAGCCGAAGTTTGAAAACCACCCGCCCTCAATGTGTGAGACTCTTGAACTATTTGAGACGAATGTGCGCGGCGCTAAGGCGAGAGCCACATTTTGAAAACCACCCGCCCTCAATCCGGGAAGTGCTTGCAATTGTTCAAAACGAATGTGCGCGGCGCTAAGGCGAGAACCACATTCTGAAAACCACCCGCCCTCAATCCGTGAAGCTCTTGCAAATGTTGAAAACGAATGTGTGCGGCGCTAAAGCGAGAGCGACATTTTGAAAACGGCCCGCCCTCCATTTGTGAAACTGTTGCCAATGTTCAAGCTTCATGGTCATATGTGGAAAAGAAGTCTCAAGCGAAACGCCCGGCTCGGCCTCGGGGTGCGACAGGGAGAAATTATTTAGAAGGAGGAGGACTGGAGAAGGTGCGCACGTAGCTTGAGTGATGGTGACTCAGCTACTGCTGCGTGCTCTATCGTCGCATTGCGGCGAGAGCTGCAGCTCGTATATCGTAGTGGTAAGAAGGCGTCGCCGACCTCCTTGGGTGGGAGGCCAGGTCGGCCTTCAGCTTATGATAGATATGGAAGCTGAGGACGACCACGCGATGGCAACGTACGCGTGGGTATTCGACTTCAGCGTCGGGCGAGGACTGGAGAAGGTGGAGGAGGAGGAGCGCATGTACCTCATGAGGGCATGGTTACATTGCCGACTGGCGCGGATGGCCAGCTTCGTGGCACGCACGAGCCTCAGGTGGGCCTCGACGTCGCCACAGCAGGGGGGCGAGGCCTCATGCTCCACTTGGAGCTTATGGTAGACGTGAACACTTAGCACGACTGGGCGATGAGTGGTCCCTCGGGTGCAACCTGCCAATCACAGTCAGCATCGAGGCCGAGGCCGAGACGGGCCAGAGGGCAGGAGGGGAGGAAGGGCCTCGGAAGGGCGAGGAGGTGGAGGAGACGTGGGCAGGCCAGGCAGTGAGGTCACCAATCGAAACCGTCCTCGCACCCGAGCGGGCAGGGACGCTGGCCAGAACGGGCATACGACCTGAGGTGACCCATCCCACTTCGAGCGTCTTGACGTGGGCCCAAGCCCAGCTGCGCTTGGACAGGGAGAGTACACCACGGAGCAAGGCCCAAAGATGGGCCAAACCCCCAGAGGGGGGGATGGGGCACCTCAGGTGGCCAGGCCCTCAACCCTCGAAGGAAGAGAAGGGGGAGACCGTCGGAGAAGACGAACAGGTGTGTACGCGTGTTTAAGACGCGCCCCGAAGCGGACCCCATCACTCCTCGGCTGGAGGCGAGTCGCCGCTCGAGCAGCAGAGTGCAACGCTGCAGCACCCGCATCCGATGTCATTGCCTTGCGGAATTGCACCTCCGTGTAGCAGCAGAGGAGTTTGCACGCGATCTCGCAGCAGCCGCGCTCCTTGGACCAGCAGGGGCCTGGCTCGCAACTGATGCAGCAACACTCTAGCGCACAGGAGCCGGCACAGCACATGACCATGAAGATTCCCATGAGCGGGAGAGTCATGACCTGGCTGGCAGTGTTAGAGAGTTCATAGCACCAACAGGCGATGCACGGCGACATGCTCTGCTTCAGATCCTTGAGCTCAACGGGGGACGCCATCGTGTGCAGAACAGCTGACGGTCAGACGCTTCAGAACGGAGATATGTCCAGACCGGAGATATACTCACACTTATCGCGACTGATCTTTTCCGCAAAAAAGACTTGAGCCAAAATGGCTACGGAGGGGAGAGGAGGAAAGGGAGGAGGCTGGAAAAAAGGGACGAGGACGGAGGACGACTGGAAACGGAATGCGCAGAAGGACGCAGGAGAGGGACAGGGATGAGGGAAGAGGAGAGAGGAGGAAAACGAGGATGAGGACGGAGATGGTGTCCAGAAGCAAGACAAGGAGGATGACGAGTAGGATGAGGACCACAAGCATGGGCCGAGGATGGAGCGGCTTCCATCTCGAACCGCAGAAGACACGCGCCCGACACACAGACGACCGCACGCCGAGAACACGAGAAGGGACAGCACGACGCGACGACGACTACTGTGAATGAGGAACTAGGCTCGGTGGCAACTCATGGGCGCCTCCCATACCATCTTGTCGGCTCTTGAGAATCGACGCAAATCGACGCTGCATCGACGCTGATCGACGCTAAATCGACGCGAATCGACGCTAGATCGGCGTTAATTAATCGACTGCCAGGCGCTGATGGACGCGAAATACGGAATTAAGAGGGTACGCCAGGCTCCCATGATTTGATACCGAAATTGACGATGCCAGCACGACCTGCACAAAGCACGGGCGCAGCGGCGGACAACACAGGTGCCCCGACGGCAGGGCCAGGGGTTCAGCACAAGAGAGGCGTCCGCCGCGGCGGCGAGCGGCATGCTATAGAGCCCCAGCGAGGGCCCCGAAAACAAGCACAGCAACAACAGCCCAAAACAACAACACACCCAAAACAACATTCACAACAAGAGCAGCACCACCACCACCAACAACAACAACCACAACCACAACAATTACAACAGCAGCACCCACCACAACAATAACAGCAACTACAAAACCAGCAACACAAACAACAGCAACAAACGCAACACCAACAACAACAGCAACCACACCAACAACTACTGCAACAACACCATCAACACCACCAACAACAACACAACAACAAACATAACAACAACAACACCAACAACAACAACAACAACAACAACGACGACGACGACAACAACAACAACAACCACAACAACCACAACCACAACCACAACCACAACCACAAGCACAACCACAACAACACCACCAACAACAACTACAACAACACCAACAACACCAACAACACCAACAACAAAAACCATACCCAACACGAATGCAAGAAACGATCCCGCCAGGCCAGCCACGCGCGTGGCGGCCCCGGGCCGCGCCCTCGGCGCCGCAGCCGGCAGCAGCGAAGCCATTATGCCCAGGACCCCCAGCAGCAGGTCCGCGCCGCCAGCTCGAAAGGCCGGCGCTCCTCCGCAGCAGCTCGCGCGGGGCACGAGCGCGCGCCAAGCTGCAGCCGAAATCCGTATAAGAAGGGCGCGAGATAAGAATTGAGCAGGGACCGACCGTCCTGGCATTCCTGTAGGCCGACCACGACATGTTCATTGAACCAAGAACTGTTCTAAGAACAAAAACAAGGCTCTTAGAACATATGCCCGACGTGCTAGGCCAAGACAGTCTCAGCCAAAAAAGCCCTCAGAACATCTTGTGCAGATCACAAAAGTTTCTTAGAGCATTCTTTGGTGGGCCTATAGGCGAGGCAGGACGCTTCGCTTCTGCTTGAAAGGAAACAAGGGCCTTGGAAGGCCATGTCGAGACTCTGCGGGCGGGGCGCGGCCAGCGAAAGCGGCCAAGGATGGGCCGAAGGGAAAGGATGCAAGGGTAGCCTTGGAGAGGCGCTTATGCGTACTACGCAGGTTGACTTTACAGCTCGTGACAAGATGAGGTCGCCATTCACGAGGTTGCCGCCTTTGACGATGAGCGCGCCTTTGGCGCCTGGCAGTGGCACCCAATGAGCTCCCGCAGCGACAGCGTGCGACCGTTCTCGTGTTGAAACCCGCTTGCATGACTGCGCAAACTTCCTTGCGGACAAACTGACTCCCACCTCGGCGGGCTGCTGGGCGGCTCGGAGCGCCTGCACGGCCGCCGTTAGCTCGGCGCGCTGCGCACTCTATGCCGCGTCGACCCCGCTGCCGTGGTCGATGCACACGTCTGCGGCATCCTCAGTCGCAGGCCTACTCGGGGACGGACCAGCAACGGGCCCGTCGGGCGCACGCATGCGCCATCGGTCCAGGCCCGGCAGCGCACCGTGCCCTCGGCTGGCGGGATCATCGCGGCCACGCAGGCGTCGAGCGGAAGCACGCTGGCACGCTGAATCTCGTGACGACATCCACGAGCAGGTACGACTACAGGAAAAGCATGGTCTTTGCTTGTGAAGGTTCCTTGTGAGCAGAAGGAGCAGCAGCACCACGTACAGCAGCGGCTGGGGCGTTCCAGGAATCCTGCCCCCGATGCTGTGGGTTGGGAGCGCCTGTCGAAGGAGCCGCCTCCGCAGCAGTGGCACTGCCAGGAAGAAGACGATGGTGTGCATCTCCGCGAGGCGGAGCAGTGTCCTCGGCAGGAGCCTGCAAGGCCAACTGCAGGGCTGCCGCAGGCCGCGTCGAGCGGCAGCCACGTGCAAATTGCACGACATTAGATTTGTTGACATATTTGTTTTGTTTCTTTTATTTTTTAGTTTGCACGACATGAGAATAGGAAAGCCACTGCACGGCGCGCCGGTGCAGAGGCGGCGTGCGCCCGCCTCTGCGCTGTTGCCTCGCAGGGGCCGGGAGTGGTGCCAGGGAGCAGGGCTGAACCTAGACGGTGTTTTTCGTTTTCGCATTGTGTTCGTTTTCCCTCGCCTTTGTCTTCGACTCGCCGTCGCCGCAAAACGAAATCGAAACGAAAACGGCCCACGAAATCGCTCAAAACACCGCTTAGGTTCAGCCCTGCCGGGGAGTCACCGGCAGCGGGGAGACGGAGATGAAAAACACGCAGCACCGAATATTGCTGAGGGCGGGAAGATGCGGGTCGGCCTGGCGGGCGTCGTGAGAGCGAGGCGCCGCCGTGGGGAGGCGGAGAACAACAACAACGGAACAGCGGAGATGGCCGAGGGCTCGAGGATCCGTATGGGTCGCCCTGGCGCTGGCTCGCGCGGCGTGGAGCCAGACTGTAACTGCAACTAGCGCTGAATGAGGATGCGGAGTGTGCTGGTGATGATGATGATGATGATGATGATGATGATGATGATGATGATGATGATGATGGTGGTGATGATGACGATGATGATGATGATGATGGTGGTGATGTGTCGATAACGAGAAGGAAGAGGAGAAGGGGGAGGAGGAGGAGGAGGAGGAGGAGGAGGAGGAGGAGGAGGAGGAGGAGGAGGAGCAGCAGGAGGAGGAGGAAGAGAGGAGAAGGAGGAGAAGGAAGGATGAGATGAGTATGATGATGAGGATAAGGGTGCTGATGATAATGGTAACTATACGAATGACAATAATAATGAAGAGGAAGAGAACGAGAAAACGAGGACGACGAGGAGGAGCAGGCGGACGTCACGAAGATGAACGAGGAGGACGAGGGTCGAGCGAGCCGCAGGAGGGTGTCCGAGCAAACGAACACCGACTGACTTTGCGACCTGAGGCGGCGGAAAGGCAAAACCTGGACGAAGGCGGCTGAAGGCAACCACAACCTGGAAACCCCCTGTGCATACCAGAGACCGGCAGCACGAAAAGGGGCTCAAGAAACCTTGGGGGGGGGCCCTGGCACACCCTCGCTGGCACCAGTGGCGAAAGCCTACGAGGAGTCCGCAAAGAGGTCCGAAAGCTGACAGAGCCCCAGTGCTGAAAGGACCAGCACACTCACGGCGACCCCGGCAAAGAGCTCGGGCTCCGCCGTTGCGGGGGGGGCAGGACGAGGCTGAAGCTCTCGCCTGCGGCAGCTGCTGGGAAGGGCCCTCGCAGTGGGACTCAGGGCCGATCTCCTTGGACCCAGAAACAGACTTCGGTCGGGCATGTCCTTCGACAGGCGGATTGGAGGACAAATTCAAAATAGCCCGAAATACTCAAACAAAAATCCAAATTATCCCAGTGCGACCCTACCTAGGAGTTGGAGCCTCTAAGAAAGCAACATGCTCGCTATGATGCAGTACAGCAGCAATAGTGGATGCTGTGCTGCGCTATGCTATGCTGTGCTATGCTGCGCTATGCTATGTTATGATTTGCTATGCTATGCTATGCTATGCTGAGCTATGCTATGCTATGCTAAGTTTGGCTATGCTATGCTAAGCTATGCTATGCGATGCTGTGCTAATGCTGCGCTGCGCTTTGCTGCGCTGCGCTGTGCTAAGCTAAGGTAAGCTAAGCTAAGCAAAGCTAAGCTATGCTAAGCTAAGCTCAGCTAGGCTAAGCTAAGCTAGGCTAGGCTCAGCTAAGCTAAGCTAAGCTAAGCCAAGCCAAGCCAAGCCAAGCCAAGCCAAGCTAAGATAATATAGTCTAAGTAAAGCTAAGCTAAGCTAAGCTAAACTAGGCTAGGCAAAGCTAAGCTAAGCTACGGCTAAGCTAAGCTGGGTGAACCCAAGGGGCACAACTGGGGGAACCGCGGGGCGGATGCCGGGGGAACCGCCCGGGGCGAGCCCCACTGCCCGGCCCCTTTAAGATATAGGGTAAGAACTCTCTAGGCAGAGCCTAGGTAGGGAAAAAATCAAGCAAGTCGTGCCAAGTCTATTTTGCTTTACTATTTTTGAATACTCCTCCTGTAGAGGGGCACGCCCGACTTAAAACAGACAGACGGACCGCGCCAAACACTCGGTCGGCAGCTTCCAGGGCCGCACTTACACACGCGGTTCCCCATTATGACCCCAGCCCTGACCAAGGCCCCACTGGAGCTTCAAAACCTGAGGAGGACGAGGGTGCTGAGGACGTGGAGGATTGGCGGCGATCGAGGGGGGGAAATGAGAAGGAGCAGGCGTTCTCAGAAGGCGGCGGGCCTTCTCAGAAGCCCTGGCGCCATCTGAGAAGTTTTCTCTGCCTTCGGAGAAGGCTTGGGAAACTCCTCAGGAGGCTGGGGAACTTCGGAGCCTCCTGCGATGGCCCGCCCCTCCTCCCCCCCCCCCCTCGCTCGCCGCCGAGAAGAGGATGACGACGGCAGGGGAGCCTCAGACCGTCGCCGACCGGCGGGAGCGCCCCTGAGCCGGCATACGGCTCCGCGCTGGGGGCCGCCGCGCCTCGCCGAGGGGGTGCTGGGGGGCAAGGGGGGCGAGCGGTCCAAGCGCGCGGGGCAGCTGCGCATGCCCAGGAGGGCGGGGGGGCCAGAGGCCGAGGATGAGGAGGAGAAGGGGGATGGGATGGGGAGCAGGGGGGGGAGGGAAGCGAGCAGGGGGGAGGGAGGGGAGCAGGGGGGATGGGAGGGGAGCAGGGGGGAATGGGAGGGGAGCAGGGGGGGGGGAGGGGAGCAGGATGATGAGGAAAAGGGGGATGGGAGAGGGGAGCGGGGGGGATGGGAGGGGAGCAGGGGGATGGGAGGGGAGCAGGGAGGGAAAGGGGAGGAGGCGGCGAGGGGAGCAGAGGGGGGGGAGGGAGAGGCAGCTGGCGCGGCGAGGAGGAAGCGCAGCAGTGGCGCGGCAACGGCGGCAGGCGGCAGGCAGCGGCAGCGGCGGCGGCGGCGGCGGCCGCGGTATAGCGGCAACGGGAGAGGCCGGGGGAGCAGCACCGTATACGTCTGCTTTTTCTGCACTGCGGCGCGGCCGGACTCCCGCGGAGTCCTCCGGAGCGCGCACTGCGAGCAGGCATTGAGCGCGAGGCTAGCTACCCACAACCCACGGGGGGCGCTCGGGCGGGGCCCCGGCAGCTCTCGTCGACCGGATTGGGACGGTCGCCCAGACGCACCCCCCGCCCTGCCCATGCCTGCTGCGTCGCGTGCCAGAGGGCGCGGCGGACAGCCCCAGACATGAGGTCGGGCGTGTCATCCTACAGGCGGATGCCGGACGATGAATATACAACAGTCAAACGATGTTCTAAAAAAGTCGGAAGTCATCCTAACATCGTTCCCGGACTATTTTGTACTACCTTTGGATGTTCCTCCTGTCGGGAGACACGCCCGAATTCACCCTAGACGTGAGGTCCGAAGAACGCACAGCTTCTCAGCACACGCACTTGCGGAGGTCCGCGCGGATGTCGTGGGTTGGCGCTGACCCACCTCACCCGGCGCGCGGAACGCCAGGGATGGCGCCGGAGGCGCCGCGAGAGTCGGCGGCGAGTGAGGGGGGGGGAAATGAGAGGAAGAAGAAGGCCTTCTCAGAAGGCGGCGGGACTTCTCAGAAGCCCTCGCGCCTTCTGAAAAGTTGTTTTGCGTCTTCGGGGAGGGCTTAGAAGACTTCTCAGAAGGCTGGAGGATTTCCGAGCCTTCTGTTAGGTCGGGCATGCCCTCCTACAGGCGGATTTGGGATAAAAATTGAAGAATGCACCACACATTCACAAACATATTCAAAAATAGTCAAAACATTGTCCTCTGACTATTTTCTGGCGAATTTTCCTCCTGCAGAGGAACAGGCCCGACTTAAGCCTTCCGAGAGGCCCGCCCCGTCTCACTTCCCCCCCTCGCTCGCCGCCGAGAGAGGGAGTTCAGCGCCGACATCAGAAATCCGTTCAGATGTCCGTCGGAACTGCGAAAAAAGTCAAACGTGCGTAAATCCTCAAACGTTCGACGCACGACTTTTAGATTCGACGATGATCCAGGATTGGACAGGGTCTGCGCTGCGCACAAACTGCCCTCCCAGGTAGCCCTGGCTGTACTCGATCATTGGTCGTCCTGCCCCCCCGAAGGCCTCAAGAGGCCCCCCCCCCAGGAGGGCCGACGGAGGAGGAAGAGGAGGAGGAGGAGGGGGAGGAGGAGGGAGGAGGATGGAGGAGGAGGAGGAGGAGGAGGAGGAGGAGGAGGGAGGAGGATGGAGGAGGAGGAGGAGGAGGAGGAGAAGGAGGAGGAGGAGGAGGAGGAGGAGGAGGAGGAGGGGGAGAGGAGGGGAGGGGGGGGAGGAGGAGGAGGAAGGGGAGGAGGAGTCCGTGCGGACCTCCGGAAGCCTGCGCGCCTGCTGCTTCTCCCGCGCTGGCGACGGCGCCCCGGCCTTGCGGACAGGCTCCTCTCGGGGATCCTGCGCTCCGGCGGGCTGCTGCTGCGGCGGTGCTGACCCTGGGTCGGGCGTGTCCCCCTACAGGTGGATTTTGAACGATGTTGTTTTTGGAAAAAAATGCACCAACATGCCCAGGAATATTCGGAAACAGTAAGCACAAATCGTCCTCATCGTATTTTTGTGGACGACTTTTGGAGATCCCTCCTGCAGAGGGACGGGCCCGACCGAATGCGGGCCCTGCCCGCCACCCTGGGCGCCAGCCCCCGCCGCAGACACCGCGCGGTGACGCTGCCGCGCGGCGGGGGCGCCGGCAGCACGGCGCGGCGACGATGCTGCAGATTGAGCAGGGGCAGACCGTTCCGGCATTCCCATAGGCATGCCACGACATGTTCTCAGAACCCACGAATGTGCCGATAACAAGAATACGGTTCTTAGAACATGAACCCGGTGTGTTCAAACAAGACCGTCTCAACCAGAAAGGTTCTAAGAACATCTTGTGGAAGCCACAAAAAGTTCTTAGAAAATTGTTTGGTAGACCTATAGGCACGCCAGGATGCTTCGCCACTGCTTGAGCATACAGTGGAGGGCCGACCACAAGAAAACTTCCACAAGAAACCCAAACCTGAGATACCAGGACCTCCTTGGACGTATTGTTTTGTTCGACGCGGGGTCCCCGGAAATCCTGGCCCTTTCCCAGGGCCCGATTTTTCGTCCTGGCTTTTTCCCCAAAAACAACGTTTGCACATTTTGCGGGGGCCAGTCCACAAGAAACCTTCCACAAGAAACCAAACCCTGGGATACCAGGACGTCCCTGGACTTTTGGTGTGGGAACGTCGCGCTTTCCATCGCAACACCATCGAAACCCAAGAAACCCAGGGCACCCTGGAGGCAAGCAGGGTGTCTCTTGGCATGGGCCTCCACTGCAGGGGCAGGGCTTGCGCGGCCCACTCACTCGTCCTCGGCCCAGTCCTCGTCGTCGTCCCCGTCGCACCCCTGCTTGCGCTTCCTGCCGCCGCGGCCGCGGCCTCCGCTGGTGCCCGCGGCAGCGGCGTCGTCCGCGCCACCCCGCCCTCGGCCACGGCCTCCGCGGCCGCGCCCCCGAGCGGCGTTGCGGGCGAAGCCGCCCAGGGCCGGCCTGGCGCTGGGGGCGGCCTTGGGCTTGGCCTCGCCGCCGCCGGCGGCGGCCGCCGACTTGTCCGCCAGCTTCTGGTGCTGCGCCTGGAGGCGCTGCACCTCGGCGGAGGGCAGCAGGCTGTCGAAGAGGCCCGGGCACTCGGGCACCGTGCGGGCCAGCTGGCGCGCCTGCAGCTCCTGCAGCGCCGCCCTCGAGGGCGCCGTCCCCGCGGCCGGCGGCGGCAGGACGGGCGCCGCGGCGACCTTCTGCCGCTTGCCGCCGCCAGAGGCCGAGCTGGCCGCGCGCTTGGAGGCCCGCTCCCGCATCCTCTGCTCCTCGCCGGCGTTGCGGCGCGCGTGCTCCTCGGTCTCGGTCAGGGCGACCAGGATCGCGTCGAGGTCGCGCTCCCAGATCTCCTGACCCAGACCCCCTCACGGCGGAAGGGTTAAATCGTCCCGGGGAAGCGGTCGAGAGACATGCAGAGCCCCACGTTGTGGACAGAACTCGCGACATCCGGGGTGTGGACGTCGGGGGTGGGAGTGCACAAACGAAAGAGATGCTTGCGCCCGAGAAGCGCCCAGCACCGCACTCGCCGAGCGAGTGGGAAGCGAACAGCGGATCGACGAGCACAGCTCCGGGGGCGGTGAGAGGGGCGGGCGGGCGCACCCTGGCGCGCGAGCCTTCCCCTGGGGCGGGCGTGTCGCACCCTCGCGCGCTTCACTGCCTGACTCGTCGTTTTTGTCCGTTGCCCCCGGTGTCCTCAGGGGCGGTGAGCTCCAGCTCCTCTACCTCGGCCTCCTTGGTCCGCACCTGGGCCTCGAGCTCGAGGACCTTCTCTTGTGTCAGGGACCACAAGGCCATACCCAGCAAGTACTCCCAACCTCCACCTTTCTTCTTGTCCCTTTTGGTCGCGTCCTCGTCGCCGGCGCCGTCTCCGTCGTTGCTGCCAGGCACGTCTATATCACTGCCTTCGGTAATCTCGTGGAGCGTGCGGAACTTGTGTTTGACGAGGTCCTGTACAATGGCCTCCTTCTTGCGATTCTTCACCTTGAGCTCCTCTCTGGCAACCAGCTGTATGAAACGCGCCTTTGCGGCGAGGATCTCGAGCTGCTGCCGCAACACTTTCAGCAAGTGGGCCTTCCTCTTGTGGTAGAACTCCAGCCGGATCTCTGCGAAGTCCTCCATAATCTCGCGCTCGCTCGCGTATTTGCGAATCTTCCCGTTTTTGTCGAAGAAGTACATGTTGTTCGTAGACAGAGCGGATCGGAGCTTGAAAGCCTTGTCTAGACCAGTGCGCTCAAGTGACGCCATCTGCGCCTCTGTAACGGTGATCACGAAGTGAACCTTTGTCTCCGTATGGTGCTCTTTGAAATCCTCCGTGCAGCAAGAAACTCCCAGGCCTGCCCTTTGATTTCCCCCTCACCTCATATGAAGGGGCGCATCATTCAAGGTTCTTCCCAAGGCCTCAGAAGGGCCCACCAAAGCAGACATACAACAGAACGCTGCATGATTATAACAGACACACGACGTCGAAATTGGCCCCAGGCCAGGATCCCAGAAAACGGATGGATCCCCTAGCTTGGCCCCAACCCAGGCTGAGACGAAAGAGCGAAAATTGAAGACCATTCCGGGGGACGTCGGGGCACTATCGAGAAACCACGAACAAACCATCATGACACTACCACCCGACTGTCGGAAGAACAATGGCTTATCACCAACATACCATCGGAACACCATCCGGATACCAACAACAAACCCACTCCGACCAAACAATCGAAACACCACCGTGACACCAGCGGGGCGGGACACTCCGCGGCCCACTCGCAGAAGAGGAAACAGCGGGGCAGGACGAACTGGACCGGGCATCCGAACGGCCATCTCCCTCGGGCGCACCTTCGGAAAAATACCCCGCGCACAGCACGAAGCACGAGACACGATATTTTTCCCTAACAATGCCTGCAGTCAGAACTTCGTACATATGAGAGAAGGAGCGAAGGATTGCAAAAAAACCCAGGATTGCAATCCTTCGGGTTTTTTTGCAATCCTGTTTTTTTTTGCAATCCTGGGTTTTTTTTGCAATCCTTCTGGACGTCGGTCTGGCGGCTCCGTGGTCAGCGCCGCCGCCCCGTCGCCGCGTCGTCGGCATCGCTCTGGCGGCTCCGGGGCCGCGGTCGCCGACCCGCCACCGCCTCGTCGCCGCCACGTCGTCTGGGCCTGCGTGGCGGCCTGGAAGCTCCGTGGTCGCCGTTGCCGCCCCGTCGCCGCCACGTCGCCGCCCGTCATCTGAGCCTGCCTGCGTGGCGGTCTGGCAGCTCTGTGGTCGCCGTCACCACCCTGTTGCCGCCTCGTCGCCGCCCGTCGTTTATACACATTGACAGCACCGTACAATTTCACCACATTGCTTGTCTTTTCAACAACAAAACTATGATCTACCCCCCATCCCAAACACCATCCCAAGCAGGCCGGTATCATCGCCCCCCCCTCAGGCGCTGTGAAAATAATAGGAGCGCGCTCGTTTATCAAATGTCATTAACTTTTAAGAACACCTTGCACACATCTGGTCAAAGTGCACACGCGCGCGTCGTCACGCGCGCATGCCGTCATCCTTCGAAAACCGACGGTTCGTAAGGGTTTCAAACATCGATTGCCCCGAAAGTATCTTAACAGACATGGTTTCGCAGCATAAATGTTCAACAAAGCATTTACGATTGGGCTCTTGCGTTTGAAATGAAATACACACAAATGGTTCAACATCTTCACGACTTGCTACCAAATTGTCCTCTCGCGCGAGCATGTCGGAATCGCTCGAACGCACTTGCGTGCGTGTTGTCGCAAGAACCCCTTGCAAAAGACTGGACCAAGTGCACGCGCGCGCGTCCTCGCGCGTGCATGCCGAAATCAATCAACAACCTAAGGTTTCGTAGAGATTCCCAAATCGAATATCCCGAAAGCATATAGAAACACACGCGATGGCGCAACGTCAAGGTTCAAAAATGTCTGCGCTCGCGCTCCTGCGAATCCTTAACACAACCATTGCTTTGCCAACAATGTCACTGACTTTGGCCAACCGGGCCCTCGCTGCGTGCGCGAGCACGCGCGGGCTAGCGCATCGCGGCCGCAGAAATGCCCCAGCCAACTCCAAGCACTCATCAGAATCGCCGCCGCATGGATTTTGCAAACCAAACTGCGGTTGCTGGGATGGGAGGGATGATTGCGCGAGCAGTAGATTGGACAACCCACTGCGAACAGAAATTAATTACACCGCATAATAATCACGGCCTATACAGCACACCACAGCTGGCACACCATCTCGTGTACAACACGGAGTGCACCACATATACGTTGCAATATAATTATTCAGCAATGTACACACATACCTATACATGTTTGTATGTATGTCTGTCTGTATGTATGTATGCATGTATGTATGATACTGTATGTATGTGTGTATGTATGTATGTATGGATGGATGTATGTATGTATGTATGAATGTAGGTATATGTGTACGTACGTATGGATGTGTATAAATCTGTACATAGAGAGGGTGCACCTTTCTATGTATATATATATATATATGTATACATACATACATATACATACACAGGACTCACTTCTGTAAGTGAAGATGGCCGGACCACCAGTGTTCAGGAAATCCCAGACCATCATGGGGCAGGGCCTCTCCGAGGTCAGAATTGCGGGGATGCCGCAGGCGAAAAAAGATGGAGCACCTGAGCACAGGGCATCTCGGAACCCTGCCCGCCCGACCATGGCCTGCCCAGCCCCCGCTTTGTCGCACGTTCCGCACATGCCCCGCACAGCCACGCACAGCATTTGCACAGGCCAGGCCAGGCCAGCGCGACCCTAACGGACACCAAACTCACATTCAAAATAAACATGAGGCGTCTCGTGGGAACGCGAGGCGTCCCATGGGACAGCACGCCCCCAGAAAACTCTCGGCGACTCTTTCGGCACAGCCCTCACGTAGATCGAGGCCTGCAAAGACTATTCGCACCTCGTGTGGGGGCATATCCGAGGTCAGCATTGCGAGGGTGTCTCAGGTGACAGTGGCCTTACAATTTGGGCTTAAGGAACTTGAGGACCCAGAGTTGCGCGAATGCCTCAAGCGAAAGCGGCTGGATCACCATAGGGCAGGGCATCTCCGAGGTAAGACTTTCGAGGATGTCTCAAGCCAGAGTGACCTGACCACCGCAGGTCAGGGCATATCCGACGTCAGAGTTGCGAGTATGTTTCTGGCGAGGGTGGCCTGACCACCTGCGCAGGGCATCTCGGAAACCAGAGCTGCGAGGATGTCGCAGGCGAAATTGGCCAGACCACCATGTGGCAGGGCATCCCTGGTCACCCAGAGTTGCGAGGATGTCGCAGGCGACAGTGGCCTGACAACCTCAGCGCAGGACATCTCTGAGGTTGGAATTGCGTGGATGGCTCTGGCGAAAGTGAACTGACCACCTTCTCAGGGCACCTCGGGAACCAGAGTGCAGATCACACTGCCAACGTGGGCTGACCACCGCAGGTCAGGGCATCTTGCAATCCAGAGTTACGAGGATGTCTCCAGAAAAGGTGGATGGACCAACTGAGCTGAGGGCATCTCTGAAGCCAGAGTTGCAACGATGTCTCAGGCGAGGATGCTTCACACGAAAGTAGCCAGACCACCATGTGACACGGCATCTCGGAGGTCAGCGTTGCGAGAATGCCTCAAGCCAAAGTGGCCTCACCACAATAGGGCACGGCATCTCCGAGGCCAGAGCCGGATTGCCGCGGGAAACTTTGGGACCCCCCCCCCAGGCCCCGAAGGTCACGAAGCGCTGAAGGCTCTTGTAGTAGCAAGCCCTGAAAACTCCGAGAACGTATGTGCGTGCATGTGCATCGGCATGTGCGGGCATGTGCGGGCGCGGGATTCAGCGCATGTGCGTGCATGTGCGCGCCCGCGCTGTCGTCCACAGGTGGGGACACAGGCGAGTGCGTGCATGTGCCTCTGACCGATCTGCGACGTCCGCACATGTTCCGCATGTGCGGGCATGCGCGTGAATGTGCATCGGCATGTGCGAGCATGTGCGGGCGCGGGATTCAACGCATGTGCGTGCGTGTGCATTGAC
Organism: Prorocentrum cordatum; assembly: GCA_963575745.1. Taxonomy (NCBI): domain Eukaryota; class Dinophyceae; order Prorocentrales; family Prorocentraceae; genus Prorocentrum; species Prorocentrum cordatum. The sequence continues at coordinate 336,931 of CAUYUJ010015505.1, forward strand.
CGATCTGCGACGTTCGCAAAAATTCCGCATGTGCCGGCACGTGCGGGCATGTGCGTCGGCATGCGCGGTCATCATGTGCGTTACAATGCATGCAACAAAACCCAATGCACATAACCCCGCACATGCCCGGGCACGTGCGCACAATAGGACATTCATCCAAAAGTGCTCGCACATGGCGGGAACATGCCTGGCACATGCTGCGCACATGCACGCGCATGCCCGCGCAAAAACGGCCGCGCATGCACCCAATCAGGGGTATAGAAGTGAGGGCGGTGTATATGTACAAATATCGCCGCCCCCAAGGCCCCGCGCCCCTACGGAGCATCTTCGGCGAAGCCCCGGTACACCGCCCTCCCGGGCACCCCAGGGAACCCCAGGAGAGCCTCGGAGCGGCCCAGGACGGCTCCAGCACACCCCACAAGGGGCTCTAAGACGGCCTGGGGCAGGTTCCGTCGATGGCCGCGGGGCAGGAGGAGGAGGAGGAGGAGGACGAGGAGGAGGAGGAGGAGGAGGACGAGGAGGAGGAGGAGGAGGAGGAGGGGAAGGAGGAGGAGGAGGAGGTAGAGGAGGAGGAGGAGGAGGAGGAGGAGGAGAAGGAATATGAGGAGGGGAAGGAGTACCCCTTCCCTCTCCCCCTCACGCTCCTCGGCGGGCCGCCGAACGCCTTCGGAAGTCCTGCAATTTTTGGAATATCTGTATGCTCGGCGCCTGTGTTTTGTCGTTCCCCTCTCGCGCGGGCGCCTCGGGTCCGCCGGCCGCCCGCCGCTCCCGCCCCTCCCACGTGTTGGGCTCTGCCCGCACGGCGACTCTGCCCCCGCCCCTGGGTGCGCCCGCGACGCCGCCCCGCGCCGCTGCCAGGGGCTGCCCCGCAGCCTGGCCGCCCCGCGCGCATCCCGCGACGCCGCCGCGTGAGCGCTCCCCCTCCCTCCTCTCTCTGCGGGCCCCTCTGCCGCTCTTCCTTTTCCTTCTCCCCTTGCACGCGGGACAATGCGCAGCGCCGTAGCCCGGGCTGCTCGACGCGGAACGCCTCTTCTGCGGCGCCGCGCCGGAAAACGCATGGACATTTTCGGCCCCTGGTCGCTCTCGTGCCCCGGAGGCCTCATACACGTGCCGGGCCTGAAACACTGCGTCGCACGTGCTCCGATCTGCAAGAACTGCAACCTTTAGCTGGGCGGGGTCGCTGGCCAGGGGTGACGGGTCCACACGACGTGGCTCGAGAAGTCCGCAGACGCGGCGCCAGGCCCGGGAGACGAATCCGATGAGCAGGCAGGCGAGGCTGCTGAGAAGCCCTCCGTTGCAGTGCTCGTAGGGCCATCGGTTGCATGTGGCTCGTGAGGCTCCTGGAGCTCAGAATGCTTACACATACTCACTGGGCTCATCGGGCATATCGAGCTCATTGGGCTCATTGACGTCATAAAACTTATGAAGCTCATAGGGCTCATCGGGGTCATCGGAATCACCAGGCTCATATGGACTCATTGGGCCCAGTGGCCTCCTTGGGCTCACAAAGCTCATTGGCCTAATAAGGATCATTGGGCCTCGTGGGGTTCATTTGAGATCTTGCAGCTCATACGGCTCATTGGGTTCATGGGGGCCCGCAAAACTCCTTGGACTCATAAGGATCCGCTGGCACATGGGACCACAAAGCTCACAGCTCATACAGGACTCGCCAAGCTCATATGGCCCATGTCGCTTACTGGGCCTGTATGGGCTCGCAGGGCTCATAGGGGGCAGAAGGGCTCATTGGGCCAAGTGGGCTCAAATGGCTCACAAAACTCGTGGGGCATATTGGGCTCATTGGCCTCATGGAGGCTCGCAGGGTTCATCGAACTCATTGGCCTCATAGGTCTGACGAGGTTCATAGGTGGCTCGAGGAGTGCGCAGACTTGGCGCCATGCCCAGGAAAATAATCAGATAAGCGGGCATTCAAGGCTCCTGAGAAGCCCTCCGTTCTAGAGCTCATAGGGCCATAGGTTTAATGCGGCTCATGAGGCTTCTAGGGCTCCTAAATCTCACCGGGGCTCATTCGGCTCATCGGTCTTATCGGGCTCATTGGGCTCGTTGAGGTCATAGAGCTTACAAAACTCATAGGGCTCATCGGGCCAATAGCGGCTCCCTGATAGGCCCCGACCGACCCGAAGGGCTCACAGAAGCACCCTCGAGGGCCCAAGCAGGCACCTACGACACCCCGAAGACTCCCCAGGAGGCGCCCGAGAGGCCCTCAATGAGCGTCGAGGGGTGCCAGAGCGCCCCACGAGGCTGCCAAAAGAGTCTCCAGAGGCTCCCACGAGGGACCCGTGATGCATCATCAAAACAAGCGTTTTCATGATACCGCCTGGTGGTTTTCGGGAGAAGCCTCGAGACAGCCTGTGAAGACGGTTCCATGACAGCCCCAAGAGGCCCTCAAGACGCCCTCAAGAGGCCACAGGAGGATGAGGAGGAGGAGGCGGAGGAGGAGGAGGAGGAGGACGAGGAGGAGGGAGGAGGAGAGAAGGGGGAGAACGAGGAGGAAAGAGGAGGAGGAGAGGAAAAAGGATGAAAAGGAGGGAGGAGGAGGAGGAGGAGGAGGAGGAGGAGGAGGAAGAGGAGGAAGAGGAGAGGGAGGAGAGGAGGGGGCGGAGCAGGAGGAGTTTCAGAATAGACTCGGGAGGAGGAAGAGGAGGAGGAGGATGAGGAGGGGAAGGAGGAGGAGGAGCCACTCCCTCTCCCCCCTCAGCACTCGGCGAGCAGCCGAGCGCATTCGGAAATAAGGCACTCATTGTAATGCTTCTGTGATCGCCGCCTGCGTTTTGTTGTGTTCGGCCCCGGGTCGCTTTCGTTTCCCGGAGTCCTCGGGAACCTTCTGGGCCTGCAAACCTGCGTCGCGCGACCTCCGACCTGCAGATGTTGCATTCTTTTCCAGGGCAGGGTCGCTTCACAACGAACGGGGCGAGCGGTCGACACGGCGTGGCTCGAGGAGTCCGCAGACTCGGCGCCAGGCCCAGGAGACAAAGGGAGGAGGAGGGGACGGAGGAGGACGAGGAGGAGGACCGGTAGGAGAGGGAGCACGTGGAGGAGGAGGGGGAGCAGCAGGAGGAGGAGGGAGGAGGGATGAGATGGAGTAGAAGGAGGAGCGCAAGGAGGAGGAGGAGGAGGAGGAGAAGGAGGAGGAGAAGGAGGAACAGCAGGCATGCCGAAGGAATGGCAGCCGAGTGAGGCATGGCTGGCGGGCCTGTGTGAGATACTGGTGCCCCTCGCAATACTGGCGGCTTTGGCGCATTCACAGCTTCATGCTGCGTCCATCAGGATGTCCACTCCCATATGATGACCAGTGCGGGATGGTTCTCTTTTCCATTCCTACTTGCGCAGCCCAGTTGGGCTTGCGCTAGGACCCAATGGCGCGCGAAACGCGCGTGGTTCTAGTGTGTGTATATGTATTATCAGTATAGCTATATCTCTATATATTGCTCCACCGAGATTGCACAACATAGATGGCACCATATAGCTTACGCAACATGTATTGCACCACCTATCCGCCACCGTGCCTCGAGGCAGGAAGTGGATATATCGCATGCTCTCGTGTGTTTCTTTTCTGTACTCAGGACTGGGGGATCCTAGTATTGAAAATTTTAAGGGCTGGGGCCCCAGATTCTCAAGTTTCCTAGGCGCTCCCGCGCGCATCTGTGCTGGCTCGCGTGACGTTCCCAGAGGCCAGAGGGCACCAAGCTGGGCCAAGAGGGCTCCAGAAAGCGCCCAAGAGGGTACGAAAGGTCTCCAAGACAGCCCAAGAGCGCTCCAAGACGCCCAAGATGGCCCCAAGAGGCCCCACAGAACCCGCAAGAGCGCTCCAACAGAACCCCCTAGAGGCACCAACGAGGCACGCATCATTGATGTTCCTCGTGTGTTTCAATGTTTTGTCGCGTCGCTCCAAGATGTTCTCAGAAGCCCCCCAGACCGCCCCAAGACGACCAAAGAGGCACCCAAGAGGGACCCAAAACGGTCCAAGAGGGCCCCAAAACGACCCAAGAGGCGCCCAAGATCGCCCAAGAAGGATCCCAAGACGGCCCCAAGAGGGGCCCAAGAGGGGGAACACGAACCGACAATTCGAGCCCTCCGCCCCAGGAGGCCTCCAGGAGGCCCCAAGAGGCTCTCAAGAGAGCCCAAGAAGCCCCCTGGAGGCCCCACGAGGCCCCCAACAGGTCCAAAAAGAGGCCCTAAGAGACTCCCAAACGGTTCGCGAAAGGCATGAAAACTGCCTCCGAGAGGCCCCCGAGAGGCCTCCCAAGATATCCAAACGAACAACCGAGAGGCCTCAAGGCCACAACCCAAGTACGCTGGTGGGATGGGCCGAAAGCCACTAGACGTGGGCCGGCACGGAAACGGAAAGAGCGCTTCAGCAACCTGCCCGAGATGGTTCATGGCACCCTTCGCTCTTGGAAGCCTTGGTGGTAAGAGCTTGTTGCGTCACCGCTCGTTCTTGGGAGCCTTGCTGGTAAGCGCGTGTTACGTCACCTTTCTCTGTTGGGAGCCTTGATGGGAAGAGCTTGTTGCGTCACCGCTCTTTGTTCAGAGTCCTCGTGCCCACAGATGCTTACGTTGCCGCTCGCTCTTGGGAGCTTTGGTGGTAAGAGCTTGTTTCGTCACAGCTCGCTCTTGGGAGCCTTGCAGGAAAGCGCGTGCTACGTCAACGCTCTCAGTTGGTAGCCTTGCTCTTCCTCCTCCTCATCATCATCCTCTTCTTTCCTCCTCCTTCTCCTCCTCTGCCTCCCCTCCTCCTCCTCCTCCTCCTCCTCCTCCATCTTGCTCCTCTTCCTTCTCCTGCTCCTGCTCCTGCTCCTCCTCCTCCTCCTCCTCCTCCTCCTCCTCCTCTTCTCCTCACCTCCTCACTCCTCCTTCCCTCCTCCTCCTCCTCTCCTCCTCCTACTCTCATCTCCTTCTCCTCCTCCCCCCTCCTCCTCCTCCTCCCTCCTCATCATCATCATCATCATCCTCATCCTCATCCTCATCCTCCCTCTCCCTGATTCCTCCTCCTCCTCCTCTCCTCTTCTCCTCCTCCTCATCCTGTTCCTCCTCCTCCTCGTCCTCTCCTCCTTCCTCCTCCCCTCCTCTCTCCTCCTCCTCCTCTCCTCCTCCTCCTCCTCCTCCTCCTCCTCCATGCCTCCTTCTCCTCCTCCTCCCTCCTCCTGATCTTTGTTCTCCTCCTCTTCCTCCTCCTCCTTCTCCTCTTGGCCTCGTCCTCGTTTCTCCTCCGCCTCCTCCTCTCCTCCCTCTCATAATTCTCCTCCTCCTCCTCCCTCCTCCCTCCCCCCCTCCCTCCTCCCTCCTCCCCTCCTCCTGCTCCTCCTCTTCCTCCTCTCCTCCTCCTCTCCTCCTCCTCTCCTCCTCCTCCTCTTCGTCGTCCTCCTCCTCCTCCTCCTCCTGCTTCTCCTCCTCCTCCTCCTCCTCCTCCTCCTCCTCCTCCCCCTCCTCCTGGGGCCTGCTCGGGAGCCTCTTGGGGCCCTCTTGAGGCTCTCTTGCGGCCGCCTGGGGGGCCCTCTTGGGCCACCAAGACGGCCCAGATGGCCCGAGATGGCCTCCAAGTTCGCCCAGGATGGCCTCCAGGACGGCCCAAGAGGGTCGAGGATGCCTCCAAAGCCGCCCAAGAAGCCTCCAAAACGGTCAAAGAGGGCCCAAGAGGTCTCCAAGTTCGCCCAAGAGGCATCCAAGAAGGCCTCCAGGAGGCCCCGAAGAGAGCAACATCTTTGATTTCTGTAGATTCTTTGTTTGGAACAGTTATTCTTGCATGTGCTAGTTTTCGGTCTTCCGACGGCTCGGGACGGCCCAGGAGCCCCCCAAGATCGACCCAAGATCGCCCAAGAGGCCTCCAAGATGGCCCCAGAACGGCCCCAGAGGCCCCCAAGACGGCTCCGAGAGGGCCCCAAGACGGCCCAAGATGCCTCCAAAACGCCCAAGATGGCCTCCAAGACGGCCCTGGAGCACCCCAAGAGGGCCCCAAGTCGGTCCAGAGAGGCCCTCAGGACGGCTTCCGACGTCGTCAGACGGGCAAGGAGGCCATCAAGACGGCCCAAGGTGGCTCGAAGATGGCCCAAGACGGCCCAAGAGGCCAACGGGGGTCTCCAAGACGGCCCAAGAGGCCCCCAAGCGGGGCTCCATGAAGGCCCGAAGAGGCCAATATCATTGATTTCCTTTAGGTGTTTGAAGGATTTGGGCATTTGCTTTTGCTCGGTCTTCCGACGGCCCGAGACGGCCCAGGAGCTTCCAAAGATCGCGCCAAGATCGCCCAAGAGGCCTCCAAGATGGCCCCAGAACGGCCTCAGAGGCCCCCAAGACGGCCCCAAGAGGGCTCCAAGATGGCCCAAGAGGCCTCGAAGACGCCCTAGATGGCCTCCAAGACGGCCCTGGAGCACCCCAAGAGGGCCCCAAGTCGGCCCAACGAGGCCCCCAAGACGGCACCCGACGGTATCAGACGGGCAGGGAATGCCCTAAGACTGCCAAAGAAGCCCCCGAGAAGCCCCCAAAGGCCCTCAAGATGCCCAAGGAGGCCCCCAAGCTGCCTCCAAGAGGCTCCCAGGAAGCTCCCAGGAGGCTCCAAGAGTGCCCTCAAAGGTTCCCACGATACCCCCTCCTCCTCCTCCTCCTGATCTTCCCCGCCATCCTCCCCCAAGTGTTCCCCGAAGGGTTTCTACAACGGCTGGGGGAACACATGGCCCGATAGCTTGGCAGAGCTCTTGCCACAACGCTCGGCCACAGGGGCGATTCCAAAAGGCAGGGGGCGGCGGTGATTCGCCGTAGGCGTCCTCGATATTGCATTACAAATGGGGCTCCGCATGGCTTGCACCACATAGGTTGCCGGAAACACACCGTGTGAGGTCCACGCTGGCAAAACATTGTTTGGGGCTTCTTCGTAGAGGCCCGCACACACCCAGCATCGCACACAAGGCTTGCGTCTCGGATCCTCGATCTGCCCCGAGCCAGGGCCCTCCGTGGACAGCATGCCCTGGAGCGTCTCCTTGTAGTCCTGCGCGAAGGCAGGAAAGCACCGACCGGGACGCGCGAAGAGAACGCGAGAGCAGAGGACGCAGAAGGATACGGCTGCGGAGGAGTAGCAGCAGGAGGAAGTTGAGCGGAGCTTCAAGAAGCACGCGCTGCTTACACTTGTCGTCAACCGATGCACGGCGCTCATGTTTCCAGCGCTCTGCTTCTGCGGCGGGAAGCTGGTCGCCTTCCAACATCGAAGGGACATCGATGTGTATTGCGTCTCGACTTTTTGCTTCCGCTGGGCTTTGGAAACCTCAAGATGGGTTCAGGATGGCCTAGGAGGACCCCAGGGGCCCAAGATGGTCCTAAGACAGCCCCAAGAGCGCTGAAGAGCGCACAAAGAGGGCCCCAAGACGAGACTTTGGTGGCACCTGCGCGGGGGCGCTGCTTACGTACCAACCTCGCTCAAAACCGAATCATTGACAAACACATTGTTGTATTCAAGGATGTTGTCATCTCGGCGGCATCCTTGCAAAGTTTTTGGGCCAACATGGCTCCAAGATGGCCGCAGGGAGCCCAGGATTGCCTCCAAGATTGCTCGAGATATCTCAAGACGGCTCAAGGTGGCCAACAACATGCCTCCAAAAGGCCACGCGACCGGTCCCAAACGGCTGCCAGTGGCCACGGAGCTCCCCAAAGAGGACTCCAAGAGACTACGTTCGTGGCTTCGGAGGGGCGATGCTGTCAGGGCTCCTCCTCCTCCTCCCTTCTTCCATCGTTGTCCTCCAAGATGGCCCCAAAGACGCCCCCAAGAGGGCTCCGGAAGCTCCCCAAAGTGCTCTCATGGGCCGCAAGATGTTTCCAGAAGGGCTCAAACAGGCTCCCGTAGCAAACGTAGGCAAATGCAGGGTTGACTCATCGTCCTCCTGCTCCTCTTCCTCTCCCTCCTCCTCACCATCATCCTCTCCCTCCTCCTTCTTCTCCTATTGTTCCAAACCAAGGTTAACCAGAAATCGAGTGAGAACGTGAGCGATCAGCTTCATCCTCCTTCCGGTCGCCTTCCTCCTTGCCCTGCTCCTCCTACTCTTCCATGGTACTTCAAACTCCTCCTCCTCCTCCTCCTCCTCCCGCCTGCTCATCCTTCTCTGCCCTTCCTCGTTCGACATGTCCGCGAAGGCACATCGGTTTCACCCCTGGGCCTTCCCAGCCTGATCCCAAAGTTCGGTCTGACGGTTTCCCCAGCCCTGGGTTCCGACGCCTGTGCCTTCGCTTCCCTGATCAAGGGAGCTTGCCTGGGCATCGTTGCAGGACGGGCTGAAGGGGATACGCGACGCGTCAAGAGCTGAGAAGACAGATCCCGCATAAACTTCTGGTCAGCTTCCTTCGCGTCTACGGCGAAGCTGCACTTCATACTTCACACGGCGACATGAGAGTTCGGACATTGTGCCAGGCCTTCCTACCGGCTTTCTGCGCAATGCTGGACGCAGACTAAGATAGGTGGTACTGAACTCAACAGTCAGACTGCATCTTACTCTCGGATCTGCAGATCGAATGCGGTCCAATGGCCCATGGGGAAGGGAAGGTCCGGACATTTCCCTGTGGCTAAGATTAGGTCGGGTATGTCCTCCCACAGGCGGATTCTACACGAAAAATGAAACATTGTCAAACAAATACATCAAAATAGTCGAAATGATCAAGAAATCGCCCCCACACGATTTTCTGACTATTTTGGGATATTCCTCCTGTAGAGAGAGAGAGAGAGACATGCCCGACCTAAGGCTAAGAACAGACGGCTTCAGCGCTGGCGGGCTTACCTCCCCCCTGTCGGGCGCAGAATTGCAAAGACCCAGATCGACTCGGAAACGTCGACTGGCACTCTGGTTCCACTCCCTGTCCGCCTTCTTCCCCCCTTTGCTCCTCTTCCTTCTGCAAGGTGAGCGGGGGAAAGTCCTGCGTCCACCTCCGGACGGGGAGCTCTGTGATCTGCAGCGTCGTGGGGCCCTGCTTCTCGATTACTCCCGTGACTTCGTACCCGTCCTTCTCCGGGGAGGGCAGGATGCTGCCGACAAAGTCCCGGTACCACGGGCACCTCTGCGGCATCCGCTCTCCTGTTTGGGTGTTTCTACGTCTTGATCCCGATCCTGGTGCAAGGCCCCACTTGCCCGATACATCCCGAAGCGTGAGAAACTCTGCTCGAGAGCCCGATCATCGTCATCGTTATCGTCATCGTGCTACAGGGCCCTAGGCTGCATCGTCATCGTCATCGTCATCAAAGGCCCTACGCTACAGTCATCGCCATCGTGCTGCCAGGGCTTTTCTGGCCAAGGCTAGCCTCGGCCACGCATAGACCTAGTTCCCCCGACCGGCACGAAAATCAGAGCCCCTCTTGGGCACAACGTGGTCAAAATTTCAGCGTCTTGGCGATCGCTTTTTTATTTATTATTTTGCCGATCAGCGCGGGACTTCGCACCCCCCCTCCCTCCCCCCCAAGGAGTAGATCTTGGCTATTTTTGGCACCTGTTTCAGGCAGGTGGAGTCTCGCCCATAATGGGCGCCCTGTTGCAAACAGTCACACTAAGCAGAGGTCCGGAGCCAGACCCTCCCCTCCATCCGCCCAATGTCGAAAGCGCGCACTTGACTACAATCCATCGATGGATCTCCGATCTGATCGAGCACTTGTCGGTGGATCTGGAACTCATAGGGCGGCGACATGACCTCCATAGGCTCGCAACGGATGTAGCGCTTCAGATTCGCGATGATCTCCCGAGGGTCGTAGTTCGGCAGGAACGTTGACCATCCAGTACCGATGCCGTCCGCCCCGTTCACGAGCACCATAGGGATCACAGGGACGTACCACTTGGGCTCGATTCGCTGGCCCTCGTCGACCTGGGCCTCGAGCAGCTTGTCGTCATCGGGGTGGAAGATGAGGCGGGCGACTCGCTCCAGCCTCGTGTAGATGTAACGCGGACTGGCGGCATCCTTACCACCTTGAAGACGCGTGCCGAATTGCCCTGACGGGAACAGCAGGTTCACGTTGTTGGAGCCCATGAACGTTTGCGCGAGCGAGATGACGGAACCCTGGAGGGATACCTCGCCATGATGGTACGCTGCGTGCTCGGAGATGTATCCCGCAAGCTGGGCCACCTTGGTCTCGCTCTTGAGCCCGCGCTTGAAACAAGCCCACATGATCTTTCGCTGCACGGGCTTGAACCCGTCCACCACGCAAGGGATGGCCCGGAGCACGTCGTACTTTGCAAACTGAACCAGCTCCTTCTGCACGAAGTCTGAATACGTAAGGGATGCCTGCGAGTGGTCCACGACATCATCGTCCTCTGCTGCATTGATCCAGTCCTTACGGTCATCCGCTCGCTTCTTGTTAAAAGCAAGATCGAGATTTTGATCGTCATCGTCCCCCGTGTAATCGAAGGCGAGGCGATGGTCATTAATGTTCTTGAAATACTCCTTAGCCTCTTGGGTAGTGGATGTTCCGAGACCCTTGTAGTACTTGATCTTCCATCCTTTGCCATTGTTGTTGTCATCTTTCCAGTTTTCGTATTCTTTCATGGTGAAGAACTGTTGGACGTTGCTTCCTTTCGTCACCTTGACGATCGGCGTCACAAACTCTTGTATGAATCCTTCCCTCTGGAAGAGCGAGGGCCACCAGTGCTGCACCAAATTCAAGATCAAGCCCTTAATGTGAGAACCATCGTAGTCTTGATCAGTCATGATCATGATGTGACCATAGCGCATCCCGTTCGTGGTCGTGTAGTTCTTCTTTGGTTCGATGCCCAGAATTTTGGATATGGCCGCGATCTCGGCGTTGGCCATAGTTTGCCCAAAAGAGGCCTCGCGCACATTGAGCAGCTTGCCGCGGAGAGGGAACACACCGAAGCGATCCCGGCCGATGATGCTGAGGCCGGCAACCGCAAGGGACTTGGCGCTGTCCCCCTCGGTGAGGATCAGGGTGCAATCGCGCCCTTCGCGGCCGCCGGCGAGGTTGGCGTCCTCGAAACTGTGGCCAACAAGACAAGAAACATCTGCAGAACGAGTCTTACTTATTGGATCTTCCTGGTGACATCCTCCTTTCCCCCCTCGACCCCAACCGGACAGTTCCAGACGTGTGCGCAAAATGAGCTGTCAAACTTGTGCAGGCCTGACGGTCCTCCTCCGTCTCTAGAGACCTAAACATCGATCTCAGATGCCTTAATACTTTGAGACGGAATCCCTGAACCTTTTCATCACTCACTGGGGACAGGTCTTTTCGTCTGGATTGTCCAGCGACTCTCCTGGAGCTCGGCAATAGCTTCCAAGACGCAGACAACATGAAAAAGCCCGTCTTGTTTTTAATACAGACTTCGGGCAGTTTGGGGTGAAGAGCGCCCCCCTCGCCAAACTGCACAGCGTCCGGTACACGAGGCTGAGAACAAAAACCTAGTGGTAGAGGAGCGGAGCAAGGCTGAGAGCGCTCGGCAGGCTGCGGCTGCGGGGGTCCAGGTGTTCAGCTAGCACCCCCAAGGAGGAGAACGAGGAGGAGGAGGAGAAGGAGTAGAAGGAGTAGAAGGAGGAGGAGGAGGAGAGGGAGAACCAGGACCCAACGTTTTGACAAAGTCGAATCGCATTGTTTTGTGTTCTAGCTTCTGCAAGGCATTTTCGAGCCCTGGGCCGTCACAACATATCGATAATGGCGAGCTAGCCAGCGTGGACCCCAAACAGTGAGTTGCTGTACTGTGGAAGTGCATGTTATGCTGAGCAAGCTACGTGGTGTAGGGTATGCGGTGTGAGCCATGTAGTATGAGCTATGTGGTGAGAGCCATCCTGTGTAGCATGTGCGACGTGACCTGTATGATGCGAGCTCTGTTGCGCAAGCTTGCCGTGCAAGCTGGCGGTGTGAAACATGTTGCGTAGACTACGTCACCCACACAGGGTACGGGGCGCCCAGGAGGCGCCCACGGGCGGGCACCAGGCGAGACCTCGGCATCTAGAGGCCTCCGAGATGAGGTAGGAGTAGATGGCGTCGAAGGATCGCGACGCATCGTCGATGCATCGCCGATGCATCGGCGTTGCATCGGCGACGCCGGCGATGCATCGGCGACGTCGGCCTCGATAAAATCGGGCTCAACATCGAGCCGCATCGCCGATGCATCGGCGATGCGGCGCGATCCTCCGACCCCATCTGCTCCGACCCCATCTGTAGGGGGAGGAGGAGGAGGAAGGAGGAGGGGGAGGAGGAGGAGGAGGAAAAGGAAGAGGCGGAGGAGGAGGAGGAGGAGGAGGAGGAGGAGGAGGGAGGAGGAGGAGGAGGAGAGGAGGAGGAGGGAGGGAGAAGGAGGGGGGTGGGAGGAGGAGGAGGAGGAGGAGGAGGAGGAGGATGAGGAGGAGGAGGAGGAGGAGGAGGAGGCCTGGAGCACCCCCCCCAGCGCGGAGCGCCCACGAGGCGCCCACGGGCGGGCACCGGGCGAAACCTCGGCGTCGCCCGCCCATGCGCGGGTCGCACGCGAGGCGCCCGCGCGCGCCCAGGACCGGGAACCAACCAGGCAGGCACCAGCCTGGCTTCGGGCGAGGCCTCGGCATTCCTCCCCCCCTACCAGTCGGCCTTGATTGGGCAGGACACGCGAGAGGACACAGGACCCTGCCGAGGGCCACATCGCCATAGGAGTGCAAGAAGGCACGTGTCGCGAGGCACAGGACACAAGGGTACCTTTGAGCTGTCGGGGTCGACCTACTAATACGGGCCGACTGTAGCGCGACATGCCCACGAAGCCGCCCACGGGCGCCCACGACCGGGCACCAGCCAGGCACGAAGCGGGCATCCAGCGAAGCCTCCTCCTCGTCCTCCTCCTTGTCCTCGTCCTCCTCCTCCTCCTCCTCCTCCTTGTCCTCCTCCTCTTCCTCCTCCTCCTCCTCCTCCCCCTGCTCCTGCTCCTGCTCACGTTCCCGCTCCTCCTCCGAAACCTCGGCATCGCCCCCCAGCGCGGGGCGCCCACGAGGCGCCCAACCGACAAGGCACCAAGCGGGCAACCACCAGGGCAGCAGCAGAAAGCCGGACGTGCCCATGCGATGCATGCAGGGCGACGGGGTGGGAACCCTTAGTGGAGTGCAGACACTGTCTGGGGATCGACGGGCCCTGGTAAAATGACCAGGGGCTCTGTGCTGAATAACGATCTGAAGGGGCCCTGGGACACACAAATAAAAAGACATAAATAACAGGATCCCCCGTATTTTCCTGTTTTTGTTTTCTAGGTTTTCGTCTTCCCCCCCAACTTCCCATAGTTTCCCATATTTTCTTGGGAGTCGACGATTAATTGTGTCTGTGTGTTTCTCTCCCTCCTGGCAATCATCGGAAGTCTAGGGGCGCATGAGCAGAAAGAGGTCACCACACTCCTGCTACGAAGAGGACGAGGCCAAGGGATAGGAATGCTTCAAGCACGAGGCCCGGTGGCTTCCTCTCGCCCCGCCCCCCCCGCCCCCCCCCCGAGTCCTCCAGCTTGGGGATTCCGAGGAGCCGCTTGCGCTTCCCCCCGCTGGCGCTGGAGCCGCCAGCTGAGGAGATCTGCTTGCCGAGGTCGATCTCCTCCTTGGCCTTCGCCCACTGCAAGATCATGTCGACGATGCCTGCTGGCCGTCTGACCAGGGATTCGGGCTCGGCGCAGGGCCATAAGAAGAACCGTCGCTTTCGGTGATGCCACGGAGTGTATCACGAGGAGGACGACAGCGCATGGGGAAGGTGGAGAGGCATGAGAAGGAGCAGAAGGAGGCTTAGGTAGGCGCTTCAGGGGGACCAGCAACAGGAGGAGTGTGGACGAGGGGGCGAAGCGAATCGAAATAAAACCCCAGCTTGAAGTGGTTGAAAGGATCAACGTGCTCTCATGTCCTGCTCCTCCAGCCGCCACCCCTCCTTCTTACCCCGTCCTCCCCCTCCTCCTCCTCCTTCTCCTCCTCCTCCTCCTCCTCCTCCTCCTCCTCCTCCTCCTACCCTCCTCCTCCTCCTCCTCCTCCTCCTCCTCCTCCTCCTCCTCCTCCTATCAGCTCTCCTCCTCCTCCTCCTCCTCCTCCTCCTTCCCCTTCCCCGCCGCCTTCCCCGTCCACCGCCCTCCGCCAGCGTCCCCCCCTCCTTCCTCACACCCCTCCCCCTCCCCCTCTTCCTCATCCAACCCTTCATCTTCATACTTCTCGCATTCTTCCTTTGCGTCCATCTTCTTCACGCCTCGCTTTCCCCTCTTGTCTCCTTCATGACTCCTCCTTCCTCATTCCCCTCCTCAACCTCCACCTTTGCCTCCCCCTCCTCCACCTCCCCCCTCCCCCTCCCCCCTCCCCCTCATCTTCCCCCCCTCCTCTGCCGCATCTCCGCCTTCTGTTCCTCAGTTTCTCCTCCTCTGCCGCATCTCCTCCTTCTGCTCCTCTCTCCTCCCCTCTGTTTCTCCTCCTACTCCTGCTCCTCCTCCTCCTCCTCCTCCTCCTTCTCCTCCTCCTTCCTTACGCCTCTCCACCTCTCTCACTCCCTCACTCCATCATCCCTCACTCCTTCCTCCTCAATGCTTGTCTAACTTACTTCCCCCTGTATTCCGTTCCTCCCTCTTTCCTCGTGCCTTTACCCTCCCCCAGTCCCCGTTCTTTCATCCAATCTCCCTCACTCCTCCTTGTCCACCCGTCTGGCCATCCCACATCCTCCAAATTGCCTGCTTCCGCCCTGATCCACCACCATGCTCCCCCCATCCATCCTGATCGCTCCCCTCTTGATCATCCTCCCTGTTCCTCGCTCTTCCTTCCTCCTGTTCCCTCCTGCCTCCTGCTCCCTCCCTCCGCCTCCTCTTCTCCTCGTTCCCCACCCTCCTAACTCCTGTCCCCGTCCATCCAACCCCTCTTCCGCAATTGCTCAGGAAGCACCCCCCCACAGCCGCTCAGTCTGTCGGGCCTGTCTTCAGCACCTTGTTGATCATGGCATCACTGATCTCACACTTGGAGCCAAACTTGGAGGCCTTCAGTGTCATGGTCTCCTTCGTCTGCGAGTCGAAGGACGGGTTCTCGATCTGGCAGTTGACGAAGAGACGGAGGTAGTTCTTGACGTGGAAAGGCTTGATGTCCATGCCTGGGAGAAGCCCCGAAGCACAACGTCACCCGACTGGATCTGGCCGCATGCCAGGCCCAGGACCGGTGTACGCGATCGCTTCGTTCGGGCCACCAATCCCTGGCCCGCCTGTGGTCACGACCAGCTCGAGCGCTGGCTTACACAGACCGGCTCAAGGCCGAGACGACCGCTCACTCGGCGGTGGACAAACCTCCCTTTAGTAGACCTCCCCTTAGTGAAAACGGCCTGGGACCGAAACCGACGGACCTGGACCCGCAAAAATGACGGCCGCGACGCCCTCTCGGGAACCGAAAACGGCCAATTCCTTAATCGACGTGTCAGGGTAGGACGTCTGTCCAACCCCGATTCACACGATAAGAGACATGACCCTCAGCCGGACGAGTTTCGCTGTGACGGCTGGCAGATCCATCCTCCTTCTCAGGGCCTCGACCCGATGAGAGTTCTCAGGGAATCCAGGCGTTCACTGGATCGCAGTGGGCGGTCCCCTCGAGCCTCCCTTGTTCTGCTTGTTGACCTTCTTCACGACGGCTTCCACAATCTGGTCGGCAACGTGGGCTACATGTCCACCACCCTTTAGGGTTGCAATCCTGTTGACGAAAGAAACCTGCTGGAATTGACCATCGGACACGGTCATCGCCACCTCCCAGCGGTCGTGGCACTTCTCATAGGCAGTCTCCACGCCGTCTTCTCCGATGTATAAATCGACATAGTCCTTGAAATCCGAAATGTCCAACAACTTACCGTTCAAATGCACTTTGCATTTCTTTGGAGTGCAGCCGGCCACGTCGAGCGCTCTTCGCGCCATCAAATTAGCAATGTCCTTGTCGAGCTTCTTCATTCCGAACCGCGCCAGGTCAGGCCAAAACGTGACCTTCGTGTGGCTTTGCCCTTTGTGCGAAGTGATGGAAGGCTTTCCTTTAATTTTCATGTTGTCATCCCAGCGCTGGTGATACTTCTTCCCCCGCGCCTGATCAGCACACTCGATCTCGAACCTCTTGGAGAAGATGTTGGTGAGCTTGGCACCGTAACCGTTCCTACCGCCCGTGGTCTTCTTCTCGTCATCGTCGTAATTATCGCTGGTGAGCAAGTGGCCAAATACCATTTCAGGCACGTACATGTTATGCTCCTTGTGCATCTCTACAGGCAAGCCCTGCCCATTGTTTTCCACGCTGATCATGCCTTCCTTTTCGTTGATGTCAACCTTGATGTAGTTCTGGTGCTCAGGGTCTCTCTCGAAATTGTCCGCCGCATTCACCAAAATCTCGTCGAATATTTTGTACAGCCCTGGGACGTAATTCATGTGCACCTGCTCCATCTTCTTCTTCTGCTGGACGTAGACCCAGACCCACTCCCGCTGCACCTCTAGGGGAACGAAGAATAATACAAACATAAAAACTCAGAGGTCCGCGCAGAATTCTAGGATCGGCGCTGAACCCCCCTGGCGGCGCCTCCGGCGCCGCCCATGGCGCGCCGAGCGCGCCAGGGAGGGGTGTCCAGCGCCAAAATGAAAAATCCGCGCGGACCTCCGAGCTTTCATGCTTATGCCATTCTTCGTTCGCCTAGCCTCTAAAGAGCCGACGTACGAGTCGGGCCGCAGAAGGATGTGCTCGTGCTGAGTCAGCTTCATGTACTGCTCCTCGATCGTCTTCTGCCGCTTGGGAGCCATGGCTGACGAGAGAGACTGCCGGAGCTTCGGCCCGCCCCCACGCGTGGACGATCCTCCTTGCAGTCAGGTCGGGCGTGTCCTCCTACAGGCGGGTTCTTGGACGAAGAATGGAAAATAGTCAAACAATACCCAATCGAAAAATCGCCCCCCGACTAATTTTGGGACAATTTGCGAGTATTCCTCCTGTAGAGGGGCACGCCCGACGTAAACCTTACAGGGGAACCCGCTTCCCCCTTCCCCCAGGCTGCCCCGTGGGCCTCGGGCCGAGGAGGCCGCGGAGAAGGCGGGCGCGGCGGCATGGCGGTGGCGAGGGGAAGGACGAGGACAAAAAAGGTAACTTACGCGATGAGCCAACCCAGACCCCCTCGAGTCGTGAAAGAATCACGACGGGAGGTTTTTCGCTGTTTTCGGCCTCTGGAGGCCGCCCTCACCGGCCCCTGGGACCGTAAAACAACGGCTCAGGAGGAAAAGCCGGTCCCAGGGAATGGGTCCGGACCTCTGGGGGTCGCGTCGTGAAAAAATCATGGCGTCGGGGGTCTGGGAAGGACGATCACGCGCCGGAGCCAGGGAGCGATGTGGGGAGGGGGCGAGCAAGAGTGGGGGGAGGACCAGGAGGAGAGCAAGGAGGAAGAGGAGCAGGACGATGACACATGCGGGGGATGGAGAAGGGGAAGAGGGCATGGATGAGGAAGAGGAGAATCGTGAAGACAGAAGGAATTCCTACTCAAAGCCTGGTCAACGTACGCAAGTGGAGGGGGACAATGAGAAACTCCATCCAAACGCTTAGGCCCAGGCCACCCGACCCCGCGGCATGCGGAAGAAGGCACCCGTGCGCACTCCCAGCCCCCGTCCCCTCCGCAGAGTGAGGGGGGAGACAAAAGGGAGGAGGGAACAAGGTGGAGGATGGGAGAGGAGGACGAGGAGGGCTCTCTCGGCAATCCAGCAGTGACCGGGCTGGGACGACAGGTGCAGACAACAGTTGGCGGCGGGAGTCGCCCTCGTCCTCCTCCTACCCCTGATCACAGGATAGCTGCGGGCGCATGAGCCGTCCAACAAGGTTCCTCCTCCTTCCCCCCTCCTCCTCCTCCTCCTCCTCCTCCTCCTCCTCCTCCTCCTCCTCCTTCCCCTCCTCTCCCGCATCCTGGTCGTTCCCGCTCTCTCTCATCGTCATCCTCATCCTTGCCATGGGCCAAAGCGGTCAAACAGGAATCGGGTCCTGGACGCCCAGGTCTCAATGAACGGGCTCCTTCGTCCCCAATCGTCGTCTGACTGTGCCCAGGGCTTGGGAAGGACCCCGGGAGGGCGGAAACGGCGAGAAACCTCTGAGCACCTGTGGCTGATGGCGATCATCCTCCCCTCCCGTCGGCAATGGACACCCAGACCTCTGCAGGGGGGCGTTCGAGCAAGAGTCTCGAAGCGGATTCAGCCGCGGCGATCAGAAGCCTTGTGCCTGATGGGTGCTGAGGACGGGGAGCGAACACACCCAGAAACCTCGAGCTTCGATCCTCTGTCCTCCCCCCCCCGCCCCCCAGGGGTCTGTCACGGCCGGCTGCATCGGGGACTGATGTTTGACAGGCCTGGGGCCCAGAACGGGCCCCAAACGTCGAGGTCGAGGAAACACCCCCCCCCCTTCCTTGGCGGCGTGATCGAACGGCGGCGGGGTGCGAGCCATCGCTCCCCCCCGTTACCTGTGGTCGCGGCCCTGTGGGCGTGGCGTGGTGGAGGGTGCAGATGCACACCCTCTCCTCCCCCTGTGGGTGTGGGGTGGTTTGTCGTCGTCAGCGTCGTCCTTGTCTTCGTCATCCGTCGGCGTCGTCGTCGTTGGAGTCGGCGTCGGCGTCGTCACCCCCCATCCCATCTGGGGGTGGAACCCTGGGGCCCATCCCATCTATTGGGGGGGGGGGGCGGCCTATGAACCGTCGGCCCAAGATCATATATAATATATCGCCCGGGAGTGGTCGGGATCTGGGGACACATTCCGAGACTGGTCAGGCCCTGATGCGCATTCGGAAGGTATGCAGGTATGAAGCGTGGGCAGTGAACGCGCGGCAAAGGCTGAACAATCTGGGCGAATCGAGCGTCGCCCTCCAAATCGGCCTCCCGCCCATGGATGCCCGTCTTTCCACCACCCTGGCAGCCGCTGGTCCCGAAAGCGCTGGATCTGCATCCGCAGCTCGGGAGACTCCTCGCATGACGGGCGAAAGATACGAGTGAGGGGGGAATGAAGGTCCTGAGGAGGGAACGTGGGAGGGTGGCTTGCGATGACGCTCCCACCAAATGGAGCAAATCGTGCCTCCATCGTTCGCAATCCTGACACATGAAGGAGCGTCACCGTGAAATCTCGTCGTTCGCCGCAGCCATTGAGGAGGGGGCGGAGGAGGAGGAGAGCTGGTTGCAGGATGGAGGAGCCTGCAGCGGCTGGAGCCCAGTGGGAGCTTCAAAATTACAGGAGCTCGGTGGCCATTGTGGTAGTGGTGTTCAAGATCTATTTTCACGTCCCACTCACTTCCACAGAGGCCCTGCAGGAATAGGTGGCCGCAACTGCACGAAGGCCAGGTCAGCGGGGTCCTGGCTAGAGGGAGCGATGTTGGCGCCAGGGCGCAACGGCTTGGAGGAGTCACGCCGCTCCTCAGTTCTGCGAGCGCCGGGCAACTCATTTACCCCACCATCGCACGATTGCCAGAAGGCGCTCTCCAGTCGTGTGGGGCGCGTTGGCAGGGAAACGCGAACTCGCGCGCAGATGTTTCCCACGCCGGCGCCATGAAACAAACGCGTGTCAAAATCAAACGGGCCGTGATGCCCAGCTAACTTGCATGGAAATTTCGCGCTATGAACTCAAACTCCGCCGTGGAGTCCCGTGTGGGGGCAAACAGAAGCGAGCAGGGAACAGCACCAGGCACGAACAGAAAACAAGACACATGCACATGCAGGAGGAGAGGAGGCAAAGGTGAAGGGGCACCCGCGCTGCGCACCGACACGCGTGTGCGCACTCAAGCATGTATGTTTGCCTCCATCGTCGATGAGTTGAAATCGGCGGAAAAGAAGCACGGCGAAGGGACGGTTTCAACGTAAATTTACCACCTTGTGTGGCAGGTGCACGCACACACTCTGCGGCGTCGCGGTCACGCGCGCAGCGATGCGGCGAAGTGAGTCAGCAAGCACCCCGGAGCACACGCACACGCAAACACACGCACGCAGACACCCTGAATGATGAGCGATATCCAAAGGGCCAAGATGCATTCTGATAGCGTGACCCTGCGATGGCGATCGTGGCCGCTGTGCAATGTCTGCCGCGTCCAATCATCCTACTCCATTCCAGCCGCCAACGCCATGATGGCCATTTCTTGCCCGCCGCGACTTCGGCGCCTCAATCTGCGCGGCACGGAGGGCTACATGCAAGCGGGGCGATGGGCTGGAGGCGAGTGCGGGGCAGATGAGCTGCCCACCCCCTCGACTGCGGTCGGGCCCCAAGAAACGGGGGCACCGACCGCAACGGAAGGCGCTCTCGGATCTGGGGCGGAGGGACAGAACAACGGTGGAGGGCTGGGCAATGGCGATTCATGTATGTATGTATGTGTGTATGCATGTATGTATGTATGTATGTATGTATATATATATATATATTATATAGATGTATGGACAGAGATGTGTGTATTCGCACGTTTTTCCTGGCCGCCTCCGTGCAACCTGGGTCCACGGGGGGCGCCAAATAGCCCTGGGAGCACGCCCGGGGGCAGGAAAATCCCCGGGCAGGGTTCCCAAGGTTCGCGTTGCGTTGGTAGGCGTTTTGTTAGCCGGCGTTTCGACAATGGGCGGCAAAGGAGTGGGGGAGGGGAGGGGGTATGGCTCCCGACCTTTGGTTACTGCGACTGTTTGGAACAGTGCGTCCTATGGGGGAGGCTCCACCCGCTCGAAACAGGCGCAAAAAAACAGCTAATATCCACTCCAATGAAGGGGGTTTGGGGGGTCCCGCGCCGATCGGCAAAACACGGAATAAAAAACGATCACGTTGCCTGTGTGTTGCCTTACCCTGTTTGCCCTACGCTGGTTTGCATAGCTGTCTCGTGCTGCACTATATACGATACCAGGGCTATGGTGGGCTAGTCCATGCTTACCGCATGAGTTGCCATGCCACGTAACTAGTTGCAATCGTATTCCATGCTGGCAGATGATACGCCATCGGATGCAACAGTACGCCACGTGCTGACACGCTAAGCAATGCTGCGCCAGGTTTCTACGCGATGCTATATACATGTAGGAGTTGCTATTCATGGCTCTGCCATGTCGTGCAATGTGACGCTAGATATGATGCCGGCACATAGCACAATGAGCAACGCAACGATGAGGCATGCCAAACGCTGCGATGCGATGCAATGCCATACGCTGCAACACGTTCCAACCACGTGTCAAAGCGTTAGGCGGTGCGATGCTACGATTTGGGCTGTTGTGAATGGCCAGGGAACCGTCGGAATGCCTAGCATGTCGTAACATACGGAATTGCGTACGAAGTGTTTTCCATCTCGCCTGTATAACGTCCCGCGCGACCACAAGACTGCATTGGCGCTGTGCGCCGTGCAGCTTCACCCCTCTGACGTTTCGCACATGGGCGGGATGTGTATATGTGTGCGAGAGACGATATAGCCACATACGGGTATACATAGATTCCTTGTCCTTACTACATGACATGAAACAAAACGACAGAGATGGGGCACACCTCATTCCAGCCTCTCCGGGGGCACCAGCGGAGACCCCACAGGAGTCCTCCAGGGCATCCCCCGGACCGTCCAAATAGCCCCCGAACGCTCCAGAACGGGCATAAGCAGCCTCACGACTGCTCAAGACGCCCCCTGGACGCACCCAGAGGCCCCGAGAGCGCTCCAGAAGAATCCAAGAGGCTTCCAAAACCCTTCCCAGACGCCCCGAAAACCTCCCAATAGCCCCTTCGAAAAGGCCAGCAAGGTCCGAATCATGTTTTGTTCGTCAATGTTAAAAAGATGATGGCATCTCTTTCGCGGCCTCCGACGGCCCGAAACGGCACCCGAAGCCTTCAAGAACGCCCCGACATCCCCCAAGAGCCATCCAAGATCACCCCATGACCGCCTCAAAGGCCCTCAGGACGGCCCCCAAACAGCCCCAAGACAGTCCGAAAGACCTCCACAATGCCCACGATATCCTCCAAGACGGATTTCAAACGCCCCAAGATGGCCTCAAGTCATTTCAGAAGAACCCAGAGAGCTTCCGACAGCGTCAGACGACGACCACGTTGCGTCTCCCTCGCGGTTCCCGACTAGTGTTTCGGTATGCTCTAGGGAGCGGCAGGCTCCCGCGACACGAAGACACCAAACAATTAATCGACAAGTTGCGTCTAGATCTGAAGCATGGCTCTGGGGGGCGCCATTTTACCTCTGCCGCCGATGTCGACTACGTTGCGTCTCTCTCGCGGTTCCGACTCGTGTTTCGGTATTCTCTAGGGAGCAGGAGGCCCCCGAGACACGACAACAGCAACAAATATCGACAATGAGCGTCCAAATCTGAAACATGGCTCTGGAGGCCGCTATATAACCTCTGCCGCCGATGACGACCACGTTGCGTTTCTCTCGTGGTTACCGACTAGGTGTTTCGGTATGCGGCACGAAAACAACAAAAAAATCCACCGACAGCGTCTAGATCTCACGGCGACAAGCCAGAGCAAAGAAGACGTAACAGGAAACAGGGGGGAAGGATCGAATGAAAGACGACGAGGAGGCAGCGGAGGAGGCCGCGCAACACGCAAAATCGTGCGGCGGCGGCGCCGCCACGCGCGACCGGCCGGCCAGCCGGGCCCTCTGCCATAGCCCCGCCCCCGCTTCTCCCGCCTCCCCCCCGCCCCTCCCCCCGTGCAGCCGTCCACCCCTCCGGCTCCTCGCCTTCTGCACCTTCCGCCATGCTCCCTCCATCTCGGGAGGAGGGAGGAGGGAGGAGGGAGGAGGGAGGGGGGAGGAGGGAGGGGGGGAGGGGGGAGGAGGGAGGAGGGAGGAGGGAGGAGGGGTCCCCATTGCCTCCCCCCCCCTTCATTCCCCGCCACACTTCGGGACCTTCCGTGCCCGTCTCGTCCGGCACGCGCCCAGGCCCAAACTCCACTATAGGATGAGGAACGAGATGCTGTGGCGAAGCGTAGCGAGCCAACAAGACCTTGTGTGTGTATATATAAATATATGTACATATATGTACGTGTGTGTGTGTGCGTGTATGCTTGGATAAGCTAACTCTATATGATGCTGCGTGTAAAACATGACTACAGGCATTATTGTCGATATCGTAATTCTCTTGGCGTTCCTCCATTTACACTTTCCTCAGATCCCTGCCTCCTCTTGCTCATTCTCGCCCTTCCTGTGAATTCTCTCCCGTTGCTGACTCATTGTTGTTGGCGGAGGCTCCTTTGGGGAATCTCTTGGGCTCTATTGGGGTCTTCTTGGCGGTCTCTCGGGAAGCCGCCTGGGGACTTTTTGGGAGCCTCTGGTGGCTTCCCAGGGCCATCTTACTGCCGATCGCAATTTCCCTTTACGACCAGGTCCCGATATGAAGTGCGTTGGGGAGGCGTCTTGGGGCCTGCTTGGGGATTATCTTGAAACCATTTTCGGGTCCCGTGGAGCTGTCTTGGTGCTCTCGGTCCGCATTGAGTTTTTTGTTGGCCCGCATCGGGGCGACACGAGTGACTTCTTCGGTGGTGACGGACGCCGGGAGACCGAAGAATCGGGCATCCCCAAATCACACAAACACAACATGAATTTACTTGTTTGTTCAATTGGGGGGGGGCATCCTGGGGATCTCTTTTGGGTCGTCTTCGGGCGCCTCGGGGGGTCTGAATGCACCTGGGTGGGGCCCTCACGGGGCCGCCTGTGAGCCCCGGGGACCGCTTCGGGCTCATGTTTGAAGCCCGGCATGGACGGCCAGGAGACTTGGAAACCTGAGGAGACGATCTGCAGTGACGCCCACGAAGTCCGGGGGGCCCAAGCATCCTGGAGGTATGTTTCTTTGGTGTGCCCACCCCCCTCCAGGATTGTATGATTTTACTTCGGAATACTTGCGAATCGCCCCTAAATGGGGGCCTGCCACGTATACTTGTGTGTGTCTATGTCTGCCTTGCGCCGCGCAAGAAACATGTG
>CAUYUJ010015505.1:363284-503284 GCA_963575745.1 Prorocentrum cordatum
GTATTTACAATTCCATCCTCCAGCCAGCGCTGGCCTGACGTCGTGCAGGCGCTGGCTCAGGGTCAGAACTGGTTGCTGTCGTCCAGGCCGACGTCGTTGCTGGTGTCGTCGACGTGGCTTGCGCGCAGGCGGTGGCTGGCGGTCCTGGTTCCCAACCAACGTCATGGAGGACCCAATCCAGCACGCAACCTGCCTGACAATGTTGAGCATGTTCGAGTGGAGCTGGATGACTTCCGACGGCAACGCGTGCATAGCCAGCCCCCGCTTCGCTGCAACATCTGCATAGTCATTGCCCTTCTTGTCTACCGTTATCTCTCCTTGAGTCTGGTGCGATCGAACATAGGAGATCTCCAGCTGCGAGGACAATCCTCCATGATCTGGGATGGCCTGCCATAGCAATCTCCACAGATCACAATTCGGCCTGCGCGGGTGTGTGCACCGCTCAGGCCCGCACATGATGCCCTCCACGGTGCCCAGGCAGTCCGTACGAATATGCATCGGCAGGATCCCGTGTCGTAGAGCTTGAATGACCGCGTATAATTCAGCACGCGGTACTGATTGTTGGTGTCCTGGGAGTGGTCCATACGCAATCCGGAGGAGGAGGAGGAGGAGGAGGAGGAGGGAGAGGAGGAGGAGGAGGAGGAGGGGGAGGAGGAGAAGGAGGAGGAGGACGAGGAGGGGGAGGAGGAGGAGGAGGAGGAGGAAAAGGAGGAGGAACATCAAGAGAAGATGTGGCGCAGCCCAGTGTCAGCAGCTGCACCAGCGGCGACCAGGCGAGGCCAGCGGTAAAGACCGGGCATCACATCAGCTACAAGGCTGGGACCGGCTCGTGCGAGAGAGCGGGCAGTGACAGCAACATCTCCCTGTGCGCTGCAAAGCACACGCCGAGCGTCCTCAGCCTCACTGCAGGGGAGAACTATTGTCAGGCGGCCGGCGGATCTGAAGGGGCCCTGGGACACACAAATAAATATACACAACTAACAGGCTTCCCCATATTTGCCTATAGTTTCTAAGTTGTTTGTATTCCCCCCCACTTCCCATATTTTTCCATATTTTCTGGGGAATCGACGATGAATTGTGTCTGTGTGTTTTTCCCTCCTGAGGATCGTGCGAGGTAGATAACAGCAGCGGTGATCGTCAGCGGGAGGCGAAGCACGAGCTACAATGGTACACCACAGCAGCAGCGGGCCATCTCATTGCGAGGCGAAGCCAGAGCCACGCCCTCCCAATTTCAATACTCACAGGAGGAGGAGTAGGAGGCGGAGGAGGAGAAGGCGAAGGAGAAGGAGGAGGGGAAGGAGGAGGAAGAGGAGGAGGGGGAGGAGGAGGGGGAGGAGGAGGAGGAGGAGGAGGGGGAAGAGGAGGAGGAGGAGGAGGAGGAGGAGGCGGAGGCAAAGGCATGATCTGTCATGCTGCAAGGAAGCAGGAAACAGACGCCATCAGCTGTAATGCTGGGTTCGCTTCTGTATGAAGACAGGCAATGGCCACAGGCGCGAAGCGGTGCACGAACCAAGTGAGAGCGCGGGCAGTGGCAGCACGATCTGTGAGATTGCGGCGACGCGAGGACCCATCATCACCAGCTACACCGCCGGGAGCAGCGCGCGCCAACGGTTTGGCAGTGGCAGCAGACTGTGTCAGGAGCCCGTGGGCGACGACCACCCCCTGCGCACGGACCGAGGCCGAGGAGTGAGATCGGGCATCGGTGCTGAAGAGAGCGGGCATGGGGAGCAGGTGAGAGCAGGAGCAGTGGCGAAGCCGAGCCCGAGCCCGACGACCGCAGGCCTGCTGCGCCCCAAGGTCTGGGCGATGCGTGCTGGCGCAGGCGAGCCGCGACGGGAGGTTTGCTGCCAGGGCAGGGCCACCGCAGCCCTGCGACCAGGCCCCGGCGCAAGAAGTGGCACGCGAGGAGGGGGCCGTATTTTTGTTTGGTCGCTGGCGCGGAAGACAGCCCGCGCTGAGGCCCCACCGACGGTGCTGCCCTGGCCTGAACTCTCGTGCATGTTGCACACGGCTCAGGTGTGCTCCCCTGACGAGGCTGCCTCGGCCTCTGCCGCAGCTGGGCGAGCTCTGGAGACACGGCTTGGAGCTCAACGCCTTCAAGCTACGCCATGTGGGCCCGCGCGCGTCTGAAGGGGACGATGGCTGCACGGGCCATCGCTGCACGCTGTGCTAGGGGGGGGGCGCGATTCGGAGCCAACTCTCTCAGCTACAGCACCGCGAGCGGCGACTCTGGGCAGCAACGCCAGCAACTCTGCGAGACGTGGCCAATCGATGCGCCCAAGGTCGGCCTAGGGGGGAGGCTGCATCGTTCCCAAAACCTCGAATCGGAAGCGGGTCTGCTCGCACTCGCTCCGGCACTCGCCATGTCCAACAATCTCCCTGCTCTCTCCCTCTCTCTCTCTCCCTTCCCGTCGCCCCCATCCTGGGCCCGCTCCGCCCGTCCTCTCTACCCTCACCCCTCGGTGTCCCTGCCCCTTCACCTCCCCATCCTCCCACTCTCCATTCTTCTCCTCCTCTTTCAGCCGCCCTCCTTCCCTCCTTCCCACTCCCCCTCCCGCCCCCCTCGCCTACAGACGGACGCGAGGGGCAGAAACTGGCCTCCCAAAAAGCGAGGTGCATTTTTGGCTGGGAGGCGTCATTCAGAAGGTCGCTCTTCGATCGGGAGCTGCCAGCTCATTCCACTTCTGTAGGTCGAAACGGCGAGGGAGTGGGAACGGGAAGACGAGAAGGAGGAGGGAGAAAGAGTAGACAAACGAGGAGGAGCATGTCCGACCGTGCTGTCTACTGGAACTGGCACGCACCTTGGCGAGCGCTAGCGAGGCGCTGGGTGCAACGTCGATCCCGGGGGTTGTCAATAGTGTTCCTGACCTGCGATTCCTCCAGATCTTCGCACCATTTTGGTGCCCCATACAGGGCCCTCTGGGCCGCATACAGGGGGTGCTCTGGAGGCCGAGGGCCCTGGTGGGGGCGCGCAAACATGGACTAGCGATCCATGGACGTGGCGCGCGGTCGCCAAATCCATGGATCGGGGGAGGTGCCCTCCCCAAAATGCGGCCGGTGCCGCCTCGTTCGGCGGCGGAAATCCACGAGTTCCCATGGAAGCGGGACCCGTCGCCAATACACGCCCCCTTGATCCATGTTTGCGATCGCCTGATGTGGGCCAAGAAAACCATTGGCAACGCCCGGAGATTGGCACTACGGCACCCCAGCAGAGAGCTGCGATGAGAGTGGGCAAGCGGTAGAGTTAGGTCGGGCGTGTCCCCCTACATGGGGTGTTTGAAGAAAATCAAAAGATATTCAAAACCATTCAAAAATCATTGAAACATCGTCACCAGACGATTGTTTGACTATGTTGGAATATTCCTCCTGTAGAGGGACAGGCCTGACCCAACGGCAAAGACGAAGACGCGGCTGCAGATGAGAAGGACGGTGCTGACAGGTACGGGGGCACGACGAGGCAAAGGGCGCAGCAGGTGACGAGGAGACCCGCACTGAACCCAGCAATCAAATCGCCCCCTCCCCTGCCCCGCCATTGTCCTTTAGCCCCCCCTCCCCGCCCATCCCGTCGCCCTTTGTACCCCATCCGCCGTATAGGGGCGGAAGGTGAGGAGGATGAGATTTGCAGGCTTAGCGAAGGGCCCGTCGAGGAGGCAAGGGAAGGACTGTTTCGCCCACGTGCGCCATGACTCCTCAAAAACTCAAGTCCCCCTCCTTCCTCCGCATCATTATCATCATCCTGTAATCTCACCAGCCGTTTGGGCGACAGGTGGTCTGAGGAGGGTCTCTTTCCTCTTCCACAACCCCTCCTCCCGTCGGGGAGGGGAACCCTCCCCCTCTCCTCCCTGAGGTTTTTGGGGGGATGTCGCGATGTGTCGGAGGCTCTTTTTTTCGGCCCCTGGGAGGGCCTTTTTTGCAATCCCTCACCAGGACCGTGGCCCCCGAGGGGGGGACGCAAGTCTACTACCCCCACTCTTTTGACCGACCGCCTCCAAGATGGCCCCAAGAGGCCCTCCAGGTCTCTCAGGAGGTTCCCAAAACGGCCCAAAGAGCGCCAAGAAACCCCAAGGGGCACCCAAATGACACACGAGAGGCCCCCAAGCGGCCCCCGAGGGGCCTCACAGAGCCCAAGATGACCTTCAAGATCTTAAGATAGCCCAAGCTAGCTCCAGATGGGCCCCAAGATGCTCCAAGAGGCCCTAAGACCGCTCCAAGACTGCTCAAGGTGGCCGCGGAGCTTCCCCAGGAGGCCACCAAGAGGCTGCCCGCCCCCGCTGTTTGACTACGCGTGTCTCTTCCTCTCTCCCCCTGTCAGCTCGCATGGTCAGCGAGCGTTTCTGGATGGGCTGGCTGGTGGAGATTTTTTTTTCGTCGCGGCCGCAAGCGGAAGCGCAGGCGGCGTCCGAAGTCAGCCCGGGCTACGAGCCTAACCTAGTTACCGAAGCTCGCGGACTAACGGCCGCCGAAACTGCCGCCTAGGAGCGCCGAGGAACGACGCCGGGGACCGAAGGCAAAGCTGCAAGCGGTGCCAGGTGTGCCAGGCGGCTGAGGCGCAACCATTCCAGGGGCGATACTACCGCGAAGGCAAACGAATTGTACCTTGTCGCGCCAGGCGCAATGGGTAAACGAGCCACCCGAACAAAGCACGGCATAGCGTGGGGCTGAGCAGGCAGCCCACCGTACCTGTGTCGCATGCCAACAGTGGCGACCTCAGGTGGTTGAACAATAAAGATAAACCACTCATGAGCAATCCACGCGGAGATGCACCCCACCCTTGCGCAGCTGCAAACACGGCCAGGCTGTGGCAGTGTCTGGGGACCAGGGGCCATGAACACGCGAGCATGCTAGCTGGAGCTGGTCGACGTGCAAGTCACCGGAACGGCTGGTGGGGACACTTTTTCGGTCGCGGCCGCGAGACGACGGTCAGGCGGCGAAAGCAAAGTCGGGGACGCGAGCTAGGCGAATTAGCTAGGACAGGCGCAGGCCGGCCGGCCCACTCAGACTGCAGCTGCGGGCTGAGTGAAGCTGAACTGATCGGCGCACTGCAAGCTCGGGCACGTGCGTTGGACAAAATGACCAGAATTCAAGCGGCCAAGGCACAACCCGCACAGATTGGACGCGGACCTCGGTGGGCAAGTCTTTGTGCATGGTGAAGACGTGCTGGCCATTGGAGTGAGTCACCAATGTGGCGCCAGGCTCCAAACGGACGACCTGAGCTAGCCAAGCAGGCTAAGCAGTCGTGAGCCGTGGTGCAACGCACAGGGGAGGCTGAAGGTGGGCCTGTAGGACTGCACCTGTTGCGGAAGGCTGGATCACTCTGTACCATGGCCAGCCCCAGTCAGACCACATCACAGTATCGGGGGGTAACCGAGCGACTGTGAGCCATCCAGCGCGTGTCGGCACGGCAAGGCCACTGAGTGTGGGGCTGGTGGGGACACGCGAAGCGTCAAGAATTCGCCTCTTCCTCCTCCGACTCAACTTCGCGCTGCTGCTTAATCTCTCGCTCCTGCTCCTACACCTGCAACAACACCTACAACATCCTCCAACCCCCGCCGTTTCTGACAACACCTAGTTTAAATGCGGGCGGCTCCAACCTAACCGTCAGAAAGCAAACGACTTGTCTACATTAATCCGTTCAACTCACGCGATTAGTCAGCGACGTAACAACTGGTGTGGTCAAGATGAGACGCAGGGCGCATCCCGTGCGATTGAGCGAAGCGTCGCAGCCGTTCCAGCGACGAAGTGAAATGTCCTGGAAGATTGCTGTCGCTGACTAAGCCCTTATGCCATTGCGCGATGCCTGGCAAGACCTTTGGAATCCGGGCCAAGCACATCAACTCGGAACGTTGCTCTCGCTATCTCTCACTCTCTGCTTCTTTCTCCTCCGTTCCCCACACGCCTCCTCTCTGTATACACCCCTCTCTCTCCCCCTCTCCCCGTTTTTTGTTTTTGTTTTTGTTATGTTCTCTCTCTCTCGATGCATGAATATATAGATGTGTAGGTATCTCCCTCCCTCTCTCTCCCCTTCTCCGTTTGTCTCTCTCTCTCTCTGTCTCGCCCGTGTCGGTTTGCTCTCTCTCTCTCTCTCTCGTTCTCCCTTTCTCACTCTCTCTCTCTCTGTCTTTCCCCCCTCCCCCCCTCCCTCTCTCATTCTCAATTTGACTCTCGCACTCTCTCGTTCTATCTCTCCTTCTCCCTTCTCAGCCCTGCGAGCAACGTGGCCGCTTTGGCACGGCGCACGCCGCCCGCGCACCGGGCCCATCCGAATCGGTGCCGCGGTGCAAGCCGACAACCATTGTAGCACGTAGGTGCGTTTAGCTATATGTCGTTACCGCCGCCAGCCAGTGTTAGGCCCCACTCACGGTGACCATCACTTTGACATCGAGTGGAAACCCACGCGGGAAAGTGGAGTCAGGATTGGGTGTGCGGCCAGCACCTGATATTTTCCAATCGGGCATGCGAGTCCTGCTTCATGTTCGCTCCGCGCGGGGGCTCGCGCATTATTGTGGTCCAGTAGCGGGCGTTGACGTCCACAAATATTCCTGCTCTTCCCCACTCCCCCTGACGCCCTGAGGGTGCGAGGGTCAGCCTTGAACAACAAATTACTCCGACGGTAGGACCCGACGGCCAATCTGGAAGTAACCCACGGACGCAAGCAAAATAACGAGCGGAACGTGACGTGTGGCAGAAAGAAGCAACCACGACGAAAGAAACCGAAGTGAAAATACCGAGACGCCAGGATCGCAGGACCTCGGGACCCCGACGCGAAACCGAATTGGGGAAACTGCAGCTGGTTTCAGGGACGCGGGCCCCACCCCCGCGCATGCGGCCAGCGGCGCGCAGGGCAGGGGAGCGACGGAAACCCACGTCCTTTCATGAGGCCAGAGGCTCCCGCGTGGAAAAAAACTGCGCGGCCAGAGGCTCGCGCAGCTGACGATGCCAGAGGCTCTCGTCGTACACCTGCGTTGCCAGAGGCCCACGCAGCTGACGAGGCCAGGGGCTCTCGCCGTCGACTGCATGAGAACCAGCTGTGCGGCCAGAGGCTCGCGCAGCTGACCAGGCCAGAGACTCTCGCCGACGCTGGCTGGATCATACAGAAGTCGTGCGCGGCCAGACGCACGCATACCCTGACGAGGCCAAAAGGCTCTCGCCTCGCTGAAAGCCCAGCGTGGCCAGAGGCACGCGCAGATGTCGATACCAGCGGCACTCGCGGGACCCCTGCTTGGGATCCGCAACCAAGCCGTCCCAGTAGCCCCCCGGGCAGCCCCCAACAGAGCCCAATATAGAATCCCCGAACAGCACCCAACAACACCCAAGAGGACACCACAAAACCCCGAGGCACGTGAAAACCTCCAGGAGACTCCCACGAAGCCTTCCATGAAGCTTCCATGAAGCCCACAAACCGCCCCGGCGTCGCCACGGCATGATTCCGGCACGCGGGCCTATGACAGTAACACATTGGCCGACGACCAGCTCGGACGAGGCTACCCGCAATTCGCTCACAAACGAGGCTCCCGCCTCGCACTTCCCCAAGATTCCTCAGGAGCCCCAAAATAACAGCCATTACAGGTTTCCGATGACCCGCTCGGATTACTCATGTGAGCTGCGGGCCCCATATAGAGAGGGGGCTCCCGCCTGAGACTTCCTCGCGATTGACTCACAGACGAGGCTCCCGCCTGATACATCCTCCAAATTCAAGCTTCAGGGGCCCAAAAATAACGACAGTTGCAGGAGGCCGATGACCCGCTCGGATTACTCACGTGAGCTGCGGGCCCCTGAGGCTTCCTCGCGCTCCCGCCTGATACTTCCTCCATCTGCAGGCCTCAGGGGCCCAAAAGTGACGACAGTTGCAGGAGGCCGATGGCCCGCTCGGATTGTTCGTATGAGCTGCGGGCCCCATGGGGAGGGGGCTCCCGCCCGAGACTTCCTCGCAGTTCACTCGCAGACGACGCTCCTGCCTTATACCTCCTCCAAATTAAAACCTCAGGGGCCCAAAAGTGACGACAGTTGCAGGAGGCCGATGACCCGCTTGGATTACTCATATGAGCTGCGGGCCCTACAGGGAGGGGGCTCCCCCCGGAGCCTTTCTCGCAATTCACTCGCAGACAACGCTCCCGCCTGATACTTCCTCCACATGAAGAGCTCAGGGGCCCAAAAGTGACAACGGTTGCAGGAGGCCGATGACCCGTTCAGATTACTCAGATGAACTGCGGGCCCTATAGGGAGGGGGCTCCCGCCTGAGACTTTCTCGCAATTCACTCACAGACGAAACTCCCGGCTGATACGTCCTCAAAATGAATGCGTGCGCGCGTGAGTGGTGATGATGATGATGATGATGATGATGATGATGATGATGATGATGATGATGATGATGATGATGATGATGATGATGATGATGATGATGCGCGTGCGGATGACGATGTGAGTGATGATGATGCTTGTGATGTAAGTGGTGGTAATGATGATGACGATGATGACGATGATGAGGGTGGTGGTGATGAGTGTGTAAGTGATTGAGTGACTGATGATGAAAATGATGTAATGAATGATGATGAAGAGGTTGATGGTGTTATGATGATGATGATGATGATGATGATGATGATGATGATGGTGTGTCTCATTGAATGAGTGGGTGTGCGAAAGGAGAAGAGCTCATCAGGTCTGTGTCGACTCATTGGGTGAATGACTGAAGACGATGATGATGCTCACGATGATGTGTGTGAGTGAGTGGGTGTTCCTGTGTTCCTGCGCGGGGTGTCACAATAACCCCACTTTGGATGTGAGGAAACCGATGGGCGCAGAACGGTGAGGCCGACGACAGAATGGAAAAAAGAAGGGCAGGACACCAGCATGCATATTGTCCAGGGCTGCTGGAACCACATGAGCAATGAGATCCAGCCGTCCACACCCCTCCTTCGCTTGTCCGCCCCCACCCTCCAAGAAGGCTCAGTCTCGCAACCCCTGCGGTGGTGGCAGCCCTGAACTGCGACACTTCGGATTCGGCCGTTCCGGCGCGATCACACGGAGTATCCGTACGAGCACTTGTTCTCAGTGAAGCGAACCTTCGGCAACTGTGAGAGGTCTGTGCGAAGATGACACTCTGCTGAGCACTTGACCTTCAGCACGTTTACGCTGGCGGTGGTGCGCCCGTCGACCACCAGGCGGAGCTGGCTCCCTGACTGCAGCATCTCCTGCAGCATCATCATGCCCACGTTCGGGGGGACATTGTCCACATCCACCTGGACACTGAACTGCGTTGACCCTCTTGCTGGCACCGTAGTAGGCAGAGTATCGGCAGCACCGATCTCCTCGCCTCTGTACCGTATCTTGAAGACGCCTGAGGATGAGGAGAAGAGCAGGGCAGACACCCGACGTGCGTCCGATGACACCAGCGCTCTTGAAATGGCGACGCACTTCGAGCAAGATGCTTACACCTCGGACGCACAAGAATTGAGCAGGGACCGACCGTCCTGGCCTTCCTATAGTCCTACCACGAAATGTTCTTAGAACCCAAAACTGTTCTAAGAAAAAACAATGTTCTTAGAACATAAGCCCGATGTGATACAACAAAACAGTCTCAACCAGACATGTTCTAAGAACATTTCGTGGAGACCACAAAAGGTTCTTAGAACATTGTTTGGTAGGCCTATAGGCACGCCAGGACGCTTCGCCACTGCTTGAAAGAAAGGCGGAGAACAGTTCCCCAGCACGCGCAGTCCTGCGCGCGAGCGAGGCGGCAACCCATCTGCGACCGGATGCACGTCGAGAGGCATCGAGGACGGGGGGAAGGGGAGGCCGTCGGAGGGGGAGGGAAGAGGACGAGGGTCCCGAAGACTGACGGGGCCCTGGGACACACACACACACACACACACACACACACACACACACACACGCACACACACACAAATAAGCGCACAAGTAGCAGGATCCCCCACATTTCCCATATCTTTTCTGGGTTCTTGTCTCCCCCCCCCCACACTTCCCAGATTTCTTCCCACATCATCCTGGGGGATCGACGATGAAGTGTGTCTGTGTGTGTTTTTCCCCTCCTGGAGGACGCCTGGGTCCACCTGGGCGCCGATGGGGTTCGGGTTGAACACCTCCACCGCCGCCCGCAGCGCCATCTTCACGGTGGTCGGCTGCTTCTGGCCTCGGCCGGCGCCCGGGCCCGGGGTCACACGCCCCCCGGCGCGCGCGCGCGCGCCGTCGGCAGGCGGCGACCTGGGAGGCGGAGGCGGAGGAAGGGTCGGGTCGGGCGAAAGGGAGGAGCGCGCCGACGAGGCTGCTGCTGCCGACAGCGGAGGCGCAGTGCGTGCGTCGCGAGGCGTAGCGGCGCGGTGCCGGGAGGCTCTGAGGTGAGGGGCCCGCCCTGCTCGCCGCCCCGGGAGGGGGCGTGGCCCGCTGGCGTCGGCCACCAGGCAGGCTTATCGGGTCGGTCGAAAGGGAGGGATAGCGAAGGGGGGGGGTTTGAGACTCAGCTCACGTGGCTGATTTTCCCGGCGCCTCCCGGCGCTGGAGGCGGCCATGCATCGAGGAATGGGCCCCTCGGTGGGGCCGAAACCAGCTGCATGCAGCAAATTTCGTACCCCCCCCTTTCCCAATCCCCCCCTTTCGTCCGGCCCGAAAGGGGCCCTGGGACACACACGTAATTACACACACAAATAACAGGATCCCCCACATGTTCCCCATCTTTTTTCTTGACTTTTCTCTTCCCCCCCACTTCCCATATGTTCCAATCTTTTCTGGGGAATCGACGATGAATTGTGTCTGTATGTGTGTGTTTTGATTCCCTCCTGAGTGGAGGAAGGGGGAGGGGAGGGGACGGTTTGGGGCAAGGGACTAGGTCGGGCATGTCCTCCTACACGCAGAGCTTGGAGGAAGGATGAGAAGTCCAAAAGATATGCAAAAGTGCCCAAACGTGCTCAAAGCATCGGCCCCAGACCAGGTTTTGACTGTTTCTGAATATTTTCCCTGTGGAGGGGCACGCCCGACTTCAGCATGGGATGGTGAAGGGGGGGGGGGCCAAGAGGTGGAGGAGGGGGAGGCGGAGGGGCAGGACGCAGAGGGAGAGGGGCGCCGTTGCAGCCGCGGAGAAGCACACAGGGGGGGGGGGAAGGAGGGCGCCGGGGGAGAGAGCAGGAGGAGGCGACAGAGCGATGGGGGAGCAGAAGGAGGGACCGCCGCGCCAGTTGCGCGCCGCTCGGGTGCAGCACCTCCGCGTCTGCCACTGTTCTGGCACCGCGTCTGGCTGCTTCGGCGAGCGCTGCTGCCACTGAGAGCAGCCACAGGCGCAGACAAGGAGGAGCGGGAGCAGGATAAGAACTTTCATTTCTATTGATTCAAGTACAATCGACATTGTTGATGATGATTATTTTCTACTCACTTCCTCTCTATTTTGGTCGTCTAATTGCCGCAACGAGTTTGATTCTTGTTTTGAAATAGCAGGGGGTCGGAGGATCGCAGAGGAGCAGGAGCAGGGGGCGAGGGCGAGGAGCCATGCGGGCAGGCGAGAAGGACGAGGGAGGGCAACAGCGAGGGTGGAAGCAACAACAGAAGAGATGAGAAGGTGACAGCACGAAGGAGGGGACGAGGCATGATATAATCACGGGGAGGAGGTGGATGAGCAGCCGGAGCAGGTGGGCGAGGAAAAGGAAGAACAGAAAAGGGGGAGTCTGATAATGATGGAGGAGGAGGAGGGAGAGGAGAAGGAACGTGAGGACGTAAGGACGACGAGCAGGAAGAGGACGATACGATGATGTCCAGGAAGAGGAGGAGGAGGAGGAGGAGGAGGAGGAGGCGCAGGAGGGGAGGAACAATGAGGAACGCGCGGAGGAAGAAGAGGAGGAGGAGGAAGAAGAGAAGGAGGAAGAGGAGGCGCCACATCAAATTCACTTCGCCGAACGGATGGTGCCGTACACCCTTCCATCGCCGCAATCCCCCCCTCGTAAGTATACGGAACCTATCACTCTCACCGCGGCGGGCGCCCGCTTGAAGGTGCAAGGGGCGCCTATGGGCTTGCATCCGGTGACTCTTGGCGGACTGGAGTTCGAATTATCTGACGGCCATGCCGCGTGTGCGGGACGAGAGCTTAGCGGAAGTGTCAAGGTCGCCACACCAAGACAAATGGCCTTCGAATGGTTGGACTCGCAAGGGCAATGTCTTCACCTCCAGGAAGGCCCATGATGGCCGCAGTGCGTTGTTTTTGAGCTGCTGTTTCTCAATGGGGTCTTGGCTTCTGTTGGCGCCAAGGGGTACTTGCGCGGCGCACAGCCAGGCTGCGCCATTCAGCGCGCGCGGAGACGCGCGCGGTCATGAGGCGCGGCGCAACTGGCAGACACGCCCATAGGCGGCCACGCCGGACCAGGGCCGTTCGCAAGCGCGCGGGGGCAATGTCAAACACACCCGTACAATCACGTCTGCCCAAGGGCGGCGGGGAGAGCCCGCGCGCGCGCCCACCCGCGATCGCAGCTGACTACGAGGCGCCCGCGGGAGGCTTCAATCAGGGGCACGCAGCTCAGGCCACCTACGCGAGCGCAGAAGCGCCCGCCGACCCCCCCTTCCCCCGCAGCTTCCAAACGTTCGCGCGTGGCCACGCACCGCCTCGCAGGCGAGCGGAAGCCTCGTCCAAGAGGCCCCCTGCTTCCACATTCCCTCGCGCGGCGAGGCGCTCATAGGTGCCGGGCGACTGCGCGACGCTCGAAATCCCCCCTCGTCGCGCTCGCCCGGCCTTTTTTTCACATCTTCGCCGACCCTCCTTCCGCGCAACCATCCTCCCCAACTCCCACCTATATTCCCACCCCCATTCCCCATGTTCCCGCGCCCCCGCCCGCCGGCCCATCCGTCCGAGTGAGGAAAAGGACGAAACAATACAAGAGCACTTGCGAGCCAATGGTTCGGGATGTCTTTGCGGCCGAGCTGCGACAGCAGCAATGAATATGGAGACAAACATGGTCTCTCTCTCTCTCTCTCTTTCTCTCTCTCTCTCTCTCTCTATATATATATATGTTGGCTCTGTGAAAGCTTTGGGAAATGCCTACCAGCGGCCCAGCGTGGGAAGTCCTCTGGCCTAGGGAAGGACCACACCTGGGGAAAAGTGGCCCCTACATGGCCCTCCAAAGGCACCTTTCCCCTTAGAGCTGAATTTCAAATCTATAGGTCGCAATCCATTCAATCACTCACCTGATTCACTCGCTGCCTGGCGCAGCCAGCCTGTCAAACAGCTGTCTGACATACCCTCATTAGAGGAGGGGGGAGGGTCAAGAAGGGGGAAGTGGACTCAACGGAAGAGAGCGGGAGGTCTCCTGGCATCCGGCGGACTTGCGAAGCCCTCTGAATTAGGGTAGTCACGCTGAAATTAAAATCCACAGGGGCTCCAGGCTTAAAAAACACCCAGAAGCTCCTAGTGACAAGCGCAGTATTCTAGAATAGGCCTGGAGGATCTAGGCTGAGGGGTATCAAGGGAGGCCTCACTCTGTATCCCAGTGAACATAATTTCGCGCATGCTGTCGGGTCCTGTTCTGGCGGTCAGCCTTGCCCTGGGCCCCTCACGCCCATGCCGCCCTTCTTGTTGACCTGCTTCTGGACGTCCTCGCGAGAAAGCCCAATGCGCGCCAGAAGCTTCTCCGCGTCCCTCTCCATGGCCCACCGCGGCGCCGACCCTGGTTTGAACGTGCCTTTCTGGTGTTTGACCGCTCTGCAGATCGCCTGGTGAGGACTGATCTGGCCCTGGCCCGCTTCGCCCTCGGTGTTGATCGTCTGCTGCGCTGGCGCCACCATGGGCTGAAACTTGTGCATCTGCGAATCTTACTGTTGCTTTGAATCGAAGTAACACCCCCGAAGACGAAGAGACCGAAGGTGCCCCTGAACCGCGCGCAGCGCTGCGCCCTTGCTCATCTGACCTGCCGCGTCCCAGTAGGCCGCGAGGGCCTTGGCGCACTCGCTCGCCCCGCCAGCTCGCGACTCTTCTGCAGCGCGAGGCGGCGCAGGATGGCAGTGAGCGCTGCGAGCGCCCCCCCGGGCCCCTCTTTGTCTCGAGGTGCCTCCTCTTGAATTGTGGCTAGCTCTGTGTCTGAGCCCGCTGGCGAGTCTGCCAGTCCCTCGCGCTCCCCCTTGGGCTCAATGAGCCAGCCTGGCGCCTGCAGGGCCGCCGCTGCCGTCGCCCGCGGTAGGGGGTAACGCGACATGGAAACGACCGCGCCGCAACAGATCTGAAACGGTAGCGTGTTGGGCCTCGCATAACGGACATCCAAGAGTATGCGCCATGCTGGGCAGGACTGCCGAAATTCTGGAGTAACGCAAACTCCTGCCATTCAGCTCTGGGCAACGCGCCAGCACTCCGAACTCTTGGACTCGAAGAACCTCTCCCAAACAAAGCGCTCGTTGGAGCAGAGATGGCCAGCGCCGAGACCGAACGGTGGCCATGGTGAATTTGGGTCTTGACCAGGAGCTCGCGCTCGCTATGGGCGGCTGCGGGACACCCGCGGGCAGCGCATGGGAACTCAGCCAGCGTGGGGGGCTCTCGCGATTAATTTTGCGCTGCGGACGTGGGAAACCACCCGGGCGGGGGGATGCGCACTCCAGGCCATCGCGCTCTGAGGATCTCCGGGTCAAGTGAGGCGAACCAATCAACGAGCTCGGCGGAAGTGAAAAGGCGGGAGGGAGCGCCGTTTAACTCCTCGGTCCTTTCGATTTCAGCGCCCCCAAGCATCGCGAAGAGGGGTTAGATCTGTCGCGAGCCTACGCGCCGAGGGTCAATCACCTTCAGATAGCTGACCGATTACATTCAAAATGCTGCCCCCAAACTCATCGCCCACCTCCATGGCCCCAAGGGCGCCCCCCCCAACCCTGCCGCGCGTATGTTCGGCTCGCGCGCCCATGGCTGATGCCGTTCAATGCGACGGGCTTTGCATTGTACTTCCAGTAGTGCGGTGTGCCCATCTGTTATAATTGCATCGTTAGATACAGATCCATTTGTGTTCCACTAAAGTTCGCCCCCCCCCCCCCCCGCCCCGCCCGCCCCCGCCCCGCGCGCGGCTTTCCTGTCGCGCAGCGAGATTCGCACCTGGATCTTCTCGTAATGGGTAGCAGGCAGGACGCGCGCTTCCATGCCAGACAACGCTGGGCCAAAGACGCGACTGCGGAAGACTGCTCGTTCCTCTGTGCGGCATGCGATCTCGGTGCCAGTGGCGGCCCATGGCCGCAAATCCAACATCGATCGCCCCCTGCTGGCGCACCCGCTCACTCTGGGGCGCGGCGTCTGCACGCATGGTGCCCCCCAAGTATTTAGCGCGTTCTCGTGCTCGGCCAGCCACTGGGAGATGTCCGCCATGGAAACGTCGGCGAATCGACGGTGAATTCAGTCCAAACAATGCCACCACCGTCTCGTTCTTAGAAGGGTTAAACAAGTAGTTGCGCTGCTGAATATTGCTGATGGGGATGGTTTCGTACTCGATTGACTCGCGGCTTATACAGGTACCTTTTCCTGCGCAACCGACATTACAATGGAAACTGCGGTCGGGCTGCTCAACTCCGTGGCCGTCATCCGCGGAAATGCCCACAATGCGCCATTGCGCCGTCTCATCACCAGAATAACAATGCTCCTGCTGCGGATCCTCAAATGCAATTCCTATATCTCGTCTGAAAACGTTGACTGCCCATGGGTCTCTTTGCAGAGCGCCGGCGTTGGGCTTGGCTTCAAGAGCGCCTGCAGGCCCACTGAAGCACGCAGCTGGGCGTTGAAACCGATGTTCTAGTAGCATTGCTACCAGTGGGCGATTCAAATGCAATGCTGTCGAAGGCGTTCGTCACAGCTTTGTTGTCGCGAGCGTGATGTAGTCCATGTCTGCGCAATCTCCATTCCAGCGGCTGCTGGAACATCACGGGAGTCCCTCTTCCTCCTGACGCTGCCCATCCGCGCGAGAAATTTGGTCCACGATTGCGCTAAGCAGGGCTGGTACACGTCGGTATAAATCATTTCCCAGAAAGGGGCATAACACATGAATGATGCGTATCCACGCAATGGCAACTCCATTGGATAAGCTCTAACTCAGAGGGACCTCGCCCGTGCGATAGATCGCGCGCGGCAGGCATTCGAAAAGGTAGCTGCTTTCCCGTAGCTCGCTGTTCGCGGCTTCAGTCCCCCAGCCCTCGGCACCTGCGCGACGTTCGTCTTCGCGGGCGAAACGCCGCCCAGAAGAATTCAAGAGATAATGGCCATGGCTGCGCTGCTCGCCTTTTGTCTGCGACCCTGGGGCGCCGCCCAATTGCTTTCAATGCGTGTCTTTGTTTGTTCTGCTCTTTTGGGAAAAAAAAACAAAAAAAAAACACGCGGGGGTCAGGGGCCGCTGGCGCGGCAGAGACTGCCCGCGCGTAATTACGTTTGCGTGGGCCTGTTCCTCTGGCAGACACTAGTCTCGAAAATATTGAAGCCTCTGCTTTTCGCCCGCGCTGGCGAGTTTGAAGTAATTCCCGTGGAACTTCCTGCCGCCATGCAGCTGCACGTTGCAGTCGCTGATTTCTTTGCTCTCGAGAAAGACGTCTGAGCCCAGATGCGGGGCCATTCTCCATGTCAGATACCGCTGCCACTCGAAATCGAAGTTGTCGTCTTTGATGGAGAAGGCCGAGTGGTTGTTCCGCTCGTTTTTGTATCCTGGGGATGTCTCCATCGCTGAGGTAAGCACACGTTGTGCCTCCTGCGCCACGAGATTCAGATATATGCCCATTCATGATGTGGTGTCGGTTCGTCTTGTCGGGTTTGCTTGTGGACTTCGGCTTCCTGATGGAATGGCTGTTCAATTGCACGTAGAAGCTCTGCTCGATTCGTTCGTCGACGCCGTGCATCCATGAGGGCCTCCCTATTCCACTCGGTGGGCAGAA
Source organism: Prorocentrum cordatum (assembly GCA_963575745.1). Taxonomy (NCBI): domain Eukaryota; class Dinophyceae; order Prorocentrales; family Prorocentraceae; genus Prorocentrum; species Prorocentrum cordatum. The sequence continues at coordinate 380,157 of CAUYUJ010015505.1, forward strand.
ACGCGCATCCAAGACTGATGCCCTACCCAACGGGGCTGTGAAGTCCAAGAATTGCTTGCAGTGGGTACGCCACTCGTACATGGACTGGAATGTGCCCACGATGGTGTCGAGATGTTATGGTCTGGAGTTGTGTCGCCAATCTTCTCACTGGGCCCACATTATTGACCGAACTTTATGAGGCATCGAGGTATTAGTACACAGCCCCACTGCGAACTGGTACCACTTGCACTGTATAGTGTCGATCCCATTCCGCGAACAGGTATTGATTGGAATGGGATGAAGTTTCTCGAACAATGGCAGGAGTACATCTGCGACATACTACTGTCGTACTGCAAGACGTGTATCCCCAATGCACTGTGACGATATCCTCTGCCACTCCTCTGCTCTTGCCCACGCTGCTGCACAACTCCCGGTCCCTACCATCGTCCACACCACATCCCCCGCTGTTGTTCCCAGCGCCACTGTCCTCACCACCGTTGTCCCCGCTGGATCCACCACCGCCTCTACTGTCCCACCAGTGCCACCACCACTGTCGCACTGTCCCCACTGTCCCCACCACTGTTCCCACCACGGCTCCACTCTCCCCACTTTCTCCACGGCCCCAACCACTGCCCGACTATCCCCAGTGTCCCCACTGTCCCACTGACTCCTCCGCTGTCCCACTGAGCTGTCCCACTGTTCCCACTACTGTCCCCACTGTCCCCACCACTGTCCCCACTGCACCTCTGTCCCATTGTCCCACCGCCGTCCTCGCCACCGCCTTCACCACTGTCCCCACCACCACCGTACCCTCCACTGTCCTTCTGTTTCCACCACGTTCCCACTGTCCCCACACCACTGTCCCCACCACCACCGTCCCAACCACTGTCCCACTGTCCCCACTGTTCCCACCATTATCTTCACCACTGTCCCCACCACTATCGTCCTCACCACTGTCCCTCTGTCCCCACCACTGTCCCGCTCTCCCCTCACCACTGCCCCCACCACCACCGTCCCCACCACTGTCCGCCCCCCCCCCTCCGGTTTTCGAGGGGGGGGGGTCGAATCGGTAGTCGACCGGTAGTGACCCCCCTCCCTTTTTTCATGATGGACTGGGGGGGGGGGGGGAGGGGTTCGAACTGGTAATGACCCCCCCCCGGTTTTCCGAAGAGTGGGTGGGAGGGGTTCGAACCGGTAGTGACCCCCCCGGTTTTCCGCCAGCAGCGGTAAAACACGCTCTTTCAAATCAAGACATACCACAGGCGTGGAACGGTGGGCACCCTATATACATAAAGATCGGAACCATGCCGCGAATGCATCACGTGCCGAAATGCAGGAATTTGCTGGAAGTGATGAAGACGAGGTGGCACATAATTGCTGCATGTTCAAGTCAAGCTGCTTGCTGCGTGCTCGGATGGCGAATCTCCTGCATGCTGCGACCTGCGGCGTAATCCACACGTTTGTCACACTCCTGCGCGGGATGCGAGGGCCCAGCATTATAGAACAAACAACAGATGTGTTAGTATACGGCCCCCGCTTCCAACAATGAGAAACACACCGTCGCCGCGGTCCAGCTCGCTTCCACTGAGCCACCTCTCCTCCATACGTTTTTCTGTGGTACCGTTCAAACGCACACAATCCAAGCTACTCGTGCGCAGGACTAACTCATGCAAGATTATGGGACAGCTCAAAGAAAGAGGATTGCATTGAAGGGCTGAGACATGTTGCATCCTGCGGATGAGGCCATCAACCACCGAACAAAATGAGATCCTGATGCAGGGTAACAAAAAATGCCACATTAACAACAAAACATTGTAATATGACAACGTGCAGGAGAGCTTGTAGGCTACCGTAGCTGACGCGCGCGGTGGTTTGGAAGGGTGCCCGGGCCAGAGCATTTCTGAGGAGGAGAAGGAGGATATGGTGGAGGTGGATGCGCCTCCGCTTCCGAAGCAGAGCGGAAGAAACCAGGGGGGCCCGGAGCGCCAACTCGCAGCACTCGTCGGCGGGGCCAGGAGCATGCCTCTCAGCTGGTCCAGCCCCGCCTTTCGGCGCACACCCCCAGCCAGCGCGCGCGCGCGCCTCAACCCTCTCTCGGCAGGAAGTAAGAGACAATGGCCCAATATCAGCATTCATGAAACAACACTGCGCCATTCAGCTCTGCTGAAGTCCATCTGGTTAGGATACTCGGCTCTCACCCGAGCGACGAGGGCTCGAGTCCCAGTGGCGAAATTTTGATTCCACGCCCTGGGCCTAAGATGGAAGGAGTCCGCGCTGCTGCGCCCCCCGCGGGCTTCCGACAATCCGTCGCCGTGTCTGAGCGGAAATGACGCGCTCGAGTGCCTGCGAGTCTCCACGTGGCCAACCGCTGACAAACTCATCCCCAAGCAGTTTCGCAAGGACCGGGGCGTCGCGTTCAGAAGGCTCGCGCAACGGGTCGGGCGTCTGATGATATGCCTTGCCTGTCGCCCTCGGCATCCGTTCCCGAGCGCTGACACGTGGCACTTTCAGCGGACCGTCGCCAGAGGCCCACCGACCCAGGAGCAAATGCATAGTTGTTTTGGAGGCCAATCTGTGCTTCAGCATGTAGAGGCATCAGGCTGCAGGGTGGATGTTGGCCAAACACGTCTCAATATTTGCATGGGCCAACCTACAAGCAACGCGTAGATGCATAAGCCAATCTTGAACGCAGCCTTATGGACTGGCCAGTGGAGAAGCGTGGGCGCATGGATGGGTGCAGAAAAAGACACATGCATGGGCCGGTGGAGAAGGACATCGATACGCAAGTGTATCCATTACGCGATGAAGTTAGCTCGGTCGTCTATACACGTAGCCTGCCTCACTTTCGCACAGTCTGTGGGACGATCCGTGCCTCGCGGGTTTCTCGTGGGGCTCTCCTGGGCTATCACGGGTCTCGTGGGCCTCGTGCGTCGGGCTCTCATGGGTTCATGAGGCGTTCTTGTGTGGCCGCGGGAAGGGAGAACGAAGAGGCGGAGGGGGAGGAGGAGGAGGGGGAGGAGGAGGAGAAGGGGGAGGAGGGGGAGGAGGGGGAGGAGAAGGAGGAGGAGGAGAAGGAGGAGGAGGAGAAGGCGTCTCCCCGCATTGTTCTAGCCAGTATTCCCTCGGGGTTCGCTCGGGGTCTCGTGGAGCTCTCGTGGGGCCCTCGCGGGGCCCCCCTGTGGGGCTCTCGTGGGGCTCCCGGGGGGCTCTTCGGGACTCGGTTGGGCACTGTCGGGCTCCTCTCTCCTTGCCCTCCTCGCTCATCCTCTCTCCTCGTCCTCCCCCTCCTTCCTCTCGTCGAGCTCCGTCGGGTTCCTCCTCCTCTGTCCTTCTCTGTCTTTTGGGCTCCGTCGGGTTCAGCCGGGCTTCGTCCCGATGCGTCCACATTCGTCTGGCTCCGTCGGGCTCTCGTCGGTCCCAGTCGAGCTTTCGTCGTCTCTCGTCGGGATCCCTCGGGTTCCGCCGGGTTCCATCGGCTCCGTCGAGTTCCGTCTGGCTCAGTCGGGTCCGTCGAGCTCGGTTTCCTCTTGCCTCCTCTCAACTCCTCTCGCCTTGTCTTCTTTCGCCTCCTCCCTCGTGCTGTCCCTCCCGTTTCCTCCCTGCGCCCTCGCCGTCGGCTCTGCCCTTCATCCCAAATGTGCTTCGCAGTCCTCGTCCCTTCCACCTTCGCTTCGCCTCCCTGCTCCCCATAGCCCCCACTGCGGGCCCTCCCAGCGACTCACTGACAGCCCACTAACGATCCTCACAGGGCTGTTGGCCCTCCAGAGTCGAGCCCAATGCTGGACCCAAGATTAAAGAAGAACAAACGCCATAAACAGAAAGTGTTGGCACTCCGCGCGGATTTCCTGGATCTGCGCTGGACCCCCCCCCTGGCGCGCGGAGCGCGCCAGGGGCGGCGCCGGAGGAGCCGCCGGGCAGGCTCAGCGCGGATCCAAGAAATCCACGCGGAGCGCCAAGAGTCAGGTCCGGAGTCGGGTCTAAGATTTTTCCTTGGTGGGGGCCCTAGTGGGTCCACTAGTGGGTCCGCTAGTGGGGCCTCAGTGGGCCCGCTGGTGGGGCCTCGGTGGGCCAGTTGGTGGGGCCGCAGTGGGCCCATTATATTTTTTCCCAACCATTCTGTGGTGTTGGGTCCTCGTTTTGAGAAGACGGCGCCCAGAGTTCTCCCCCTCCCGCCTCCTTTCTCCCCCTCCTCCCTCCTCCTCCTCCTCCTCCTCCCTCCTCCTCCTCCTCCTCCTCTCCTCCTCCTCCTCCTCCGCCTCCTCCTCCTCCTCTCTCTCCTTCTCTCCTCCTCCTCCCCCTCCTCCTCCTCCCTCTCCTCCTCCTCCTCCTCCTCCTCCTCCTCCATTCCATTTCCTTATAAATGTCCCTGTCCCGCCCCGAGTCCAATTTAAAGGGCGGGCCCTTCGTTTCGCCTGAGACTTCCTCACCATTTTTGACTCTGAAGCATGAAAAATTGGCAACGGTTTCACAAATGCAGGGCGGGTGGCTTTAAACATGTGGCTCTCGCCTTAGCTCGGCGCACATTCGTTCCAAACATTTGCAAGAGCTTCACGGATTGAAAGCGGGTGGCCTTCAAATGTGGCTCTCGCCTTTGGCTCTCGCCTTTGCGCGACGCACATATTTTCGATACAGATGCAGGAGAAACAGTTGCAAGAATTTCACAGATTGAAGGCGGGCGGTTTTCAACATGCAGCTGTCGTATTAGCGCCGCGCACATTCGTGTGAAACATATGCAAAATCTTCACGGATTGAGGGCGGGTGGTTTTCAACGTGTGGCTCTCCTTTTAGCGCGGCGCACATTAGTTTGAAACATCTTCCAGAGTTTCACGGATTGAGGGCGGGTGGTTTTCAAAATGTGGCTCTCGCCTTAGCGCAGCGCGCATTCGTTTTAACACCTTGTACAGGTTTCACGGATTATGGGCGGTTCCTTTTCAAAGTGTGGCTCTCGACTTAGCGCCGCACGCATTCGTTTCACAACATTTGCAAGGGTTCTACGGGTTTCCATCATCAACGCACCAGAAATGGTGTTGAAAGGATTCAGGATTACGTGGGCGCAACATTTACGTTGATTCGCTGTTTTGAAATCCCCAGAGTGGCGTTCTGGCACGATTCTGAATCGTCAACACGCAACAATACGGTTGACCCGTGGCGTTGGAATCCCGAGAACTATGTTTTGGCATGCTGCAGGATCTTCAAACGGTTGTCTTCCAACGTCCCTCAATGGAAATGAACCATTGTAGGAGGAGCTCGGAGGGAGGGTTCATTCCAACATCGTTGATGATTCTTGAGTTTGCACCTGTCCTTCTCCTCCTCCTGCTCCTCCTCCTCCTCCTCCTCCTCCTCGGGCCTTGGTGGGCCCGTTGCATTTTTTGTTGTGCCCGACCCCTTCTCGGCCTAGTGCCTGCGTCGAGGGTCTGCCCCTGGGACCGGCGCCCCGTGCCTGCGTCGAGGGTGTGGCCCCCCCCCGCAGAACTGGCACCCAGTGCCGCTCTCGCGGCGGAGAGCGCCGCCGAGCATCCCCAACGGGCGGCCAGCTGCTGGCAGCCTCAGTCTGCCCCCTCTCCCAGCAGCCTCCTCGGGCCCTCCCCCCCGATGCATCTCCCCCCCCTCCCCTCCAGCGACGAGGCGCGCGCGCGCGACAGGCAGGCGGTAGCACGAGCCGACTCGGCCCAACAACGCGCGCGCGCACGGTTCGCCGAAGGGCGGCGGCCGCGGCGCCGCGGACAAAAACGACCATCGGGCGCGGCGTGCGGCGGCGGAGCCCAGGGCGCTCGTAGAAAGCAGGGGCCTTCTTGAGACTGGCCCGGAAGTTTCTTGGAGGGCAGAAGATCCACCTCCATAATAATCACCCCGGTAAGCGAGGCCATCTAGCAAAAGTACCCAGAGAAGAAATCGAACTGGGCAGGGCTGTTTAGTAACTAACTACCCAAGGCCGTTTAGTGAACGTCAGTTGTCAGGTCCGGGCGGTGTTTCGTCCCTTGATTCCTGTAACGTGGCACGAACAGCCCTACAGCAGCACACCAGAAAAGAAGCGGGGCTCCACGGAACGCTGGCGCCACCCGAGCGTGCAAAGACCCGTGCGGAGCAGCATTTAGCCGGCGCCCGCGCGAGGCCCGAGGCTCTCCGCGGCAACCTTCCATCGCAGCCGCTGCCCGGAAACAAAGGGCAAGCCCGAAACGAAGCAGTCGCGCAAGTTCTGGCGGCCGCTTGCCTCCGAAGCAACGCAGTGAAGCGAGACGAGGACGAAGCACAGGCGGGGCAAGGGGTTTGGTGGGGCATGTCCTCTTGCGTACGGGCGGGCCCTGGAGGAAGAGAGAAAAAGAGGCAAGCAAGTCCCCCAGATCGCCGAACAAAAGCATGTATAGCAGTCGCCCCCCGGCCATCCTCCTGCGATCTCTGCACACCCCTCCTGCGGAGGCACACGCCCGACCTCAGGCAAAAGGGAGGGGACGAGGCGCAGGAGCGCCGAGGGCGTGCCGCGCTCGCCCCCCGACCGGCGCCCACCGCGGGGCACCGACCGGCGGCTTCCCGAGCCCCTCGGGCACCGCGCCTCGCGGGGGGAGAGCGCCTCTCTGCGCCGGCCTGCCCCGGAAGCGGCCGCGGGCGTCACAGGGTCGCGCCACGCCCGGGGCGCTGTGCAGCAGCCATGGGCCCAGCACTGCCGCCATCGTGGAAGACGACAGAGCGTCGGAGGCATAAACTTTTGGCGCTCCGCGCGGACTTCTGGGGTCTGCGCTGGGCCCCCCCTCCCTGGCGCGCGGAGCGCGGCAGGGGCGGCGCCGGGGGCGCCGCCAGGGGGGGTCCCAACGCAGATCCAAGAAATCCGCGCGGACCGTCAAAAGTCCATGATTATGCCGTCTTGTCTTCTTCGAGCTGTGAAGCAGCCATCGGCTCATCATTGCTGAAGTCGCTGTCCAAGGACATCTCTTTGGTCCACGCCTCGTGGAGCCTGGGCGTCGGCGCCGCGGTGCTGCCATGAACACCTCCTTCTGGAGTGCCCAGGGCGCCGTTGCTGCCGCCGCCTCCTGCGTCGACGTTGTTATCCGGCGCCCTCCTCGACACCCTTGTCCGCGAGCATCGGCTGCCGACCTCTGGCCAGCCCATCTCCTGCAGGCACGCGAGCATGCCCCGCTCGTGCAGGAAGCAGACCCTCTCCTGCAGGTCCTGGATGCACGATATCTGCTGCCGCAGCATCTGGATCATCTGCGTGCTCTCGATCGACACGCCCTGCATGCCAGACGAGAGCGCGAGGTGGCACACGCCGTTCTCGAACTCCTGCTCGTCCAACTCCCCTGAATCGTCCACGTCGAGAAACTCGAACAAGTCCGACAACAACGCTGGCTGAATTATGTCCCGCAAGTCGTCAGGTATGGAGATCGTATCGAAGTCGATCTCGCTGAACTGTATGTGCCCGTCCCCGGATTGGTCCAGGGCCTTGAACACCTGGTTTATCTGCGGCTTCAGGTCCCTGAGGCGTCTGCGCACCGCGAGGGCGGCCATGTCGGCGTCCGTCTTTGCGCACCCAATGGCATGATCGACTATGAGGGCAGTCACCAGGTTCATCAGGCACACAGGTACCACCAATATGACGGTAATGAAGTACACGCACAAGACAGGCCTCACTTTGATGATCGGCACGTAAATCGAAGCGATGGAGTCGTAGTTCGCAAACTGCACCAAGGTCAAAATCGCCATCGGGAGCGAGGAGAAGTGGAGCTCCATCAGCTGGGCCGTACGCGGGTCGCCCTGCAGGACCTCGTCCTCGGCCATCAGCTGCACCCCTATGCAGCCGAAGAGATATAAGCTGCCGAAGATCAGCAGACAGGCCGATGTGACGGTGCGCGCCGAGCCGATCATGCCGCGCACGAGCTTCCACATGTCCTTGAAGAGCTCCATTGCCCGCAGCGCACGCACCAGCCTCAGCAGCCGGAGGCTGCGCACGACCAGGACCTGCTCCAAGAAGCCCAGCTCGTCACCGCTGTCCATGAGAGCCAGGAGAGAAGGCAGCATCCACTCTGAGAAGACGCCGACGGAGACTAGAAAGAAGTCGAAGATGAACCAAGCATTGTGGAAGCAGTGCCTGCCCCACGCAGCCAGCAGTATGCCGACCTCCACGACGTAGAACGCCAGGAACACGTTCTCCACGGCCTCGAGCGTGCTGATGTCCCTTCCGTCCAGCTCCCACTGCAACGAAATGCCTATGCAGAGGCTGTTGGAGAAGATGATCACGCCAACGAAGGCGTCGAAGAACTTGGAGTGCGAGATGCGCCTGCAAAACCTTGACAAACCCCGAACACCTATCTTGCTGCGCAAGCTCGACCCGTGAAGAGATGAATTTGCACTCGCACGAAAGTCCCAGCTGGTTTCCAGTGTTCGCATGGCGTTGTCCTTCAGGTTGCGCCCAGCCCGATAAAGGTCTCGGCGTGCAATCGCATCCTGCTGCGCGCTGTTCGCGTTACCCCTGGCGTCGGTGCCCGTCATGGAGCTCGAGCTGTCGCTGCGCAGGGGTACCTTGCCCTTGGCCGGCGACTTCACCATGAAAGTGCGCGGTGAACCCGACGTCGCGTGGCTGGTGGCGTTGCTTTGCACGGTGTGCCAGAGGCCCGGCCTGGCCTGGAGCTCCGCGTGGCTGGAGCCGTCGCCGGCCGACCTCAGGTCCTGCAGGACCTGCAGGATCGCCTGCTGGCCCTGCTGCATCTCCCGCAGCTCGCGCCGCATCTTCTGCTCCTGGCGTTAGCTCGGGCGTGTCCCCCTACAGGGGGATGCTGGACGAACACACAAACAAAGACCCCCAAAATGCTCCCAACGACCCCAAACCTAGTCGAAGCATCCTCCCCCTACGACTTTGAAACCACTCCTGAATCTGACCCCTGCAGAAGGGGACACGCCCGACTGGCTCCTGGCGCCACAGGTCCCCGATCTGCCCGCGCAGCTCGGCGTCGTCCTCGGCGTGCCCGGCCGGGCCCGGGTCGGCGTCCCCGGCGGCCCGCGGGTGGCCCGGCCACGGGCTGGGCCCGGCCTCCTGGGCGGCAGGCCGCGACATCGTGCCGGGCATCGTGCCGCGGCGGGCCTCGCGGTGCGCTGAGTCAGCCCTTCGGTCGGGCGTGGCCCCCTGCAGGCGGATTGGTTGTCGGCGGTGGACAGACCTCCCTTTGGTACACCTCCCCTGCGTGAAAACGGCCTGGGACCAGAATCGACGGGCCTGGACCCGCAGAAATGACGGCCGCGACGCCCTCTCGCGAACCGAAAACGGCCAATTCCTTAATCGACGTGTCAGGGTAGGTCTACCCACCTCCGAATTTGGGACGCAAAACTTTAAAAAAAATCAACAATATTTAAACATAGCGTTTTTCAATACAAAAAACTACCTCTGACAATTGATGAACTATTTTTGAATACTCCTCCTGTAGAGGGACAGGCCCGACTGAACGCTACCCCCAGGGGGCTACACGCGCGCGCCAGGCCCCCCCCGCGCCGGAGCTTGAGCCAAAAGTGGGCCCGCAAAGGGGCGCCAGTGGGCCCGTACGCGGGGCCTTGGTGGGCCGCCTCGTCGCGGAAGAGCCTTGGTGAGGCCAGGCGGAGTTATTGATGCGAACTCTCACTGCACCGACCTTGCAGACGTGCTGCAACGTATGGTTGCATGGATTTCTGTTAGTGCAAAACCCCGAAAGGGCGGATGAAAAACGAAGCGAGTTTCGCGCGGATTTCCTGTGGTCATCATTCCTGGGCGACAAAAACCCGCACTACATACACTTCGAAATCCTGAGCGGAATCCTCCAAGGCAATCCGGGCCCATCCCATTGTTTTCCGAGCGAAACCCGCTCTGCGATGTTGGCGCCATGAGATCTCTGAGTGACCCCCTCCAAGAGAGCCCGAGAATACCACGACGCAGCGAGCGCAGCCCTCACCTTGCGTGAAGTCGGGCCTGCCCCTCTACAGGAGGCACATCCAAACATACATTGCAACACAAATCGTCAGGCGACGATTGCTTTCTACTATTTCCTGATACTCTTGCACGTTTGTTTGGGCGCCCGAGTTATCCGGGGTAACTCGGGTCCGGGGTAACTCGGGTTTGGATTCCCGAAAAAGGAACCCGAGTTAACCCTGACCCGAGTTACCCCTGATGATTCGGGGCTCTGATTTGTGGCGTTGTTGTTTCCCCCGCTGTTCGCCCAAAACCTGCCTGTGGGAGGCCAGGCCCGACCTGAACCTGGCGCCCGCCCTCGACCCGCGCAGCACCCGCCGGCGGCATCCGCCCCCCTCTCCGTGGGCGCCGCCCCGGCGCTCTCCGAAGCCGCTCGGATGCCCACGACGGCCTTCGAAGCAGCCCCGGCAGGCCACCAAAGGCCGCCGAGGTGGCCCAATGGGGCCCCAAAGCGGCCCGAACTGCTCTGCAGTCGGCCGAGAGGCCCAAGATGGCCAAGGAGGGCTCCAAGAGGACACCCCGGAGGGCCGCAGGAGGTTCAATTCACGGATGTTCCTCAAGCTCGGGAGCAGGCTCCGCATTCTCGCCCTGTCGGGCTTCCGTCCGCTCCAGATGACCCAAGCGAACCTCTAAAAATGACCCTGGAACGGCCCACGATGGCCCAGAAATAACCCAAGAAGCTTCCAAGACGGCCTCAAGACGGCCCAAGAGGGCCTGAAGACGGCCCAAGATGACCCCAAGAACCCTCTACTAAGCTGGCCCAGGACAGTCCCACGACGGCCCAAGAAGACCCCGAAGGGAGCCTTGGCTCAGAGACGGCACGAGCGATCCCCATAACAACCGCAGAGGGCCCGAAAACGGCACAAGAGGGCCAAAGAAACCCGAATCACTACTGCCTCGTAGGAGCTCAACACAGCCCCAGCACGGCCCAAATGAACTCCGTGATAGCTCCACAAGACGTGAAGACGAAGCGTGTCAGATGCTTGTTCCTCTTCCCCATCCTCCTCCTACTCTCCTCATGCTCCTCCTCGTTCTCCGACTTGTTTTCCCTCCCCTCCCCCTCCTTTTCCTTATCGTCGTACCCGTCGTCACCATGACCACCCCCAAGATCATCTTCAAGCCCTGCAATCGCCACACGGAATTGCTGGGTGCGCGGCGAAGGAACGTGCCGCAACGCAGCTGGATGTGAAGGATGATGGCGCGATGTAGGTTTGTTCCCGATGGGCCCACACGCCCACCCCCCCCGCGAGAAGCCCGTGCCGATCTGTCGGCGTCGCGGGATCTATGCGGTGCCAGCTACGCGGTCGTGACAATGACAAACCAAACCCGCGCCCTTCGCATCCTGTGGAACAGAGGCGCCAACAATCCACAAGGAAAACCCAGATGAGGCGCAGAAGGTTCTGCCGCGACGCCGACAGAGCACGCGACGCCGAAGAGGTGCAAGCGCGCGCGAGGCAAAGACGGGCCAACTACCCACAATGCGCCACGCGGCCCGGATTGATTTGAAACAAACTCGCAGGGAATGCTTCCCCTTTCTGTTCAAGCGTAGCTCGGGTAAGCCGCATCAGCGATGCACAAGCGGCGCGCTACTGTGAAGCGCGCGGTCGCGAATGTCTGGCGTTATCCACATACATGACGCGCGCGCACGCGCTGGCTCGGTGCGCCACTTCCAAGCCAGACAGAATCCACGTCCTCGCGCAACACGATCCCTCCGCTAGAGTGCAATGTGCAAGCCGTTGGGCGCGCACCGCGCCCCGCCTCGCGCAGTTGCAAACGCCGCGAACTGCTCGAACGACTCGCGCGGCCGCAGCCATACGCGCGCCCGTGATGCAGCCATCCCCGTCGGGATTGACGAGACCAAACCGAAGCGCGCAAATCCAGCAAATACAGCAGTGAACGAAAAGGAGTGAAGAGCAAGGCCAGCAACTAAATCAACAAAAGCAGCCGCAATACAAACATAGCAAAAAGGAACTCCCTAGTGAACATGGTCCCGTCTGCGGATGAATATCTGGCCACACTGGGAGTGCAACCACGAGAAAAGTTGACCAAATCGCATGCAAAACGGGTGTTTGAGCTGTGGCCCGTGCAATCCACGGAGCCCCCGCGTGCTATAGGGGTGAGAAGGCGTGTGAGCTGGTTGACCGTCCCCCTCGGCCTTTCCCCCTCCTCGGGGGTCAAGTTTGCCGTGAGGGGTGGGCGGGCGGGGGGGGTCTGCGAACTCCCCGACGCACCTCCCGGGCCCTCTGAGCCTCCGCCCCGGACGCCTCTCGGGTGCCCAGGTTGCCCTCCACGAGCGGCCCCCAGTTCCGAATGGCCACGCGGAGGCCCAGGAAGGCGCGCGCGAGGCCAGAGCCATTCGGAAACATCCGCTCCTCTCGTGATGGTCGCGCGGGGGGAACCAACTGATACCGCTGATCCCCGGACCTCTCCCGGGGTGCGTTCTGACCAGCATGTCGAGGCGAATCCAGCGGTGGCGACGAGGGTGTCCCAGGAGGCCCGACAGGAGGAACACGAGGGAAGGGTAGCGGCATGGGTACCCTTTCCTCCTCTGACGCTCTGCGGCCTTCTCGCCTCCGCTGGTTTCCTCTGAGGCCCCAGGGCGGCTCCCGCACCGCCCAGGAGGAGCGCGGGAAGAGGAGGGGGAGGAGGAGGAGGAGGGGGAGGAGGAGGAGGAGGAGGAGGAGGAGGAGGAGGCGGAGGAGGCGGAGGAGGAGGAGTGGGAGGAGGAGGAGGAGGAGGAGGAGGAGGAGGAGGAGGAGGAGGAGGAGGAGGAGGGCACCCCCTAGCTTGGGACACCCCTTTCTGCACCGAGGTCCTGCGGAACGGGCCCAACGAGGGCCTCCACGGCCCCCAGAAAGGGCGCACGAAGAAGCCCGCGAGGCCCGACGGGCTCCCCGACGGGGCCCCCAGGAGGTCGCCGACAGGACTCCGAGAGGAAGGGCCCGCACGTTCTTCGTCGCCTGGCTTTGTGCCCGGGCGTCGTTTCTGGATGGGTTGCTTCGATCACACTCGCCCATCAACATGTCGGGGTCCGACTGAAGGGCGTAGGCCTCTTGACGACATCACTATTCCAGAAGACTGCAGGCGGCGCCACTGCAGGACCGCGAATCAAAGACCACCCACGTGTCGTCCACGTGCATGTTCCACATACTCGGTTTCAGGCTTGACTCCCACCAGCAAAAAGTATTCAGCGACCGCAATTCGCAATTATTTGTTTGTTTGGCAAGGTTTCCACGGGGGGGGTCTCAAGTTGCAACAATCAAACACACAAGACGCGCTTTAGCGCTGCACTCGGCCGATCCTCTTGCCAGCCGCTGCACGGGCTGAGGCAGAGGCCAAGATGTGGGCGGATCCTTGCAATTCGCAACGAACAAATCCGCCGGCCCTTTTGTGGGGCCACCAGGCTGTAGGACTAGGTTGGTGCTCCCTGCGCCACTTGCAGTTTCAAGTCTCCAATGTTACAGTCCTGCTTTCTGCTTCCCACTGTAAATTGTTACTGCCCACGAGAGGGGGGGAGCCGAAAAGGGGCCTGGTTACCACCCCACGAGAGGGTTCTCAGAACTTTTTCTGGGGTCGTGGGATATATAAAAAAAACACACACACACACACACACACACACACACGAATTCTGCGCATCCGGAGCCAACAACCCTCGCACATTGCACCATGCTCGCGCTGCCGAAGCCACATTCCTCGGCAAATTGCACCGTATTCGCGCTGACGAAGCCACAATCCCTTCCGAATTGCACCATACTCGCGCTGTCGAGGCCACAATCCTTCGCAAAGTTCTCCACAGTCGCACTGCCGAGGCCGCAACCCCTCGCAGATTGCGCTGTACTCGCGCTGTCGAGGCCACACTCTCTTGCAAATTGCGCCATACTCGCGCTGCCGAGGCCACAATCCCTTGCAAATTGTGCCGTGCTCGTGCCGCCGGCGCAACAACTCCTAGCACAGTGCGCCATACTCGCGCTGCCGAGGCAACAATCCCTGGCAAAGTGCGACATGTTCGCGCTGTCGAGGCAACGATCCCTGGCAAAGTGCGCCAGAGTCGCGCTGCCGAAGCCACACTCCCTCGCAAATCCATGCTCGCGCTGCCGATACCAAATTCCTTAGCAAATGGAGAAATTGTCGCGCTGCCGAAGTCACAATCCCTTCCAAGTTGCGCCATACTCGCGCTGCCGAGGCCACGATCCCTCGCAATGTGCACCATACTCGCGCTGCCGAGGCCACAACCCCTCGCAGATTGCGCCGTGCTCGCGCTGCCGAAACCACAGTTCCTTACAACCGAAATGTGCGCCAGACTCGTGCTTCCGACGCCACGATCCTGGAAAATTGTGCAACATTCGTGCTGTCGAGGCAGCAGTCCCTCGTACATTGCGCCATATACTCCAAATCCCGTATGAATGGTCCCCCCCTCTCAAAAACCAAACCACCCTTCCAAATGCGACCTGATATTCTGGACCCCCCTCTTCGACGGGTCGGCTTAATATTCTGGACACCCCCTTTCAACAAAATAACATCACCGTTGCGGGCACACCAGAAGAGTTGTTGACACCGAGGCGCACGCTTTTGGGACGCAGTGCAATGTTCAGATTCCGAAGAGGGCCGTTCTAAGCATACCGCGCCAAAAGATTTATCAACACCCAGGCGGTTGCATTTGAAAAGCAATTTGTTCCTCGCCATTCCGGGCGCACCATCGCTGTCGTGATGCACGTCGCCATTGCATTGCTACCGCCACCATCGCTGATGCCGATGCTGATGATGCGGATAAGGATGACGATGAATATGATGCTGATGACTAGGATGAAGATATGCATCCAGAACAAAGAGCGGCACAACAATTTCCAAAAGGCGCCCTAATAAACCGGATCCCCCTAAGGTCCAATCCAAAGATAAGGGCCCAATAAACCGGACCACCCCCATTACAAAAAAAGTGCCTTAAAACACCGGACCTGGGGGACGATTAATAGAAGATTTGGAGTTCGTGCCCCCGAGGCCACGTTCGCCTCTAAATTACACAATATTCGTGTTTCCGAGCCACGAGCATGTGTCCCGAGGCTACGACCGATTGTAAATTACGCCGAGCTCGCGTTCCCGACGTCACGCTCCCTTGCCCGAGAAACCCCAAAACCGTCCAAGCCGCGCGATTTTGCCCGACGTAGCCTCGGGCAGCCCACGGTCGTTCCAAGTGGGCAGCCGATACACAGCATGAGGGGAAGTTCGTCAAAAGCCTCAACAGAGTTCAGCCCTATCATCTGAATATCAATTTCTCTTGGAGATTACGAATAATCCTCGCCCGAGGCGTCGATACTGCTTCACGACGGCGCCCAGGCGTCCCAACATGGCTCCTGCATAATCCTTTAAGGTGGAAGGGAGGCCAGCGGCAGAGGGCGAAGTACTTAAGGATAACATCGTTGCATGCATCAACCGCAAACACACCGCTATGAGGGCACCCGAAAGATAGCTATATTCTACAAAAGCAGGAACCTATGTGTTATGATCGCCGCTGGGGGAACTACGTAGAAGTATACGCCGAGCAAGCGACTTGAAAAACGGGCAATGATTTGTTCCGTGAAATTCTCGCATATTCGAAATAGCCGGATAAAGTCCAGGCGAATGGCCCGACAATTTGCGGCGAAAAATATTGCGAGGCAGGTTCGACGAAGGAGAGGGCCTTCGGTTGAGCTCCTTATTGGTTCACGAGGCGTGTGAGGGATGTGCCTAAATGGGCACGGCGCCGCCATGCGAACGCAGCCATTGAGGCCTTCGGTGGAAATCCATCGTGGGCCTCGACGCGCGTGAAGGGGGTGTCGAAATGGGCGAGGTGCCACCATGCGAACGCACCGACTGGGGCCTTCGGCGAATTTCCCTATGGGGCCACGAAGAATGTGGTGTGTGTGTGTGTGTGCGTGCGTGCGTGCGTGCGTGTGTGTCGCTCGTACTCAAGGAGGGTCCACACGGGCGCCCCAGAGACCTACGGAGCCTCCCGAGTCCTTGTGAGCTCGACGAGAGCGAGTGCAGCGCGCCGAATTTCGTAAAGATGGCCGTCCCACTCCTCATCAGCAGGCGGCGGAACACTAACACGGGCAGTGTTGTAGAGATGATACGCCATCGCCATAGCCTCGACACACGGCATCGATGGGGCTCCATTGAGACCTAACCGAGCTCTGAGGCAACGGGGAGGCGACAAACCCTGGGGATATGCAGCGCCCCAAAGAACAGCACACTGAAGGTAGTGGGAAAATGTATCGAGGGCAGGGACCAGCGGGGGCTCACGACACCGAAACTTGCACGGGTGCGCGCCGTCCTGCACATGAAGCCGTGCCGAGGTCAACCGAGCCCCTGAGATTGTCTTCAGGACGGCGCTCTGCCACGCTGGGGCCACCCTCTTTAGGAGCTCGCGCAGAGGGGACCATCGATCATGGGCGATGGCGGCACCCACACGGGCGTCACGAGCAACCTCGAGTCCCAACGCCCTCATCCTACGCATAGTCAAGAGGTGGAGGAAATCAGGGTGGAGGGAGGAGTGCAACGAGTCATACAGACTTCTCTGCACGCGCACTCGCCCGCCCGACGCCAGAGCCTGCTCCTCGGCCTGTCGGAGAGCAGCCCAGGCGGCGCCAGCAAGGCGGGCGAGCGCACGATCACTCACGAAGCCATCGTGCGCCCCGGCCAACCCCATGACGATGGGCTTCGTTCTCCAGAAAGACGGGGAGAACTGCCGCATGCCGACGGCGAGCAGCGACGCGTTGTCGAGCTGGTCGTGGAGCCAGGCGAAGAGCTGCTGCCAATTGGTGACCGTCGTGTGGGCCGCACGCATCATGGCAGCCAGGCCGGCCGCCCTCATCGACCGTATGCGGAGGCCCGTCGCCCACGTGTGTGTGTGTGTGTGTGTGTGTGTGTGTGTGTTTGTGTGTGTGTTTGTGTGTGTGCGTGTCGAAATTGGAACATCGCGGGCCACGAATCGTGTGAGGGTGTACCGGCATGGGCGCGACACCGCCATGCGAACCCAGCCACCGAGGCCTTCGGCGGAGCTCTATGGGACCACGAAACGTGTGGGGAGCGAACCAGAATGGGCGCGGTGCCGCCATGCGAACGCTGCCACTCGGGGGTTCGGTGGAGCTTCCCGTGGCGCTACGAAGAGTATAGTGGGTGTGCTGAAACGTGCGCGGTGCTGACATGCGAACGCAGCCACTAAGGCCTTCGGCGGAGCTCCCTGTGAGATCACAAAACGTGTGAGGGGTGTGCCGGGATAGTATGTAAGGACGGATCCGCCATGCGAACGGTACGCAGTCACTGAGGCCGTCGGTGGAGCTCCATATGGGGCTACGAAACGTGTCGGGGGTGAACCAGGATGGGTGAGGTGCCACAGTGCGAGCGCCGCCACTGGGGCCTCCTGTGGAGCTCCCTCTGGCGACATGCGAAAGCAACCATTGGGGCCTTCGGCGAAGCTCCCTATGAGGCCGGGAATTGTTAGGGGTGTGCCGACATGATTGCTGGGAGGAGAGAAGGGGGAAGGCAGCGGGAGGGAAAGAAAGAGACGCGCGGCGCTGTATCCTCAAATCGAAGAGCCAACAACACAGGATGGCTTGGAATGAGAATCGAGTCGGACAACAATACGATTACCATAATGATCCGCCTTTCGTCCGCGCAACTGCTAGATCCGCACGGGCGGGGGGGGGCGGCGACTATCCTTACACTGCCCTGTGGGGCGCGGCTCCAACGGAATTACGCAATGCCATGTCATACTCTTCGCCTCCCCCCTCACCCATAAAACCCTAAATAATTACACCGCCTGCCTTCCTGCATTGACCTCAGGCAGCTCATCTTCTTATCCAATGGTGCGTTCGTTTCCCTACATGTCCTGGTAATCAGGCTCCCTGGAGTCGCCCACAGAAGTGGAGGACCAAATCACGATCACACTGCGACCCTCTCGTTCTGGGGGAAGAACGAACGCCCCAACACTTCCGAAGACAGCGCTGCCCGTGACCCATTGCACCATCACCCTTACGCGTGGCATCTCAAAGCTTTCGGAGCGACCCCAGTGAAACGATCTACACGACAGCTTGAACCTGACCTTTGCGCCCCACCCGTGATCCACCCGCGCGACCGTGCATACAAACCCCTGAGCGACGATCAAAACGGGTCTCACGCGAGATAGCACAATGACCTTACGCGGCGGCTTACGCAGGCGACCAGCGCCTCACGCGACATTGTAGGCGAAGGCGCTTACGCGCGACCTTACGCGGGCAGCTTACGCGCCAATGTCGGCGCAGACGACCCCTTTTCTGGCGTCGCGCAGATGCAATCCAGGCTGGCCCCTTCGGGCACACCACTTCCTCAGGCCCCCATTCAGGGCTCAAGACGGCGCAGGCTGCTGAAGCCAGATGGGACTGCATCTCGTTTCTGAGACCTTCCGTACTCCTGCCCCGCACATATAGGATTATCAGAGCACTTAGAAGGAGGAGTACGAGGAGGAGGAGACGGAGAAGGAGAAGGAGGAGCACGGGGAGGGGAAAAGGAATAGGAGGAGGAGGATGACGAGGGAGGAGGAGGAGGAGGAGGAAGAGGATGATGAGGAGGAGGAGGAGGAGAAGGAGGAGGATGAGGAGGAACAAACAAAGGAGGAGGACGAGGAGGAGGAGGAGGAGGAGGAGGAGGAGGAATAGGAGAAGGAGGAGGAGGAGGAGGAGGAGGGAGGAGGAGGAGGACGACGACGACGATGGAGGAGGAGGACGAGGGAGGATGAGAACGAGGGATGAGGAGTACGACGGAGGAGGAGGAGGAGGAGGAGGAGAAGGAGGAGGAGAAGGAGGAAAAGGAGGAAGAGGAGGAGGAGAGGACGAGCCACAACCGCTTCTGCTCGAGCGGCGAGATCGGGCCAACCGGGTGACACGGCGCTCTGGGGCCCATCGGACCCAGCGAGCAACACGATCGGCGGCCGCCATGCCAGCGATCCGCAGCTACCGTGGAGGGGCAGGGTGGGGGGGGCGGAGGGTGAGGTGAAGGAGGGGGAGGCATGATGGAGGGAGGACTGGAGGAGGACGAAGACGAGGACGATGATGGCGATAATGATATGGAGGGGAAGGGGGGGGAGCATGAGTGAGGGAGGACAGGAGGAGGACCAAGACGAGGAGGATGAGGACGAGAATAGTATGGAGGGAAAGGAAGGGGGGGCGGGACGCGGGGTGAGCGGAGCGGGAGAAGGGCGAGGAAGGGAAGGGGGCGGAGGCGGAGGAGACCGGCGATCGCGCCGTGGCAAGGACTCAGCGCTCGGCCTATGCCCAGCATCGACGCCATGCCGCCCCCAACACTGCGGGCGACGGTGCTCAGGCCGTCCGGGGGAAGGTTGCCCGTTTGTTGGACGAGTCCGTGTTTGGGAAAGGAGGGCGAGACAGAAGGGACGGCAGAATGAGGAGGCAGGAAAACTTATGAGGGGTAGCCGTCAAAAGAGAGGGTTACCCGCCAGTCCCTGTTGGTTTAGAGTTAGAGATGGGGGAGCGTGGGAGAGAGAAAGGAGAGAGAGAGAGAGAGAGACAGAGAGAGAGAGAGAGGGAGAGGAACGAGCAACAAGGGAAACATAGACAGAGAGAGAGATGGGGCTACAGATGACGATGGAGATGGGGCTCGGGCGGGGGCCAGGCGCAAAGCCTGATCCCCCTCCAACCCCTCCTCCTCCTCCTCCTCCTCCTCCTCCTCCTCACTCCTCTCCTCTCTCCTCTCCCCCCTCCGCCTCCGCCTCCACCTCCTCCCTCCTCCTCCTCCTCCTCCTCCTCACTCCTCTCCTCACTCCTCTCCCCCTTTCCGCTTCCGCCTCCGCCCCCTCCCTCCTCCTGGGTCCTCCGAGAACGATGGCCGCAAAGACCAAGATCTGCTGGGCGGGGCCGCACCGCGAGCTGCGGTGCACCGCCGCCAGAGTTAGGTCCGGCATGCCCTCCTACAGGCAGATCTTGGAAGCAAGACAACGAGCAAGAAATGCCCAAACATTGTCGAAAATTAAACAGTCCCACTGGATATTCAGAAACCATTCTTGGCTAGATTCCTCCTGTGGACGGGCATGCCCGACTTCAGCGCAGTGGCCATCGCAGCCCAAGACGGGGTCGACTCGCGCTGGGCGGGCCGAAGCGCTCCACACTCGGCCGCCCAAGCGAGCGGCGGGGGCGGCAACGCGCGCACGAGCTTGCGCCCGGCCCGCTCGCCGAGCGGAGCGACGCCCTGCACAGCCGCAGGAACCGACGCGGGCGAGCGCTGCTGCCGGCAGACGCGGGCAGGGCTCGAGGACAAGAGCGTCGCGCCGAGGTCGACGACGGTCGCCGAGAGGGTGGGGAAGGCGCACCCGCGCGCGAAAATCGGCACTGCGGCACGGACAGATGTTCAGACTGTTCAGACTACCTCGAGAGTCTCTCGCTCGCCGCTACAGGCGCGGACCCCGACCCCGGGGAGGAGACCAGCCCCACGCAGGTTCCGCTCGGGGGAGACCCAACAGGGCCAGGGGGCACCAGGCCCCCGATGCACGGACAGATGGAGGAGCGCGCGGGCCCTCGGCGCGTGCAGACCTGCGCGTGCACGAGGGGCACGGCAGCGTCAGCGCACCGGCCCGGCTGGCGTTCGAAGCCCGCACTCGATCGCGCGAGGAGCCAACGACGTGGATGCGTCTAACCTCCCGCTTCCACGCGGCCCTGTCAGCCCTTAGGGCGGCCTATGGCGCGGCGCGGTCCTCGCCACAGGATTCGGCCGAATCTTGCGGTCCGTCTCGTGGCTCGTCGAAGGCGGGCAGGCCAGGGAAGAAACCCGAGCTCTGCAGCATCACCGCATCGCTGCGCACAGTCGCCATCCACGGCACGGGCAGTTCGCGCGAGCGCGCGTGTAGGGCGGCCACCAAGCTGCGAGGCCGCTCGCGCTTCACGCGTCCAGGGTACAGTAGCCGGCTCACCATCAGCAAGCAGACGATCGGGGCATGCCGAGGGAGAAGCGCACTGCATGATCCGTGACGCTGTACTCGTGCGAGTGGCGCATCAGGCCTGCAGTCCGCCGCCGACCCAGCATTTCCATACAACAATGAGCTCCTGAACGGCTCGCGGGGCGACCACAAATATCTGCATGTCTGTCAACAAGCCGAAACACTGCCAAGGTCTTGAACAACAGCAGTCCAAGCTTCTGGTGGACGAGCTTCGAGCCCATTTTTCTTCAACTTATCAAGACAATGCTTTGTCTGACGAGCTTTGGGCCGAAGAACTTGCGGTCCGGCGGGCAATAATTTGTAGATGCCTCCTAAATGGGGTCCCGAATAAATGGGGTCGGAGGATCGCACCGGATCGCCAATGCATCGCCGATGCGATGCGCTGGCGACATCGGCGATGCATCAGCGTCATCGGCGCGGGGAAAGTCGTGCTCCGCATCGAAAAGCATCGCCGATGAATCGGGGAAGCGGCACGATCCCTCGACCCCATCTGCTCGGACCCCATCCGGGAGGCCCAGCAATAGGCCGACACGGCGTGGCGCACGTGGGCGGCGCTGTTCGCCGGGGACAAGCCCTCGTGGCCCGCATATGCGGGGTGCTACGTATAGATTGTGCAAACCACGTGGTGCAGTATACGCGGTGCAATTAATGCCGTGCGAACGGTGAGGTGTCGTCTAATTGCGTTGTACAGTAGGCGCTGTGCATTATATGCTGCGCTATGGTGTGCAGCATATGCGCTGCGACCTACGTCGTGCAATCCATGTTGTGCGATCAATTGTGTGCAACCCGGGTGGTGCAATCTACCCATACGTGGTGCAACCTACTTGGTGCAATGTGTGCATTGCGATCTACGTTTGCAATATACGTGTTGCGATCTACGTTGTGCAATATATATATATATATGTATATATATATATATATGAGGCAATCGACGTGGTGCAATTCGCCCGGCCGAATGTGAAGCTGACAACTCCAGTGCCCGCGCAACACCCACCCACCCCAACCCACCCCTCCGCAGTTGTGATTGCGATGAGTGCTTGGCGTTGGCTGGTGCATCCCTGCGGCCGCGCTAACCCGCGCATGCTCGCGCGCGAAGCGGCCAAGTAGCTTGGCGCGACCGACGCGGCCGCGGTGGCGCTGATCGCTGGGCAAGGCCCAGTGGGCACTTCAGTGCGTGTCGGCGACTTGGGCGGGAGCGGTATCATGGCACCTCTGACAAAAGGTAGATTCGACGCTGGTAGCGATGCTGGTGACGATGATGACAACGACGACGGCAATGCCAGCGAAGGTGCCGATGCTGATCAAGCCGACGACGATGACGGCGTCCTCGCGTCGGCAATGAAGGTTCTGAAAAGAGTTCGGCATGCGCGCGCGGCCGACGCACAAGAGTGGCCCGCATGGTATTATTGGACAAGGATCGCGCCCCCCCCCCAGCACGCGCGCAAGGGCGCTCGAATGATTTTGACATGCGGCGCGAGAGGGCCGTTTGGCTGAATGTCTTGGGTTGTTTGGTATCTAGGTATATGCATACATACATATATATACATTGTTTATATATATATATATATATATATATATATATATGCAGACAGTTCCCTAGATAATTCGCAGGAGCGCGGGCGCACGCATTTTTGAAAACTGATGTTGCAAAACCATGTGTTTCATGCGCCTCTCGAAACACACGAAATTGAAATCCCCACGACACCTGGAATGTTCGAAAGATTTCCGCATGCGCGCGCGACGGCGCCCGTGTGCGCAGTTCGCCTCACTGTTTGCAAGGAACTCTTGCGACAGCACGCGCGCAACGGCTACCGAGTGATTTGGACATGCGCGCGCAAGAGGCACGTATGGTAGAATGTGAGAACATGTTGAAACATCACTGGCTTCATTTTTTGTTGTGAAAAACAGAGCCCGCACGCAAGTTTTGTTTTGAACGCATTTGTTGCGAAACCATGCGTTTTGTATATGTTTTAGGGACACTCGAGTTTGAAATCTTTGTGAAACCATGAGATCTTGGAGGGTTACGGCATGCGCGCGAGACGACGCGCCCGTGCGCACTTCGTCCGAAATGTTGCAAGGGATTCTTGAAAACTGATCATTTGTGATGAACGAATGCGCGCTCATAGTTTTTTGCTAAGGATGAGAGGGGGCGATACAGGCCCGCCGCTGATGGTATAAATTCAGATCCAGGATGGACGACGGGGCAGACTCGTGTGCAAACTGCACACGATAAGAAGGACCGTTAAGTCTGGGGTGGGGGGCAGAAGATCTTAACATACTTTTACAATCCGAAAAATCTATATGGTGCAATCCGCGCGGTGCAATCTATGTGGCATGCGTGGCTGCGACAAGGCGGCGACCGGGCGACGGCGACATCATAGCCGCCAGACCGGCACGCGGGCCCGGACGACGGGCGGCGACGAAGCAGCGACGGGGCGGCGACGGCGACAACACAGCCGCCAGACCGACACGCAGGCCCAGTTCCTTATGAAACAAATCAGTGGCCCTAAGTGCAAGCAGCGTTTGGGGAAAAACAGAACGTATACATTCTCCTGTCAACATTCACGTGTTGCCGTCGCCGTTGCAGAACATGTGGCAGAAGTGGGACGTCGGCGCACATTCCGCGCGAAAGGGCGCAATGTTGTTCTCGTCTCGGCGGCGCATTCACTTATCCGGAAGATGGAGATTCTCGGCGTTTGTCGACAGCGGGATCACGCGCGGACGGGAATGTTGCTCTCGTCCCATCGCCTGAAAGTAGCGCTCACGCCTTGGAGCGGCGAAAACTCGCCACTCGCCAAGTCATTTGGGGCGGAGCAGCGCAGGAGCGGACGATTTGTCCCCCTCAACCCACAATCAATGCTGATTTCGGTTGGAAGTGGAGCTCCCGCTTGGGCGTGATATGTTTCGTTCGCCGAATCGAATGGAAGCGGCAGCAGCGACGGTGCCGCGCGAGAGCGGGCGAAATACTGCCCTCGCTCAAACGCCGTGCAACTTGTGCGCAAAAGTGGCAATACTGTCTCGGCGCGGCACGTGTTTTGCAGTCGCCGCGCTCGTCGGAAATTTGGCCGCCCGAGCAAGGGTTTGGTGCTCTCGCCACAGCGGCCAGCACACATTTTCTGCAGTTCCACTTCTGCCCGTGCTTGGCCAGCCTGTCTCTTCGCCAAGTCGTTGGAAGCGGGACCAACGCCTTCCGCTCGCCATGTAGAAACTCGTTCCAATCCCAGTGTCGGGTTATGTCGCCTTTGATCACTCTTCTATGGGTGGGCCGGGCCCGCTGGCTCGTCCGACCTGGCAGATTTGAGCACATCCTCCTTCCCCCATTCCGTCTCCCCCTAGAGTTCCTCCATCCTGCCCCCCCCCTCTTTCGAAGCCCTCCTCCTCCCCACGGGTGACCTCCCCCCCGAGCTGTTGAAGAACTGCGAAGGGGATATCGCTTGGCGGCAGGTGCACCCGTCATTGGTCCAGGTGTCGTCGGGGCACGCGGAGCAGCCCCGCGCCGCCAGGACGCCGCACCTCGGCCAAGGTTGTCAGCCGCTTCCTCCTTGCCCTGGTCCTTCTCATCGTCGTCCTCCTGCTCCTCATCATCGTCAATCCCCTCTTGCCTCTTGCCCCTCCTCACCCTTTGCCCCCTCCTCACCCCCCCTCCTAATCCTCGCTACCCCCTCCTCCATCTGCCCCTCCTCCACCCCTCCCCCTCCTCACAGACCGCATGTGTTCCATCGTCTCACGGTCGCGAAAGAGCTGTAGTAGCCATGCCAGCGGGTCACACTATTAGGTCACTTTCCAGACTGCGATAAATTCAAGTGGACACGAACGCAATGCAATAACACCGTGCTTACACCATACCACGCTGACCAATACCATAATCGAGTTACCTGGCACAATTCTCTGTGCACGGGGGGGGAATTGATCGCGAACCATCGGATGTAACGCGTCTGCCCCAATTGGTAAGCGAGTCAAGGCAACGAACAGCTGCTTGCAACTATGGAGGGGCGGTCTGCCCGATACGTGGGCGATTTCTGTGAGATGAAACGATCGGTATGAACACCAAGCGCGATCAAATTCCATTTGAATCCACATATCTGGTATGTGCAACGGCATACTGCGTGTGATCGGATGTGCCGAAGAATCACGCTGTGTCGTGTAGCGACTGTTGTGCGCTGACACCTGGCTCAACTTTGATGGTTGTTCAGGACACTGTAACGCGTGACAGTACAACTTATTGACCACCCTTCGGGTGATAAGGAAGTTTGGGGGGATGGTTGGCGCCACCGTCGATTTGCATCGGATGCACCTTTCAGCCCACGAAAGGGCATACGTCGGGACATCCAAATAATTACATTATAACATATCGGTTTACTGGTCGACGTGTCCAGAAAAAATATGCATATTTACATCTCGTCAAAGATCGATCTGTATCACTACATATCTGCCTATCTGCCGACCATCGACCTATCAATTTCCCTAGCTGTCGGCCTCACTAGATATCGATCGACCACACTATCAATCGATCTGCCGGTATCACTACAGTACGAGGACAACACTCGGGACAACTGTTTTTTATGTCCATCGATCGGCATCTCTATCAAGACGTCTGTGCGACACGGCCTCGCAACCGATTTGTATGCATCAATCGATCTACGGTGAGGGCATTGGACCAGGAAGCGTTGGATTAGAAATTATCAGGTCTGGATGTCGGTAGAACTTCAATGTTGTGGAGCGGCCATGGATATCGCCGCAGCCCTCGTTAGATCCACCGTACCCTTGAGGCACGAGTTGGAGTGGCTTCAGGTTCCTTGTTCAAAACCTGGAGCTGAAGTCCTCAATCCTGAGTTGTAAGGGCCCAGACCGCAAATTCTGAAATATCGGGGCTCCTGGCGTCTTCTGTCATTACTTTTTCGGGACTCTTTGAGGCCCCCAAGACGGTCCAAGGGGGCTCCGAGTCGCCGAAATATAGCTCAAAGACGCCCTTGACGGTCTCAAGACGGCCCCAGATGCCCCCCAGACGCCAAAAGAGGCCTCCAAGAGGCTTCCAAGAGACAGAAAGCATGCATGTGTTTGAGGTTATTGGAAGATTTCGGCGTTCTCGCATTTTCTGCTTCCCGACGCTCCAGGACGGCTTAAGAGGTCCCCAAGATCGGGACAACCATCGGGACAACCATCGGGGCAACCGTCGGGTTAATCATCGGGACAAACATCTGAACATCCATCGGGACTGCCTTCGGGACAACCACGGGACCACCATCAGGACAACCGTCGGGACAACTATCGGAACAACCGTCGGGAACACCGTCGGAACAACTATCCGGACAACCGTCGGGACAACCATCGGGACAACCATCAGGACAACCGTCGGGATAACCAGCGGGACAGCCTTCGGGACTACCTCCGGAACAGCTACATCGGGAGAGCCATCGAACCAACGGGACAAACATCGGAAAATCCCTCGGGAGAACCATCGAGACAACAATCGGGAGAGCCGTCCAGACAACTATCGGGACAACCATCGGGATAATCATCGGGACAACCACCGTCGGGACAACAATCGGGACGACTATTGGGAGAACCATCCGGACACCATCGGAACCATCATCGGAACAACCATCGGGACAGCCATCGGGACAACCATGCGCGGCACAACTCCGGGGCCAGGGCGACTCATCTTGGCCCGACTCATCCCGTACCACGGCAGGAACTCTCGCAACATAGCGTCACCTCGCCCGCACGCACGTCGTGCACCACACGAACCGACACGCAAGTTTCCATCGGTTTCCACGCGGCACACGAACCGACACGCAGACACCACGCGGCACATGCACCGACACGAACCACTCGGTTTCCCATTTGGGCGGCCCCGTTCATGTCGATCTCACCCCAGAACCTCCGATGAAGCTTTTCATCGGCGGCGCCGGCGGACGTGGGCGCAGGTGTCGTGTCCGGCGGGCCGCGTCGGGCGCGAAGCGCAGGGGCAGGTGGGAAAGGAGAGGGCGGCCGCGGAGGAGACAGAGGGACGGACCCCGACCGCCAAGACTCGGCGGGTGAGGATGGCGCAGATGGCCTCAGGCACCGAGCCCGGTGCGTGAAGTAGAGGACGGCCCGGCGACAGCTTGCTCGATCGCCACACGCCAGGGGCGAGGCAAACTGGCAGAGCTCCAGGGTGCGTGGAGCCGGGAAGGAGGCCATCAACTCGAGCGTGGGTGTCAAGCTGGACGGGTGTGCAGGCGGAAGCGATGTCTATACCAGCACCGAGTTCCAAGCCTGGCCGACGAGCTTGCACTGGAGACTCGAACCGGCACGCGGAAACACTGGACAAAAAAGGGGCAGCCGGGCCAGGCGAATGTCCGGGCGGAGGCAGGTGCATGATGCCAACACCAAAACTGATCCGCTACGCAAGAGCGAAACAATCAGACTGAGGCTCCGATAAAAGAGGTGCACCTGGCCAGGATGTGAGCCGGCCGGTCCTGGCACCCAGGCCTCGCCGAGGAAGTGCCCAGGCGGAGCACGGAGCGGGCGCAATCACACACGACCCAGGGACCAGGCCTTCGCAGCAAACAGCGGCCAGGGCGGCCGAGGGAGGAGGGGCGACAGAAAAGGGGGGTGGAGGAGGAAGAGGAGGGGACTCCGAGGGCGGGCGCAGCGAGCAGCGACCTGGCCACCCGCACGAGCCACGTCACAGCCCCAGCCACTGCGCGCGAGAACCCTGGATGGCGGCCAGTTGTCGCAGAAACTGGTGCAACGCCCGCCTGCCCAGCCAACGCGCCGAGTGAGTGCCCCGAGGCCCAAGGGGACCTCAGGGGCGCCAGTAGCCGCTGCATCTTTCTCCGAACCTGAGGTAAGCGACTTGATCGTCGCAAACGCTGGCGGGGATCCGCCATCCGACTCCCCCACTCTTTGGCCAAGGGCGACTGACGGGGGGGCCGGGCGTGTGAAAATGGCCGACGGACCCGAAGGGGGTGTCGACGAGAGGGCACCTAATCGGTGCAGCTGCTGGTAGAACAGACGTGGCGACGAAGAACCAGGCGCATCCAGGGCGGACCGTTCCCGTTCCCCCGCGGCTAAACACGCCAGGAACGAGTTAACCTCCGATGGAAAATCCATGACGGCCATTGATTGTTGAAGTAGTGTGGGAAGGGTGATGGGCGATACATGCATAAGGTTCACAAAACATCACATAGACAGGTCGAAGCGGCAGCATGCAGTGTGCAGCAACTTCTGGGCGGGTGGCCATGGGTTGGACAATCACCAACGTATGATGGAAGGTGCATGTTTCTGGAAAACGATATGAGAAAAATGACGGGGATGGCTGTTTGACCGTCATACGTATCAGCCGTCCAACGGGAATATGTATGGAGCTGAGCGCAGTGTTGCATGTGGCACACATTGTACGAAGTATTGAACGTGTGGGTCATTGCGTTTAGTAAAGCCGCCCCTGGCTGTGGCTTCGTAAACAAAGGCACATTGACAAACATGCTTACCAGGGTTAGCCTTAGACAAAAAGTTGTCGCACTGTGGAAAAGAAAGCCACGTGGTACAAACTATGTCGTCTAAACCATCCGGCGCAATCTGCGGAGTGCAAATCCCGTGGTAGAGCCCTGCGGGGGGGGGGAGGGGGTAGCATATGTATCACATCTATGTATGTATGTGTGTATGAATATACATATGTATGTATGTATGTATGTATGTATGTATGTATGTATGTATGTACGTATATACACATGTATGTATGCAGGTGTAAGAAAGGCAGTGACACCTATGTGGGGTATGCTATGTGGCGTATGCTCCGCAGTACAAAATAGGTGGTCTGAGCTATGCGATGAAATATGTTGGGTCTAAGCTATATGGTGGGCGGCACGTGCCACGTGGTGTAATCTATGTTGTGGAAGTCATGCTGTTGTGTCGCAGTGAGTTGTCAACTACAGTGCTCGCACAATCATCCCATCCACCCACCTGCAACTTGGTTTGCAAAAGCCATGCGTCGGCGATTGCGATGACTGCTCGGCGCTTGCTGGCGCGTCGTTGCGGCCGCGCTAGCGCGCGCAGGCTCGCGCGCAGAGCGGCCAGCTAGTCTTGTGCGACGGACGCGCTGCGGCGGCGCTGACCGCTGAGGGCTTCCCAGCGCGTCTCGCAAACCTCGCAGGCGCGCGGGCACTTCGGTGCGAGTCTGTGACTCGGGCGGGCGCCTTACCATGGCGACATCGACAGAGGCAGACACGATGATGGTGGCACCTATGCCGATGACGACGATGACGACGACGACGGCAAAGCCGTTGACGGCGCCGATGCTGATCACGCCGATGCCAAATGATGGTGCGCCCGCCGCACGGAGCACCCGCGAGGCGCCCCACGACCGGCCCACCGCACGGAGCACCAGGCGACGCCTCGGCAGACCAGCCCTGCGCCAGGGGCGCCCGCGCAGCGCCCAGGAAACCGGGCACCCGCCGGGCAGCCATGGACCAGACCTCGACGGACCAGCCCAGCGCCAAAGGCGCCCACCAGGCGCCCGGGACCAGGCACCCATGGGGGACCCAGAAAAGGTACACCACCACCACCTCCCTCACCCCCTCCCTCCCCCAGGAAAGAAGAGAGGAAGAGGAGGGTAGAGGAGAGAGGAGGGATTGACATGGTGGTGGTGGTGTGTATTCTTTGGGTCCCCAACCAACCAGGCACCAGGCGAACCCTCGATAGACCAGTGCAGCGCACGGGGCGCTCACGAAGCGCCCTCGACCGAGTACCGACCCGGCACCAGGCCAACCTTCGACAGACCAACTCAGCGCATGAGGCGCTCACGCGGCAAGCTCGACCAGTACCAACCAGGCACCCAGCGAAACCTCGTCAGAATCGCCCAATGACTTGAGAGGCAGTTGAGAACCACCAAATGCAAGCACAGCTGCGGGAATTCACACTTTTGCGCGTTACCCAACACACACCAGCCACCTATCCACACAATGGTGGACGACAGGCCTGCGACACTCAAACATAACATACGACACTCTACATTACACTCCGTGTTCATCAACACGTGCCTTGCAGTACTCGTCACAGCGCACGGCCGGCCGAGACGCACTCCCTGAAATGCCATGGGTCGTTAGACCACGCAGGTTTATCCTTACTGGCTGTTCGCAACATTCCTCGGAAGTGCGTTGAGTGGCAAGTGGTACTCCTGTTGCACGCTACTCGCTGGCTCCGGGCTGTTGCCCTCTGGCTTGATCCACTGCCCGCACAACTGATTATTTCGTGATGCTGATGTGTGGTGCGTTGCTTCTCGCTCAGTGGTGTCTTCCGGCGCGCATTACCCTGAGACGCAGCACGTGTGTATTGAGTCATAGTCCAATCACCGTGCAGCTCGCAAGCACCACACAGCACGGCATTCTGGGTTAAATGGGGCTACGATTGGCCTGCGGGTCCTCGTTGCTACCCCCTGTTTCTGGATTATCCTTGTCCTCCTTCTAATCCTTGTCTCTCCTGAATCAGGCTCTCGCCTAACTCATCCTGCACATCTGTCGATGTCCAGGCAGCCTAGAAACCGAGGCCACACGGACGCTCGCAATTAGCAAGGTCACCGTCCAACGACAAATGAACGTATGAGATATGATGAGGAATGACCACTCAAACCCACACGAGTCATAACGAGCTTAACAGGTATGGACAACGAGCATTGCAAAATTTGGAGGCGCAAATCTAACGTGGCAAGCATAACGAACGGGCAAGGCGAACGAATGCACAACACACTGAATGCATGGCTCCGCCAACATCCGAAACGAAAGCTTCTCTCCTTCCTGCCTCCACCCCATCCCCCTCTCTCTCCACCCGCGCCTGTCGTAGTCTGGGCAGGCCGACGTGTCGGCCTGTTAGAAGGGAGCCCAGAACACCCGACCTGCCCACGGTGGCGCCCGAGCAGAAAGACGTGCATCGATTGTCCACACCCGAGGGCGCAGCACGAGGACGAGAAGGAGGAAGGAGGACAAGGAGGAAGCAGGAGGCACGAGGCACGAGGAGAAGGAGGACAAGGAGGAAGGAAGACAAGGAGAAGGAGGAAGGAGGACAAGGAGAAGGGAGAGCAAGAGAAGGAGAAGGACGACAATGAGGAAGGGAGAAGGAGGAAGGATGACAAGGGGGAAGGGAGAGCAAGAGAAGCAGGAAGAGCACGAGGCAGGCGTGAAGAGGCGCGCGGCGTTGGGCGGGTTGGCGGCGTGGCTGTGTGGCTGGCTGGGCTCGATGGCGGGTTGCCCGGTTGGGATGGTTGGGCCGGTTGGGTTGGCTGGTTGAGCTGCCCAGGGCAGCTGGTTAAATCAAAGTGGCCTTGTCGCCCCAACGGCAATCGACTGTTGCTTCCATGGGGGGGTGGGGGACCTTGGATCATGACTGTGTGTTGTGCTTCGCCCCGACGGCCCTCCTTTCGTATCTTGTATGGCTACATTGCTGCTCAGTCAGCCTCAACCGCAGGACTTACTTGAGTTATTGTTTTCGCCTCAATGCGAATTGATGTTGATTGTCTGGTTCGCATATATGGTAGATGAGTGTGACGATTGCTGTGTACACATTCGCATTGTCAGCCAACCAACCATACAGCCAACCAGCCGACCAGCCAGCCAATCAGCCAAACAACCCACCAACCAACAAGTCACCCCACCAACCATAAAATCAATCCACCAACCAGCGGACCAAGCAACCAACCAACCAACCATACAACCAACCAACCCACCAACCAACCAACACAAACAGGACAACCAACCAACGACTCAACCAACCAAACAACGAACCAACCAATCAACCAACCAAACAACCAACCGCTATTGTCGAGGATGTCTCGCGCGGCGGCGCCCAAATTTAAACAAACATCTGGCACGAACAAAAACCATGCCCCCCGTGCTTCGTCAAAAGCGACGGGAGTCAGACAGGACATTTCTGACCATACTCGCCTCACACGACTGCAATCAGACAAGGAAACAAATCAGAGACGCGGCCCAACCCGCTGCATTCTCGTGTAGCGTAATGCGTGAGGAGGAGGAAGAGGAAGAGGAGAAGGAGGAGGAGGTGCGCCGACGTGGGCGGGGTGCAACGTGCGCGCGCGCCCACCGCGGCTCGCAAGGACGGA
This sequence comes from Prorocentrum cordatum, assembly GCA_963575745.1. NCBI lineage: Eukaryota > Dinophyceae > Prorocentrales > Prorocentraceae > Prorocentrum > Prorocentrum cordatum. The sequence goes on from CAUYUJ010015505.1 coordinate 412,116, forward strand.
CAGGTGCTCGAGCGCGGCGCGGAGCGCTGAGCATACTGTGCCACTTGTTTTTGTTAGCGGCCGTAAGCGAGCGCGCCAACGGCGAGTAGGGTCCGAGCGGGCCGCGCGGGGGTCTAAAACATACCGTGCCACGCAGAGCTGCTGATCTTCCTGCTGGCTGCAACTGCCACGTGGCGGAGCTTTCTCTGGCACTATGTTTCGCAAAGGTGATACTGTGGTACCCACAGGCACAAGCCATACCACAACGCCACCTCTGCAGGATGGGATGCGCACCCGTCTTGACGATATCACATCACATAGATCGAGTCCTAGCTTGCAAGGTTGCTCGTCAAGGGCGGGGAACGGGCGCAAACACATGGGGGGCCTTACCATGAGCAATGCTATACGACGAAGCTGCAACAGACAAATCGCGATTCGTTCTTGTTGGGGAGAATATGAAAACACGAGAGGCATAATCTTCGAGCACCGGACTGACTGCAGAAACTCGCCCTGCAGGTGTTCTAATCGAGTTGTATGCCAATTGCGTGGAAAATTATTGAGGTCGGGCCGTAGGCGGAGCTCTCTAGTTAGGCGCGGAACATGCGAGGCTGTGCCGGCATGGGCGGGGGCGGCATGTTCTCCACCAACTGGGGCTGCAAGTGTAGCTGCGTAGCTGCGCATAGGGGCACGAAAAGTGTGAGGCTGTGTCGAGATGGCAGCAAGGTAAGAAGAGGAACAGGACGAGGAAGAGGATGATGGTGACGGTCTCCCCGAGCCAAGCCACGAAGGCAAGTGCCCTCCATCTCAAGACCTCTCCGTGGTGGCGCCAAGCGCAAGGTAGGATACCAAACGTTCGGTCCAAGCTCGCCTGGAATCCGCTCCCAGACGAACTATGGTGTGGGAGGAGGGTGAGCACGAGGAGGAACAGGAGGAACTGGGAGAGGAAATACAAGACGGACGTGGATGAGGATAACAAGGGAGAAGCGCAGAAAGATCAGGAGTGTGAACAAGAGGAGGCCACAGAGCAGAGGACTCTCGTTCTAGATCCAACGTGTCCACGGAGGCTGCCGCAGCCTACGAACCAGCCTCCAGAGGGGTGGTGATCCGCCGAGGCCATTACCCTCGCACACCTTCTTCTGCTCCTCCCCCCTTGCTCCTCCTCCTCCTCTTCCTCCTCCTCCTCCTCCACCTTCTATGGTACGAGAGTCGGGAAGTAACAACGCATTTCACAAATCATGCTCTGTCCCCTGCGCCGCATTTTGGCGGCACCGCGTTTCCTCCCGGGAAGGCCTGGATCACAGAACCCGGCTGGGCGGTGGCGTTGCTGCCGGGGTCTCTCTCCTGGCAGAGGCAGCCGTTGTTCCACATGGAGGCGACGGGGCACTTGCTGCCTCGGGCGTGCGGGCTCTGGTGGACTCTGATGCGACTTATGATGGCCAGCTCGGTTACCCTATTATAACCCGTTGCTGCGATGTGCCGCGCGTGTTTGTCTGTGTGTGCGCGCGTGCGCGTGCGTGCGCGTGTGTGTCTGTGTGTATGTGTGTGTGTGTGTGGGAGTGTGCGTGTGCGTGTGTGCGTGCTTGTGTGTGTGTGTGTTTGTGTGTGTGTGTGTGCGTTTGTGTGTGTGTGTTTGTGTGTGTGTTTGTGTGTGTGTGTGTGTGTTTGCGTGCGTGTCGGTATGTGTGTATCCTTCTTTGCGTGTATGTTTGTGTGTGTGTGCGTGTGCATCGGGGCTCCTGGCTTATCGGAGTCAGCATGTGACTGTGTGATGCTCCACGTCCCTTGGCTTGTGTTGCCCCCCGTCAGGGCATGATGCCAAACAGCGAAACTCCAGGTGAGCCTCCCCATGCCCTTCCACCCAGGGCCTCCAGCCCCACACCCCTAGCGCCACCCCATTCCAGACCCATACTGCAGAGAGGCTCATTTGCGCGGCAGCGCAGCTAGAGGCACCCAGAGGGACCACAAGAGGCATCCAAGATGACTCTGACCTACAACCTAGGCGCGGTGGTGGATGCCACTAGATCGCAATTTCTTGTCTGAGAGTTTTGAAGGACTGCTTGCTAGCAACTTTCCAGACCCAACGAAAACCTATGCAACTCAATGGCACGACCTCCCGCCACCCCTGCGTGACTACACTTTCCTGGGACATCCGCACCTGTTGCTAATGCCCCCCCCATGTTTTGCACAATGTTGTTGACGTGATTGCGGACAGACATTCATACATACCTACATACATACACACATACTCTCTATATATATATGTATACACATACATACCTACCTACCGACCGACCTACCTACATATACATACATCGGAGGTGAGGGGGTGAGATCAAAGTGGAACGGAGAGCCCCCCTACCGGGAAATCGATTTCGGTTTCGTGTTCGTGCGTGCCGTGCGTGCGGGCGAGGCGAAGCTGCGTGGGCGGGCGAGAAAAAGTCTCCTGTGGCTGAGGCGCGGCCGGACCAAATGTCTCCCTTCCGGGCGGCCGGTGGCCCGCGGTGTCCCGCCGGTGTCCCGCTGGTGTCCCGTGTGGCTGAGGCGCGGCCGGACCAAATGTCTCCCTTCCGGGCGGCCGGTGGCCCGCGGTGTCCCGCCGGTGTCCCGCGGTGTCCCGCGGTGTCCCGCGGTGTCCCGCGAGGACGATGATGATGATGATGATGATGATGATGATGAGATGATGAGATGATGATGATGATGATGATGATGATCATGATGATGATGATGATGATGAGATGATGATGATGGTGTCCCGATGAAGTTGATGGTGATCTTGATGATGGTGTCGAGAATGATGATAGTGTCCCGATGATGAGGATTATGATGCTCATGATGATTATGTTGATGATGATGATGACGATGATGGTGTCCCGATGATGATGATGATGATGATGATGATAATGATAATGATGATGATGATGATGATGATGATTCCGATGATGTTGGTGATGATGATGTTGATGGAAATGGTGTCCTGGCGATAATGATGTTGATGATGATGAGGTTGATGATGATTATGGTATCCCGATGATGATGCTGGTGCTCGTGATGATGATGGTGATGATGATGATGGTGATGCTGATGGTGTCGCTATGATGATAATAATGCTAATGACGATGTTGATGATGATGTTGCTCATGATGATGACGGTGCCCCAATGATGATGATGTTGTTGATGATGATGATGATGTCGATGATGAAAATGAAATTGTCATGATGATGGTGTCCCGAGGATGATGACGATGTTGATGATTCTGTTGATGATGAGAACGATGGTGATCATGATGGTGTCCCGATTATGATGATGATTATGATGATGCTGCTGATGATGATGACGATGACTGTGTCCCGATGGTGATGATAATGATGATGTTGATGATGAGATGATGATGGTGATGATGATGAAGTTGTACCGATGATGATGCTGACGTTGATGATGATGTTTATGATAATGATGATGATGATGGCGGTGCCCTCATGATGATGACGATGTTGGTGATGATGTTGATGTTGATGATGTTGATGATGATGATGATGAAGATGATGATGACGTTGATTGTGAGAGCGATTGTGATATCGATAGTGAAATCGATATTGAGACCGAATGTGAGATCGATTGTGTGATCGATTGTGAGATCGATTGTGAGATCAAGTGTGAGATCCATCGAATGAGATAGATCGAGTGAGATCGATTGTGAGATCGATCGAGTGAGATCGATCGAGCGAGACCGATAGTGAGATCGATACTGAGATCGATAGTGAGACCGATCGAGTGAGACGTTGGTTCCCCCCCCCCCCGAACCTCCTTATCACCCGAAGGGTGGTCGTATAGGTATATACATACATGCATACATACATACATACATACATGCATACATGCATCCACATGCATCTACATGCATCTACATGCATCCACACATCCACACATACACACATACACACATACATACATATTTCTCGGTGTTTCCGCTAACGTGCCTCTGGGCACGGAGTGGGCGTGTCCTCAAGTCCTCTGCCTACTGCTCTAAGCCTCAAGCCTCACTCCCGAGGAGTCTCTTAAGGAGCCCGGACCCCAACTTCTCCCATTTACCGAGGCGTCCCGCGTGCCCCCTGTGGGAACAAGGAAAAGCGACACCAACACCACCAGGGCGAGGAGATGCGAAGAGGCACGGGGGGTCTCCCTGGTGGTGTGGTCCCCCCCTCTCGCTCGAGACATCCCCAGCCTCCAGCTCGGGGAGGCATCGTGGACCTCCTCGCTGGAGGTGGGCCACCTGGTGGTGTTGATATCGCTTCTCCTCCCTCCGACCCTGGGCTCTGGGAAATGTTCCCGCATGAATTTCACGGGCCCGAAAAGGCCTCTACACAGACGAGCACGGGCCCCAAGAAGCCCCCACGACGGTCCAAGAGGGCCCCGAGTCGCCGAACGATCGCTCCAAGGCGCTCAAGATGGCCCCCAGACGGCCCAAGGAGCCTCCAAGACGCCCCCGAGGAGGCCTCCAAGAAGCCTCCCGAGAGGGCCCCGAATTCCCTTGGGGTCTTGAAGGATTTGAGCGTTCTCGCCTTTTCAGCTTCCCGACGCTCCCAGACGGCCCAAGAGGCCTCCAAAAGGGCCCAAGAGGGCCCCAAGACGGCCCAAAAGGCGCTCAAAACGGCCCAAAAAGGTCCAAGTCTGCCCCAAAAAAGGTGGCCCAGAGAGGGAATACGAAACAAAAAATCCGAGCCTTCCGCCCCAAGAGGCCCCCAGGAGGCCCCATGCCCCACGAGGTACCAAGAAGCCCCCAAGTGGTCCAAAAGAGGCAACAATATGCACCAAAACGGCCCCCAACAGTCGTCCAAACTGCCTCCGAGAGGCCCCCGAGAGGCCTCCCACGAGATCCCAACGAACATCCATTAGGCTTCATACCCGCAACCCAGGCACGGTGGCGGGATGGGCCGAAGGCCATTATCCGCCGCCCCCTGTCGATTCATCGCAGGGGTGCCTGGCGTGCTAGACCCTTTCGGTTTTGGTTTGGGTTCTTCTTCCAAAGGAACTTCGCCCGTCGCCGCCGCCGCCGTTACTGCCGCTCGCGGGCGGTGCCGCCCATCGCCGCCGTCGCCGTCGCCGTCGCCGTCGCCGCCGCTCCAGGCGAATGACGGTTTTTGCGGGCGGTGCCGCCCGTCGCCGCCGTCGCCGTCGCAGATATTGCACGGCATAGGTTGAATGACATAGGTTGCTGCGCGCAAATGGCACCGCATAGATTGCGCCATATATATTCTCCTTTCTAAAAACAGAATAGGATCTCCTCCCCCCCAGCGTTATCGGTTCACCTTTCGGGTATGTAAATCAAATATGATTCTGACCAAATGTCCATCCTAAGTATGAATTTAAACTATCCCCGGGGGGCGGCATCCCCCCCCTGAGGTTCCTTCGTACAAAAAAAAACACTATGCGGTGACATTGTTTGCTCCAACATAACACTTTTCCACGAATCCATTGCAAAAAAAAGGGACGAAGTGCACACGCGCGCGTCGTCGCGCGCGCATGCCGAAATCCTTCAAAAACTCTCGGTGCCGGAAAGATTTCGCAATCGAGTTTCCAAAAAACATACAAAAAACATACGGTTTCGCAGTACTGATTTGCGAAAAAAAGCTTACGCGCGAGCTCTTGCGAAATCTTAAGAAAACCATCGGTTTTCAATATTTACACAAAATTCTACCAAACGGGCTTCGCGCGCGCGCGCATGTCGAAATCTGTCGAACGCCCTTGCGCGTGTGCCGTCGCGAGAACCCTTTGCAAAACATGTGACGAAGTGCAGACGCGCGCGCCGTCGCGCGCGTATGCCGAAATCCTTCGAAACCCATCGGTTTCGGAAGGATTTCAGAATCGTGTGTCCAAACAACCTACAACAACACAAGGTTTCGTCGATATCATCATCATCATCATCATCATCATCATCATCATCATCATCATCATCATCATCATATTCATCTTCATCTTCATCATCATCATCATCATCGTCTTCCCTCCACCCTCGTCGTTATCATCATCAGCGTCGCCGTCCTTCCTCCTTCTTCGTCGTTCGCGTCGTCGCCGTCCTCCCTCCTCCCTCGTCGTTGTCGTCGTTGTCGTCGTTGTCGCCGTCGTCGTCCTCCCTCCTCCATCGTCGTCGTCTTCGTTGGCGACGTCGTCGTCGTCTTTATCGTCGTCGTCGGCGTCGGCGTCGTCGTCGTATTCGTCGTCGTCGATGTCGGCGTCGTCGTCGTCGCTGCCGTCGTCGTCGTCGTCGTCGGCGTCGTTGACGTCGTCGTCGTCGGTATCGTTGTTGTCGTCGTCGTCGGTGTTGTCATCGTCGTTGTCGTTGTCATCGTCGTCGTCGTCTGCGTCGGTGTCGTCGTCGTCGTCGTCGGTGTCGTCGTCGTCGATGTTGTCGTTGTCGGCGTCGTCGAAGTCGTTGGAGACGTCGTTGGTGTCGTTGTAGTCGTTGTCGGCGGCGTCGTCGTCGTCGGTGTCGCTGTCGTGGCCGGCGTCGCTGTCGTTGCCAAGTGCCATTTTGTACCCACCGTCACGGTCTTAAGAGATTTTGCAAACCAAGTTGCGGGTGGGTGGGTGGGATGTTTGCGCGAGCAGTGTAGTGGACAACTCACTGCGAACAGAAATTAATTACACCACATAGATAGCACCGCATACGTTGCATTACATAGGTTGCCGCGCGTAGATTGTACCACATATATTGAACCGTATGTATGGCATTACACAGGTTGCACTGCGTAGGCTGTACCACATAGATTGCACCGCATATATTGCATTACGCAAGCTGCATCGCGTAGATTGCATCAAACATATGTTTTTCGTGTGTATATATATGTATATATCGGTGTGTATATATACATATATTGCACCGCGTAGACTGCAATAGCATACTGTTTGGGGTCCACGCTGGCTAACATCAGGGCACTCTATGTGGTGCTACCTGTGGGGGGCGCTACAGGCTGTGAAATCTGTGTGGTGCCATCTATGTGCGGCAATCTGTGTGTTGTACACCCTAGGTGGTGCAACCAATGTCGTACAACATGTGTGGTGCAACATATGTTGTGCAATCTATGTGGACGCACCAGTGCGGTGCATGTTATGCGGAGCAGTCTTTGTTGTGCAAGCTGTGCTGCAACAAAAACATGTTGTGCAATCGATTGGACTGCGACAGGGGCGGGTGGGAGGGGGCCACGGAGCGGCGGCGACGGGACGGGGCGGCGACGGCGACAACACAGCCGCCAGACCAGCGGTCAGGCCCAAACGACGGGCAGCGGCGAGGCGGCGACGAGGCGGCGACGGCGACGGCACAGCCGCCAGACCGACGCGCAGTCTCAGAGGACGGGCGGCGACAAGGCGGCGACGGGGCGGCGACGGCGACGACACAACCGACGAACAGGCCCTACTCCCTTAAAGCATAAGTAAGTACCCCTGAGTGCAAGCACTGCTTGGGGAGTCTCTGTATGTACGCACAGGAAGATAGCAAAACACCAAAAACATATATGCATGCTTCTGTGGAGGGAAGGCAAGACAAAAAGAGGGAGACAGAGAGAGAGAGAGAAAGAGAAACAAAAAGATAATGAGGTTGAGAGAGGGATGGAAAGAGAAAAGGCGATTGCACGGGCCACTTCCCAAAGTTCTGACCGTGAAGTGCTGGAAGAGTGGCCATGAAGGTCCCACGAGCCCGCAGATGGAATATCACGATGACGATGGGATAAGGGAGGAAGGAGGAGCAGGAGGAGCAGGAGGAGCACAATGACAAAGGGGAGAAGGAGAAGGAGGCGGAGGAGGAGGTGGAAGATGATATTGAGAGGGAGGAGGAAGATCCTTCGCCCTGTCTGCTCCTATGCTCCATGATCTCACATGCATTGTCAACCTCGGGCGGCTTCCTCGTTGCTGCCCTGTTTGGTGTCGGGATCGGTCGGCAGCTGACCACGAAGATCCGGCTCTCGGTCACGGATCAGCGTGCAGCCAAGCTTGCGGCAGCCCCTGGCCAAGCCGACGCCGCAGAGGTCCGCGGTGGGGCATCCGCTGGTGTCGGCCGGGGCCATCCCCTTGAGGCCCAGAGTGGGGATGTCGATGTGCTCCTTGGACGGGTGCGTTTGCTCAATCAACGACCGACCATGGCTCCAACGGTCTCCCAGACTACGGGTGTGCCCGAGGGGCGCTCGTGTGGAGGAGGAGGCGTAGCACCGAGGGGGTTATGAGGACTAGGTACAGGAGGAAAAGACCTGTCAGCACTAGGAAGTCTAAAGTGGATACTTGTCGACTGCAACATTCAGCGGATGCCGACGCCAGTCCGCCAGTCTCCCTTTGAGGCTCGTGTTAACGTTCTGGATGCTTCGTTCAAGGTCAACGGATTTCTACCACTATAGCAACAGCCCTCTGCTCCCACCAGACTGTGCAAGGACAGGACCAGATGCTGATGCTAATTTTCTGTGACGAGTAAGCGGCTTGCTCAACTAGTCAGGGCAAAAAGAATGGGGGAGAAGGAGCAGGAGAGAAGAGCTGATATCAACCAGCTCGAGAGAGACCTGACAGTGCCAACTTCATTAAACACCGTCCCGAACGTAGCGATTACCACGATCTGCATAGCGTGCGTTTCAAGGCGCATCAAGCCAGTGGACCCTAACTAGCAAAAAATGGCGGCAAGCAGCTAGGAGAGCGAACACACTGAGAATGAAAGGGAGGAGGAAGAGGACCAGTGTAAACCAAAGACCCATCAACGATGTTGGAATAAGCCCTCCCTGCAAGCTGCCCCCTCATAGGCCTCTACAACAGTTCATTTCCACTGAGGGAACTGCCTCGTTGGAAAACATATGTTTGTGAAGACCCTGAAACATCCGAAAACATTATTCTCGGGACTCCAACGCCACGGATCAACCTGACTGTTGCGTCTTGACGATCCTGAATTGTGCCAGAACGCCACTCCTGGGATTTCAAAACCGAGAATCAACGTACATGGTGGGCCCTCATAATCCAGAATCTTTTCAGAACGCCATGTCTGGCATGGTTGCCATGGAAATCCGTGAAACTCTTGCAATTTGTTTGAACGAATGCGCGCGGCGTTATAGCGAAAACAACATTTTGAAAACCACCCGCCCTCAATCCGTGAAGCTCTTCCGTATGTCTAAAACGAATGTGCACGGCGCCAAGTTAAGAACCACATGTTGAAAACCACCCGCCCTCAATCCGTGTGAAGCTACATTTAAAAAGCGAATGTGCGCGGCGCCAAAGCGAGAACCACATTTTGAAATCAACCCGCCCTCAATCCGTGAAACCCTTGCAAAAGGTTTGAACCGAATGTGCGCGGCGCCAAAGCAAGAACCACACATTTTAAAAACCACCCGCCCTGAATCCGTGAAGCTCTTGCAACATTTTAACGCGGTGTGCGCGGCGCCAAGACGAGAACCACATTCTGAAAACCACCCGCCCTCAATCCGTAAAACTCTTGTAAATGTTTAATACGAATGTGCGCGGCGGTAAGGCGAGAACCACATATAGAAAACCACCGGCCCTCAATCTGTGAAGCTGTTGTCAATTGTTAAGCTTCAGGGTCTGAGGAAGTCTTAGGCGAAAAGTCCGGCCCGCCCTAAAAACTGGCCTCGGGGCGCTGGGATAAGTTATTATTATTGACGCTATTGTTATAAGGAAAAGGAAATTGTGGAGGAGGAGCAGGAGAAGGCGAAGGATGAGGTGAGGAGCGCCGGGCGTCAGGCGGCCAAGAGGCGGGCACCCGCCACTTCGACGACGCACGGGCTCCTCACCACAGGGGCGGGAACGCCAGAACGCCGTCCGCCGCGATGCTCCCGGCGCCGTGCCCCACGACCCACGCCTGCCGAATCCTCGGCTTAGGTCGGGCATGTCCTCCTACAGGCGGGTTATGGACGAAAAATAAAACACCGTCCAAAAACGATCCAAATACGACACATCAAAAACGCAGTCGAGAACGACACATCAAATCGTTCCCTGATGATTCTTTGAGACTGTTTCTGCATACTCTTCCTGTGGAGGGACATGCCCGACTTCGTCCTCGGCGTGGCCGCGCACGGCGTGGCCGCCCGCGGGGCGGGCGCCCCCGATGCTGCCGGCGCCCGCCGGGCAGCGGCCTGCGGCGTGGCCGCCCGGGGCTCGTGCGGCCCGGGCGCCGACGCCCCCGGCGCGGACGCCCGCGGCGCCTGCGGCCGCGGCGCGGGCCCTCCGCGCAGCAGCGCGCGTCGAGCAGCGGCCTGCGGCGTGGCCGCCCGAGGCGTCGCCGCCGCCCGTGCCGTGGGCACGCAGGGGGCGGAGGCGCCGTCTGCGAGGGGCGCCGTCTGCGAGGGGCCGCCCTGTGGCGGCCGCGTGCCCGCGGCGGCGCGCGCCGGAGCGCGGGCGGAGAAGGAGGCCGACGGGGTGCAGTGCAACACGCGATGGCCGATGGGCTCGAAGACGTTCCCATCCCAGCTGCACTTGCCGGCGCGGCCCTCCGGCGCATTCGCCCGGAAGATCCTCTCGGCCTCAGCGCCCCGCACCATCGGAATCGATAGGCGGCCTGGTTCCGATCGCGATCCAGCTGTCCCGATCCACCTCCTAGAGCGGCACCCTATGTTTAACGCAAGAAGCAATTAAGAACCCCCCCTCTCCGGCGAAAGTATAACGCATCCGGCACCCCAGAAGCGTTACCCTTCGCACTTTTATGTGAACGCAGACGAGTCTTGTTCTTATGATTCGGATGAAGATGTTGATTGCTCTTACTCTTATCATTACTCTTATTCTTATTACTATTACACTTAATAGTATTCGTATTATTGTTATTATTATTATTAATCGCATGTCACTGTTGTTATTAGTCTTATTCCGATTCCAAGTGGGATACCACCCGAGCAGGGGCGCGGGAATTATTTATGTTCGTTCCATTTGCGCGGTGCTAATCACATCGTTCGGCGAAAACCGCCCCCCAGAATTACTGAATTACGGTGCTGTGCTAATGCTAATCCCGGGGGGTCCTTAATGGCTTCTTGCGGTTATCGAACACCCACTCGATCGCGCACCGATCGATCAATGAGTCAGCAATCTGTGATTCACATCCACGGTCCAAAAGTATCTAAAATCCAGATCGACGGGTGATGGCCGTCTAAGTTCTGTTCATAGGACGCCTTCTTCCCGTCGCCCCAGGTCTTGCGCATGTCGTTGTCGTAAGTCGTCCGCGCGTATCTGTATCCAATATTGTGCTCATGCCGGCCAGCCTCGTTCGGGATACCGTCGGCGTGATTATTGAGCCTGGGGCCCATCGCATCAACCATGTCGCTGCTGTGGCACATCGCCTCATACCACCACTGATGCTTCTGCCAATCTGTACCTGCAGGTGTGAAGTTGGCAGTTCCGCGCCTCGCCATATTGGTAAAGCGCGGAGTGCGCCTTCGGCGCCTAATGCTCCAGCCAAGATGGCTACGTCAAGGACGTAATGTCAAGAAAGCAAAAAAACGTTTACCAGCATGGCCTCAAAGCAGGTCATTAATCAACTCTCTGTGTGCAGTATGTGTGGCATTTCTGTGCATGGTGCAGCCCACGTCTGACAGTACCTGCGTAAAAGTAGATATGAACAAATATGGTGCGATCCATACAGAGCAAACTGCGGGGTCTAAATGACATTGCTGGCACCCGCACGTGACCCCCTTTCCGATGCTCGTCCAAACATCCCATTCCCTAACGCGCAACTGGTTGGCAAAACTCCACTGGCGTAAAGACGCGGGGGCCCTTCGAATGCAGATCCATGCCTCGGGCGAAATAATACTGATGGCGATGCTGCTGATGATGATGAGAAGAAGGATGCGGATGATAATGGTGATGATATTGATGATGCTGCTGCTGATGCTGATGCTGATGCTGATGATGATGATAATGATGATGATGATGATGATGATGATGATGATGATCAGCATCATCATCATGATGTTGATTGTGGCGCTGATGACCAGGGCGACAACGGCAACGATGACGATAATGATGGTGATAACGATGAAGAACTTCGAGATGATAACGACGGCGAAGATAGAAGGTGTGATGGATATGATGGCGATGACGGTGGCAATGAATACGCTGGCGATGAAAATAAGATGATGCTGATGGGCGACGTCAACGACGATTTCCTTGTCGGTGCCCTTGGTGACGGCGGTGGTGGATGAGATTGATAACGACGTCTATGACTTTGATGGTGACTGTGATGTTGATGACGGTGGCAGTGCTGTCGCTGGTGATGCTGACAACAAAGGTGCTGATGAGGATGACGAAGAAATGCACGCGGGCAGAATGTGCATGGCCATCGTGCTACCGCAAGGGATGCAGAGTAAGGAGCCGGTGGGCTTGCCTGGCCCTGGCAAACCTCGGCCACGAATGGTTCCCCGACCTAGATATTGACTACCTACCACCAGACCACAAACCAACCCGAAGATCCGAATTTCGGGTTCGGGGGGGGGGGGGTACGGGCTTCAGATGTGTTTTTGTCCATGTTTCCCGACCCCCCCCATCGGAAATGGAAGGCAAATTGGGGCCTTCGGGTTGGGTTGGGGTGGTTTGGTGGGCGGTGATATACTCCTCTTCCTATACTTTTACAAGCCCGGGCGGGGGGAACCCCCATCCCCCCCAAAACCGGACTCCCGGGATCTGGGGCTTTGGAACCCCGCGGACGGGCCTCGAAGCGGCCCCCGGGTCCTCGCAGGACGTTTTGCCTAGCCTTCCCAACACACCTAAGGCGATCAGGGGGGTCATCGGAGACGTCCCAGAGACCCCCAAGACAGCACAAGAGCGCTCCAAGAGTGATCGACGTGACCTCCAGATGGCCCAAGAGGCCTCCAGGATGGCCCCAAAGAGGCCTCCAAGAGCACTCCCAACAAGACCCCAAGAGGCACAAATCATTGATATTCTGTTGGTTTTTTGTGATTTTTGGGGTTCTCCTCCTTTCGGCTTCGCGACGCTCCAAGGCGGCGGTCTCCTGGGCGTCCGAAGCCGCCTGGGAGGCTCCAAAATCGCCCGACAACCATACCAGGAGGCTTCCAGGCAACCCAAGAGAGCCCCAAAACGGCACAACACGGGTCCACGATGGCCCTCAGAGAGCCCCATGGCGGCCCAAGATGGCCCAAAGAACCCTGCGAAGCATTCCAAATCGTGACCCGGTCGTTCAGGGAGACCGCGGTGGGAGGCAGGGTGGCCCGAGGAAGCCCCCAAAGGCCCCCAGAATACGCCCAGGAGGCCTCCAGAAGGCCTTAAGAAAGCCTGAAACAACTGTTGTGAAGCCCCCAGAGGCTCTCCAAGGAGGAGTCTCCGCAAAAAAGAGCTGAGGAGCATGGAGAGAATGCGCAGGGTATGGCGAACATCCAGAAAAGGAAACATGGAGGAAAGATAACGAATAACATTATTATAGCGGCGATGCCGGAAAAGGCAACAAGGACTTATCGCTAAATTGTCGGCTTGACCTTCCTGCTATCCGCCTGCACACTAAACTTCAAGGACGCTTCTCGGAAAAGCAATACGTCATCGCGTGTTTCAGCAGGGGGGGCGTCGAAACCACGAATACGACCACGATCACGAGGACCACCACCACCACCAGCGACACCACCACCACCGCAACCACTACGACGACGACGACGAGGACGACGACGACGACGACGCCGACGACGACGACGATGGGGCCCTCGTCTGAACTGCAGATGGGGCGCTCGTCTTTCGAGGGCCTCTGCAAGCTCCCGATGGGACCAGAAGCGCTCAGAAACTTGGCCCTCCCTCGCCATCGTCCTCCTCCTCCTCCTCCTGCTCCTCCTGCTCCTCCTCTCGGGCAGGCCGCGGGAGCGAGCGCTCGGGGCGCCAGTAAGCGGGCTACGCAATAATGAGGCGGCAGCCCGCGATGACAGGCCGAGACCTCCTGCTCCTCCTTAGGACGACGACGACGACGACGACGACGACGACGACGACGGCGGCGACGGCGGCGACTACGATTGGTCGCTTCCTGAATGCCTGAGGGGTCCTTGACGCTTGTGGGGCTTCTGAGGTCCTTTCGAACCACCGTCCTGGGAACTACGGCCTCGTGGAGTGTCTGCAAGCTATATTGGAACGGTGCAGGCTCGCGTTTGAGCTCCTGGTGGCTCTCTGGACCAGAGGACTCCTTTTGGTGCTGTTTTGGGCCGTCTTGGAGCCCTCTTGGGCCGTCCCAGAACCCTGTTTTGGCCATTCTGGGAGGCCGGGCCATCCAGGGGCTTTTCGGGGGCCCTCTTGGGACACTCGTGGGATCCTCCTGTTGCTCTCTTGGGGCTCTCTTGGGAGTTCTCGGGGCCCTCTGGGGCCCCTCTTGGGCCGCTTTGGGCTTCTCTTGATCCGTATTGGAGCTCTTTTGGGCTGCCTTGGGCCGCTCATAGAAGCCTCGGAGGCCGTCCTGGGGCGATCTTGAAAATCTCTGGGGATGCCGTGGACGCTGTGAAAGCGGAAAAAGCTAATATCTTGAAAAGCGTACGTTTCCTCAGGTAATGGGACGATTTGGGGTTTTTGGGGGTTCCGTTAGGGGCCTCTTGGACCGTCTTTAGGGCCTCGTGGACCGTCTTGAAGCCATAGTGGGTCCTCTTTGAGCGCTGATGGGCCGTCTTGGGGCCCGTTTTGGACCCATGGGCTCCGATCGGCAGGGGCGTCCAACTGCCCGGAAGGCCGCCAGGACTCCGAAAGGGCGTGCAGGGCGTTCGTTGGGTGGAGGGCCGGGGCGTCTGGGGTGTCCTGGGGGAGGTGGTCCGGTTTAGGGGGGGATGGGGGGGGTCCGGGTAAGAAGTGTATATATATATATATATATATATATATATCAGAAAGAACGGCCCGAAAACCGGGGCCCCGCCCGAGCTCAACGTGACCACTATGACAGCGCAGTTGGCTCCATTCGGAGCTCCACGTGTGGCTGACCGCGCCTGAGCGGCTCGCTCTCCTCCCGCCCCCTCTCTCGGCCGCGCCCTCCTCCTCCTCCTCCTCCTCCTCCTCCTCCTCCTCCTCCTGGCCTAAGTATTCCCGCATTCCTCACGAGATCCACGCCCCGCGATGATCATACTGGCAAACTCAACACCTCCTCCTCCTCCTCCTCCTCTCCCTCCTCCTCCTCCTCCTCCTCCTCCACCTCCTCCTCCTCCTGCATGGTGGCCCAATTCGCCATGACGGCATCCCCGTTCATGCCTCTCCGCCAGCGCAGCCTTCCCCCCGCCCCTCGCCGCCGACGCAGAAAAAGGCGTGGCTCAACACCCCGGAGCTGAGGTGCTCGGGCGAAACAGTGGAGCTGGAAGGACTTCGACGGTGCGGGCGCGGAGGCGATGTGCGCGTGCGGCCCGCACGGACACGTGCTTGCAGGAAAGCAACAACTCTGACACGTTTTGGTTTCGTTGAACAAACATGCGGTTGTCATGCTGTACCAAAGAACGCTGTCTTGAAGTGCGCTGGCAACCCATGTCTTCGGAAGAACTTCGGCACGCGCGCGTGTTCAGCGCGCGCAGGTGGCCCGCATGGAATTATTGGATACGGGTTCGTGCACGCATGGTAGACAAACGCGAATGCACCGCGTTGTCAGATTAGAGTGCAGTCTCTGGACGCGATTGCTGGATTCATACTGGTTTCCGATGGTTTGACCCAGTGCGCGCGGGCAGGGCATATGTAAGATGGTTGATTGACTGCTTGTGTGTTTAAATGTTTGCTGAGCATGGTGTAATTGACGCGGATGACCAAGGGGTCCAATACTGATTTGGCTGGGATGGTATGGGTTCATGTCGTCGCGCCGTTTGGTCTGCACACGCCCAAACAGACGAGGCCAGCACCACGGAGCGCCCACGGCAAACTCTACGTCCGAGGCGGAGCTTGCCCGTGGCCGAGACGCGTTGCTCCCCAAGACGTAAGGACGCGCGTCGGAACAAACTGCGCGGCGACATATGGAAAATAGGCTATGGAACAACAACCATGGACCAATTGTACGATCCCAAAGAGAACGGCAGGCTCGGGAGGGTGGTCGTCTCTATTCTTCTAGACGGAGAACCACTCCGGCGCAAACCCAAAAACAAGGAAACACGACACCACCACCCGTATGGGGATCCAGGGGGGGTCCCCCTGGTGGTGTGCCACCCTCCTATCTCCAGCTCGTAGATGCATCATGGATCTACTCGCTGGAGGTTACACAGCTGGTGGTGGTGGTGCCGAATTTCTTTACAAGGATACGGATGCAACGTACGCGATGCAATCCCTCTCTCTCACTCTCTCACTGTGCATACACATATTTATACACACGCTAGAACCACGCGCGCGCGCTCCGCGTGCCTAGGTTCTAGCAATCCCCAGCTCTTGATCAATTCGCTACGGGCGTTCCTTGGACCGCTGGCCCTCTTTGGGCGGCTGGGGCTTCTCCGAACATCTGGGTAGAAGAAGAAGAAAAATGAACGATCCTGGCTCAAAAGAGGTCCCGCGAGGGGGCAGGACACAAATATAACCCGGGTCACTTGAAGGTGAACTGCTAAAAAAAAAGCTGCGTGCGAAATCCACTCTAATCATGAGCTGGCAGCATGATGCTATGCACGAATATCAGCATGCTCGGCGAACTGGCGCAGCGAACTCTCGAATATCATTCGTGGGCAGCACGACGGACATCCTAGTACCCCCTATTGGTGCTCCCGCGGGCCGCAGAAGCTGCACCAACGTCCTCGCTTCGCAGGGTGTGCGTCCCGCGCGCGTGAGGTCTGGGCGTCGCGGCCGCCGTTGACGACTGGAGGAGGGCAAGGAGGAGGCACATCGGAGGTCTCTTGGGATTTATTGCGGCGCTTCTTGGGAGGCTCTTGGAAGCCTGGGGGGCAGCTGTGGAAAGCCTGCTGGAACCCTGTGGACCTCACAAAGGGGTTCTGGGGTCCTCTCTCGGGCCTCGTGGGGTGTATCTTGTGGGCGTCTTCGGAGTCCCTGAGTCTCCTGGGGGCCTTCGGACTTCCTTATCTTGGGAGTATATTGGGCCGTCTGGAGGCCATCATCATCACTATCATGATCATGACATTCATTCTCAGTTTTGCGGGGGGGGGGGCAGATCATTGAACCACACCCCGTGGAAGGGAGGCATTACTGTAAGGCACTGGAATTACGTTTCTTGTTTGGAGGGAATCGGAGACGTCAGATACATAATATGGAACAGAACCTGGTCGCTGTGAGACCCGTGTCCAATCTGTGGGCGCGAGGACCCTTGGACGCTTCTTCGGGTCTCTTGGGGGCCTCTTGGGGAGCCTCTGGAACGTATTTTTGCAGCTCGTCGGGGACTCTTGGGGACATCTTGGGAGCGTCTTGTCTTCGGGGCCGCTGGAGGCCTCTGCGACGCCTCGTCGGGGCCGGCCCTGAGGCCACCGGGAAGGTGTCGGGTGCATACTGGGAACCGCAGCCTCCGAGATAATGCCCCAAGACCGCCTTGGCCCTCTCTTGGGACTCTCGTTGGGCCCTCTGAGGCCATCGTGGGAGCCTCTTGGGCTTTCTTGGGGCCCTCCTGGGCTGTCTTGGGGCTCCCCTGGGGTCTTCGTGGGCCGTCTTGAGGCTACTTGGGGGGCCCTGGGCCCTGGGGCCGTCTTGGGCTGGCACCAAGCGAAGCCCAGGACAACCCAGCAACGGACTTGGAGAACCAGTGAAGAAACCTTCGTGCAAGCACGGCTTGGAGCACGGCATCAGTAACGACCGACAGTTTAGGACCGCTCGCTATTGTTTGTTATACAGGCGGACTCGATTGGACAGGACACGCGAGAGGACACAAGACCCTTCCGAGGGCCGCATTGCCACAGGAATGTAGGAAGCATGAATCGCGAGACACAGGACACAAGGGTACCCTTGATTTGGCAGGGTCGACCTACTAATCTGGGCCGACTGTATGTCGTTCAAAGCGTATGGGCGCCTGCTCTCTTCTACTTCGAGTGTGCCCCCTTGGGGAACACATTCCTCCTCCCTGTGGGGGCAGGCGGACGTGCACTAGCGAGCGAGGTCAAACGGGCGGGGCCCATGACGGCCAGACAGGGTCCAGAGGGAAGCCCACGTGGCGCCAAGACAACCCGACATGGCCCCAGGAGGCTCCACGATTGAGAAATCAAGCCCGCAATTGCCTTCTGAAGGCCTGCGAATATTTGAAGTCCGACCACCCTCAGACCCAAAAAAGAGTTTGGCTAGCAGCGAAAGGCGAGAACCGTGAAGGGTCCTGGCCGGCCCCGCCTGCGCTGCAGGGGCCGACTCTACTGGATGTACTGGGGAGGCCAATTTGGTAAAAATGGCGATATGTGTTAGAAATCCTTCCAGGCTGGCGGCACCGTGTGTATGTCAAAACCATGGGTTAGATATGTTACAAAGACGGCCACGACAAGTTCGCGCAGGGGCCGACCCTGGCGCTGGTTCCTGACACCGCGGAGATCGTTCAAACTTGAACGATCGGCCGCTTCAAAACCTTCCAAATCGTTCCACATAGAACGATTCTGGGCCACCCGCGGCGTTCGACGTTGAACGCCGCTGGCGGGGTCGCCGCCAGTCGCCACGGCACGGACCGACCGTAACATCGAGGCGCGGCATACACAAGAACTGTTGGACGAGCCTTGCACGTTGTGGACAAATTCGCCTGTCGAAGGACTGAGCCCTGTGCGGCTGGCTGCGAGCGACGCAGGATATAACCGACTCCTTACGGGCAGCGCGCTGCAAGAGGGATGGATCCTGCGGTCCTCCTGCTCCTCCTCCTTCTTCTCCGCCTCCTCCTCCTGGGCCTCCTCCTCCTCCGCCTCCGCCTCCGCCACCGCCTCCGCCTCCGCCTCCTCCTCCTCCTCCTCCTCCTCCGCCTCCGCCTCCGCCTCCGCCTCCGCCTCCGCTGAGGGCAGCCAAGCGTGTGAAGCGTGTGCCGACATGAAGCGGTTGCGTCATGCAGACTTTGCCATTCAGGCTTTCCGTGGAGCCACCTGTGGCGCCACGAAGCGTGTGGCGGTTGCGCCGACTTTGGGGGCGGATGCGCCAAGCAATTGCGCCGACTGACACCGGAGGTGGAGCTCCGCAGCTAGGAACAGTGCTGGAGGAAGGCTAGATAGTTCGGGTCATCTCGAGCTGCGTTGATCGACGTAAGGTACCATGGATCAGAGCGCTCGTGGAGTCAAGCCACCAAGTGTACACGTTCATGGGATCCTGCTTAGGGCTACTCGAGGAGCAACGGCGGAAGTTCCAGGTGGAGATGGGGGCGCCTAATATGCAGACGAACGACTGGTTGCAGGCTGGCCTCGACATCTACGGCAGACCAGAGTGGGGCAACAGGAGTTCCACGAGCCTGAGCCCGAGCCCGAGCTCCCCAAGGCCTCAAACCGCTGGGGCTTGAGGCCGAGGATGCGGAGCTGGAGCTCTGCAGATCCATGGCTCCATATCCAGTATCCCAACCACAAGCACTGAAGCAAGTTGGAGCAGTTTTTGACACCAACCTGTCGAAGCAGGCACTTTCATCGATGGGAGCAGTCGGGGCTCAACTTCGCTCGCGACTCTGGGACAGGCGAGCTCACCGCCACATGAGAGCTTTCACAACTACCGACCTTGCTATCCTTGGTGAATTCGTTGGTCGGAAACCTATGCGTGCAGACCTTGTGAAGGACCAACCCTCTGGAGTACGATTGGGGTCGAACGAGCTTCGGTCCCCATCGCCAAAGAGATGGGCACGCAAGCTGTTGCGCATTTGTTCCGCCAGAACGGCGACGTGGCATCTTCAGCTGAGACGGGCCGATCGCCCAGCTTACCCTACTGAACCTCTTGGGTGGAGATACGTCGCCTCATGTCTCAGTGACATCTGTGCTAGAAGCCTATTCGACGCTCTAGATAGCAACAACTCGGCTGCGTTCTGGACGCCTACCTGGCCTCCTGGGGCGCATCCAAGAACAGATTCGAGCTCTTCTTCACCCGCGGGCTCGTCCAAATAACCGTCCTCGTTATAGTAAGGAGCCGAACTCTATACACCGACGCTTTTTCCGGCCCCGCACTGAAACTCGCACAGGAAAGCGGATCCTGGTGTATACGGGATCCTGGTGTATATATTTTGCCAGCACCTCCTCTCAACGTTCAAGCCCGCGGACTCCAAGCAAGTGTGGGCAAGTCTATCCGCAAGGTGACGTCCCGGATGAGGTTTGAGACAGCTCGTGCATGGCATGCTGGTGGGCCTCGAGTTTCTTTCAGAGCATGTCGAGTGTGAAAAGGCCATGTCTCGACCGGGCGTTTCTGTGCTTCGTATTCCTCAGGATGTCCACCAGCATCGGTATCGGACTCGCAGATCGGTTCTGAACCTCGAAATCATCGTCAGCTCCAAGGGGCCTAGAGATTACCGAAATCGTGTGTGCCAAGGGCCTCGCTCGCGTCAGCAACAGAGGGCCTCTTGGAGTGGGCCCAAGCTGCACGTTTTTCTAGGCCAACAATTCGCCGTGGGCTTCGCGTACTCCATGACGGGTTTCGAGGAACGGATGTTGACGCCCCTGATGCTGCCCATCCACCACCCCCTCCTCGATGGGCCAAGCTAGATGAGACAATGCGACAGATCGGTAGACCAAACCCATAACAATGCTGTTATAGCTGATGTATGGCTGATGACGAACAAGTGGACAAAACATGGGTAGCCGATGGGGTGGATGTGGTGCGATGATTTCAACAATCCGGTCAGCTTGCTAGAGGCTGGGACGTACAGAAAGGCATCTCAAAACGGGACGCAGCTACCTAGACCCCGACGTCAATATGGTTTCATGCCGCGACCCTCCCGAGGTCCAGACCCATTCCCAGGGACAGGTTTTATCCCGAGTCGTTTTTGACGGTCCCGAGGCCTGATGGCCCCCAGAGGCCGAAAACTGCGAAAAACCTCCCATCGTGATTTTTGTCATGACTCGAGGGGGTCTGGATATCTGGCTGTGGTCCAGAGCTCTCCATGGGTTACCCAAGTGGCTCCGCACTAGGACTACGCCTCCGAGACCCTCCTTACGGACCTCGCCCCCGTATGCGTTCCTGACAGATAAGAGCAAGTGCTTTTCTAAGACTAGATGGTACCAGATGCTGTGCCAAGCCGACAGGAGCTCCGGATACCACGGGGCATCGCTTCGTGGGCCGAGCTACTCGGCGCCTTCTTCGTGCAAGTGAAGTGCCTTGTCAAGTGTCTGGCATGAACGACACCTCAGCTGAGATAAGAGCAATCCTAGATCCCCCAGCTAATTATGCGTGCGTCAACTGCTGTGCCCATCTCCCGTGCATCTCTGTGGTCGCTGCGGATGCTGACCAGGCGTACGAACAGTGCAGAGCGACTTGCGTGGGGAAATTGGGACAGCATGGCAGTATGTGGTCAGGAAGACTCGCACACGACTTGGATCAGATGTAGCAGTGGTTGAGAAAGGTAAGGAAAACCTTTCTCGTACTTTCTCGACCTAAATAGGACCCCCAACCTACTTCAAGGTCACGGTCTCATACATAACTAAGACCGTCTTGGCACATTGTTGGGTGTCGTTGGTCACTATTGGTGGTATTGTGTTCAAATTGCGCGGTTTACGTATTGGTAGGTTGTGATCGGGAGATGCCTGATCAAAAATGCTAGCCTACTTCGAGCTACAAGCGGAACATTCCCCCAACGTGTTGCATCAACAAGATATCGTACTTCACCTGCCTCTGGAGGGCACGTGGAGATCCGTCACCGTAGATATGTGGATAATGTTCTGGAAATCAATAGAACCTACAGCACGAAGTGTGTCTATGACTACCTCTCTGTGGTGTACAAGGTGAAGCTTCTCCAGGCCTCCTCTTTGGACCTACCCCTGTACCCCTGCACCTGTCTGGACCTCGTGATTGTGCCCCTATCGGAGTCCGTGCGCACGGTTCCGAAGAATGAGCACCGCATATTGCTATTAACAGGATGCACGGAACGACGACCAAAAACCAACATCCTCCCGTGGCCAGGTAAACCCCCGAGGGGCTTACCTGGAAGACTCACAAGAGCCCAGTTCCTGAACCTGCCTCTCATAATAACCCATCCCTGGATCCTGGAGCTGGCCCTCGAGCTTTTCGCCCTAGGATATCCTGCATCCCTAGTCGCAGTTGCAGTACATGCACGCCCTTGGTCAATTGCCATACGCAAGGTTCGAGCGAGACTACGGGGCTGGCACCGCTACCACGTCAAACTTCGAAAGATGCCGCCTGCAGGTTTCTACTTCCCTCAACTGTATGTAAAGACTGGAGGTGCCAACCGTGCCCGTGGAGGCCGCTTCCAGGAACGCTACGACCCAGACAAAGACCGAGATCGGGATCGCGACTGGAACGACGAACGCCCCCACAATCCTCGTCGACCGAGCCCCGACCGTCGTGGCGAACGTGACCCCCGTGGGGACCGTGATCGAAGCCGAGACCGGCGGGATTTCCACGAAGTTCGAGGTGTGAGGAAATACCAAGAACATCGTGACACACGCGAGGTCGTGATTCGGACAAGGATCGGGACGTCAGGGGGCGGGACGGCACACCGCCGCTCAAGGTCGAGCTCACGGCGTCGCAAGGAGCTCAACCGCTTCCGCGAGAAGCTTCGGAGGGTGGACCCCGAGTACCAGGCGTACAACAAGGACAAGAAGGACAGGGCCGAAGAGATGGCCTTGCGCAAGCAAGGTCAGTATGTTGCGCTGGCGATGAGGTCATGCTTCGGTGGCAAGCTATCACAGCTCGTGGGCTCCAAGACCTCCTCTCGCAAGGGCGACGCAGACCGTGAGGTCAGCCCCTCACTGGTGGCAGAGACGCCCAGCAAGAAGACGATCCTCACTCGCCCCGAGGTGCGGTGGCTTCAGCCCCTGATAGGCCCGAAGGAAGAATATCCCGTGCAAGATCACGTGGGAGGCGGCGGCAAAAGTCTTGGAGAGAAAGGTGAACGAGAAGTCAACGGTAGAAACGATCAACAAGTGTATCAGGCGCACTTCCCCAAGAAAACAGTTCCTAAATCCAAATCTCAGCGGGTTCAGCTGGTTCTAGGCATTGGCAATGGCAGCGCAATCTGAACTTAAGGATCTTTTCATCCAAATATAGAATACGCTTGTGACGAATTGTGTAGACCCGATGGGCCTAGTGAGTTCCGTGTATGCTTTGACTCTTTGGTTTCATTTCAGCATCTTTGGTCTGGTTGTGCACGCTCGCCAGCGACTGGGGCATGGTCCACATTGCGCAGGCGTGCATCACCCTGTATTGGACCTTTGTGAAAGAGGCAGGTCCGCTCTAGCGCCTGGCAGGTGACTGCCAGTTGCCTTCCAGCTTCACGGATGAGAGGGAACAGATGGTCATGAGTCATGTTCGGGCAGGCCGTGTGTGAGCCTGAGTGCCCATCGTGATGGCCAGATCCCCCTCCATCCCCCTGTCCCACCTCCTCCGTATGTCACAACAGAGTAGCAGCCAGCAGATCTGTTCGCACAGGCAGCGCCCAGTCCATGGTTTTCAAAAGAGGGAAGACCTCTGGAATATGCCTGGGAACCAGATCGGTCTTCCCCCTCGTTTCCCCCATGGACCTCCCAACCTTTCTGACTTTCATCACCTCGTCCCCTCCCTTCTCCTCGTCCTACCATGTGAGAGCCCTGCCCAGGAGAACCGTGCCCAGGAAGCTCAACTGCTTGAAAAGAGTCGAGCGAACCAACGTTGTGTTTCGCCCACCTCCGTTCCGAGGTATCGGCGCTGGTCCAGCCAACAGAAATGGCAGCCAATTTGAGATTTCAAATGTGGGATATGTCTTTCTTTTTTTGTTCTCTCTCTCTCTCTCTTCTTCCACCCACCCATGTATTCATCTGTCTCACCTTGTCCCCTGCCTTACACTCTCCAAGTTGATCCGTTTGATCACTTCTCGTTCTTTCGCCTCAGCTGTTTGGACCGAGTCTCGTGCCCAAACCGCGCTCACAATGCTGGCCCCGGCGGTTTCCATGACGGAATTCCAAATACAGCGTGCGATAGGGCTTGACTCAAGAAGATCGCAGATTGGGACTGATGTTTTTGTTTTTTGTTTTTTTTCTCTCTCTCTCTCTCTCTCTCTCTCTCTCTCCCCCCACACCTGTCTCGTTATGATTCCATCTCTCTGTCTCTCCTCCTCCTCCTCCTCCTCCAGCAATTCCTCCTCCTCCTCCTCCTCCTAATCACCCTCCTACCCGTCCCTCTGAAGAGGAGAGATCCCCATGGAATAACGGAATATTTGTATCGTTGCCTGAATCTGCCAACATCCGCTCCCCGGGACTGCAGGGTGCCCCAAGATGATCGGCTGTCCCCTTGCCAGGCATGGATTAGCCCAGCATGGGTGCACATGTGGGCAGCATCGAGGAAGATGGCTCGCCCGAGCACCTCCCATGGGCTCGCCTCATGGGGGTGGGCGACATGGCGCGAGCCTCTTTATTTTTTGTACAACAAAAACGATCGAGGCACCCAGTGGCCCCTGGAGACTTCCCGCCGCTACCGCGCCTCGGATGCCATGACAATGGACACCCTAACAATCCTATCATTGAATTAACCATGTGTTCACAAATGGTTGAAACATGTTTCAAAAAATATTTAACACATGTGTAGACACCTGGGAATTATTTGGCAACATGCTTCCTCTCCATTGATCGTCCTCCACAACAATGAGGGCACCCGAAAGACGTTCAGGGGCCCCCCACGAACTCGTCAACCTCCCCACCAGCCGAAGCAGCCACGCAAGGACGAGGCAACCTCATGATCAGCCTTAGGCGATCTCTGAGGCAATGAGGGAAGGGAGCACGTGGGGAGGATTCAGAGGGGAGGCGTTAGCCTTACCTGCGCACGCAGAAGATCTGCAAACACACACACACACATGAAACGGGCAGATTATCAGTGTGGATGCCACGCCCAGCCCACCATGGCCCCCCCCCCCACACAACAATCACTGTGAATCACTGCTCATCGCCTCTTTATCATCCGCCTGCGTCATCCATCCTCTGGGGCTCGCAAACATGGATTAGGGATCCATGGATTTGGAGCACGGTCGCCAAATTCCTGGATCGGGGGAGGTACCCTCGCCAAAGTGCGGCCGGTGCCGCCTCGCTCGGCGGCGGAAACCCGCCATTCCCCCTGGAAGCGGGACCCGTCGTCAGTCCACGCCCCCTTGATCCACGATTGCGATCGCTCGGGTCTTCCACCTCCCCATCTTGAGTAGGGACCGACCGTCCCAGCATTCCTATAGTCCTACCACGAAATGTTCTTAGAACCCCAACTTGTTCTAAGAACAAAAACAGTGTTCTTAGAACATAGGCCCGGTGTGTTAAACCAAAACAGTCCCAGCTAGAAATGTTCTAATAACATTTCGTGGAAACCACGAAAAGTTCTTAGACATTCTTTGGTAGGCCTATAGGCGAGCCGGGACGTTCGCCACTGCTTGACCATCACTTCCTCCTGCTCATCCGCCCCCTCCCCTCCTCCAGGCCAGAGAGCAAGAGACAGCCCCGAGCTCCATAACCAGCTCGGTGACCTCCCATGTCGGCTCGGTGGCCCCCCCGAGCTTGGGAATCCACAGCGCCACGCCCACAATGACCTCGAGGAAGAAGAAGAGGAGGCGGAGGGAAGGGGCCTTCTCTGCGTGCCCCGTGCCCCCACCAAGGCCACAATACATGCTTCTCTCCTACGATTTGCGCGGCCGGAAGACGGCCAGATGACTGCGCAACACCAACCCAAGACAGCTGCAAACTGCCCGAAGAGAAGATACCCTGGAGGCCCAAGAGGTCCCCTATATGGTGCCTTAGGCCCCGAAGAGGCTATCACGGACCCCATCAGCAGCGCCCAGGGACGCGAAGACATACAAAGAACACAATTGTTTCTCAGTCTTCTGCCACCAAAAATGTCACGCCCAAGATGGCTCCATAATGGTTATGCAAGGCCCCAAGATGGCCCCGAAGGGCACCAACAACACCCAAGACGGCCGCAAACGATACTACGACGACCCCGAGACAGCCCGATGACTCCCCACGACGGTCCCGGACAACCACAAGAAGGCCCCAAGGTGATTCTATCGATTCCCTTCGGAAGAGCTTGGTAGAACGAGCAGTCCCAAGGCGTCCCCACGACCCCACACAGCTCCTGCCCCGATAGAACTCCCCATGAGGCCCCCGAGTGGCCACAAGGAAACCTCCAAGGTGCCTCTTACTGTACAGTGATCAACGATATCTAACTCTGGACAGGATGGCGCGGCGTGGATCGGAACTGCCCCCCCGCCCGGCGCGCGGAGCCTGGTGCTATATGAGGGGAGTGGAGCTGTGCCAGCGGGGAGCGGGCAACCTCGGGCTCGGCCTAAGATGGTCGGAGCGAAGGGTTTCCGCTCACGCGAATCCATTTCAAGTCGTGCGCGCGTGGGCTTCTTCGGGGCAGGCAATAGGCAAACGTCGTGGCGTTTTTCGCATTATCGTGCTTCTTATTATTCTTCTTGTTATCATGGTGTTCTTTTTCTTTTTCAGGTGTTTCTGCTTCGCCTGGGCCCAGAGGGGGAGCCGGCGAGGCCCGGCTGGGGGGAAAGCCCGCGCGCACGTGTGGGGGCCGTTGGGGGGGGGATGCCCAGGATCCCCGCCGCGGAGGACCCGAGGCATCGCGGGGGCCCACGGGTGGTGCCTGTCGCGCGGGGGCCAGGAGGGGCCCGCGGCGTCGTGGTGGCCCGTCGCCGCGGCGCCCAAGGTTGGTGTTGCTCTTGGCTTCACGGAAATGCACTGTCGAAAAACAGCACGTCGGCGCCTGCGGCGGGTTCTTGTCATTGAACGTTCTGTTCAGCTCTCTCAAGTGGCCCCTGGGGGGGGGGGGCCCGCGGCGTCGTGGGGGCCCGTCGCCGCGGGGCCCACGGGCGGCGCCAGCCCTGGTTGCGCAGCGATGCAGCAACGCTGAAGATTTGAAAGATCGGCGCCTTCTTCTTCGGCCCTGCGGCAATGCTTCGTTTGACTGGTTTCAGTGAGGCGTCCGAGGGGGCCGCGGCGCCGTGGGGGCCCACTGGTTGCGTCGGGGAAAAAAACAAAGAAATCAAACGTCGGCGCCTGCGGCGACCTTCTTCTTTGTTCGGTTCACACAGCGCGTCGCGCCAAGACCACAACACCCCCCCACTCCTATCCGAATTTGCGGGGGGTATGGGTCTAACGGAATCTTTGTCTCCTTTTCCCAAACCCCTCTTCCCTTCATAGAGGGGTACCCCCTACCCTCCTTGAGGTTTTTCCCAACGGCCCTGTGTCGAGTTGGGTCCTTGTTTTGAGGAGACAGCGGCCCGCGTCCCGCTCCTCTCCTCCTCCTCCTCCCGCACCTCCCTTCTCCTCCTCTCCTAATCCTCCAACGCTCCCTCTCGCCGGCACACTCCTCACACGCTTCGTGGGCCCATACTAAGCTCCATCGCGAGCCCCCAAAACTGCGTTTGCATATCGCCAACCCCATCACTGTGGCACATCCTACACACGCTTCGCGGCCCCATACGGAGCTCAACCGGAAGCCACACCCCCACTTTGGCACACCCCTGACAAGTTTCGTGGCCGCGTAGGGAACTCCACCTGAGGCCCCAATGGCTGCGTTCGCATGCCGCCACCCCCATCACTTTGGCACACCCCTCACACGCTTCGTGTCCCCATGGGGAGCTCCACCGAAGGCCCCGGTGGCTGCGATCGCATGCCGCAACCCCCCTCACTTTCGCACACCCCTCACGCGTTTCGTGGCCCCATAGGGAACTCCACATAATGCCCTGTGGCTGCGCCCGCATGTCTTCTCCCGCTTCTTCTGGCGCCTATCAGCCTCAACGGGTTACATCAACACGTAACCTGTTCGTCTGACGTCCGCGCCACCCGCGGACGGCCCCAACGGCAGCGCCCGCATGGCGGCCCCGCCCTGTTTCGTCGCTCCCTTCCTGCGTTTCGTAGCCCGCAGGGAGCTCCACGGAAGGCGGTTCTCACCACGGCGGCATTCACAACTACATCTAATTGGTTGGGTCCTTCGCCAGGATAATTTTGGGCGGGCCGCGATGATCGGTCAGAGCGTCAAACATGGCCCAATGCGGCTCCAAGAGGGCTTCCGATGCTCCACGATGGCCTCCAAGGCGGCTCAAGATACTTAACCGAAGGTGGTTCAAGATAGCTTCCAACATACATCCAAGAAACCCGGCGGTGGACACAAGACGACTCCAAATACTCTCGGAACCCCCTCAGCCCCCCCCCAAAATGGCAAATTCCACAAAAAAACCAAAGGGAACTCGATGAGTGTTGCCTTCATCCCTGTCGCTTCCGATGTGCTTTTGAAGCCTCAAGACGGCCCCAATATGGCCCAAGAGAGGCCCACGATGGGCCCAAGAGGCCCCCCAGACAGCCCCAAGAGCGCCCGAGCGCGGCCCAATAACGCCCCAAGAGGGCCCCAAGAAGCAATTTCGAGGGCTCTCGTGGGGGGAAGGGGAGGGGCTAGATGAGGCCCCCTCTTTGATCGATGGCCTCGCCTCCTAGATGGCCTCGAGAAGCCTTCTAGGGCTGCCAAGGTACCCCCAAGAGGGCCCAAAGACTGCTCCAAGAGCGTCCAAACGCGCCCCAAGAGCGTCCCGCGAGGGCCCCAAGAGGCGGCGGCCTTCCTCGTCCTCCTGCTCCTCCTCCTCCTCGTCCTCTTCCTCCTCCTCCTCCTCCTCCTCCTCCTCCTCCTTCCCTCGCCTCCCCACGGGGCCCAGGGATGGCTCGAAGAGGCCCTCCAAAGCCACCCCAAACAAACGGGGAGAAAACATAGACCCCAAACAACCATTTTCTGCACCGTGGAATTTGAGACGATGGTGTGTAAGACATGTGGTGGCAACAACTACTCCGCGTAAGATATGTGGCGTGACCTGTGGGAGTAGAAGCTATGCGGTGCCGACCATGTGGTGCAAGCTGTGTCGTGCAGGCTGAGAGGTGTGAACTGGAGGTGTGAACGCAGCGGAGTGCAGTCTGCATGTGATGCCAGCTGTGCTGCGCAGTGTGCGCAGCGTAGGCCACGCGGTGAAATTTACGCCGTGTATGCCGAGAGAGCACGGAGCGCCCACGCGGCGCCCACGAGCCGCCCACGGGGTTACAGCGTGGCCACGAGTCGCCCACGAGTCGCCCACGAGGTGCCCACGAGGCGCCCACGAGGCGCCCACGTGGCGCACCCGGGGGACACCCGTCCGGGGTGCACTGGGCGCCCACGCGGCGCCCACGAGGCGGCAGCGCGGCGCAGCCTCGGCATGGGGGCGCCCACGAGGCGCCCACGGGGCGCCCGCGGGGAGGCAGCGTGGCGCAGCCTCGGCATAGCCCCCCCCCCGCGGCGCACGGGGCGCCCGCGGGGCGCCCGCGAGGCAGCACGGGCGGCAGCGTGGCGCAGCACCGGCACACCCCGAGAGCGGGACGCCAGCGAAGGGCCCCCGAGGCAGCAGCGTGGCGAGAAGGAAGGATGCCCAACCAGCTCCTGAGCTGAGACTTCGGAGCCCCTGCGGTGAAAATACTGCTTGGGGAGTTGTGAGATGTGTTTTCCTAATTATCACCATCTGTACGTATCTATGCACAAACAGAAATGCCCTCGCTCACTATCCCTATGCCCCTCCCTGTATGAATATATATAATACACAACTCTTCAATATAGGTGTACACATGCATGTAGAGATGTGTATATACAGAAGGGGGACGACATGTATATTCGTATATATATATATAGATTTACGAATAGACTTAACACATGTTCATTCCCATCCGACCCTCCATACACAGATCCCCTCTATTCCCCTCTGCCCCTACTGAAACATCGCACTTCTAGAGGGAGGTCCTGAAACCGTTCCCTAATAAGTACGACCCCCTCCCCCCTCCCGGGAAAATTTATGGACCACCCAGACAACTACTTGCAAACAATTCGCCCAAGGCAGGTCCCAGCCGAAGCAGAGGCAGGATATGGGAGGGAGGAAGGGAGGGAGGTTGGCATGGCAGAACAAACAAGGGAGGACAGAAAGGAACGGGAGGAGAGAGAGAGAGAGAGAGGCACGCGAATGGAAGGATGAGGGAGGAGGGCGGCCCCGCCAGGCAGGCAGGCAGTGAGCCGACGTAGATCCGACGTTCCTCCAGGAGAACGGTGCTAAGCCCAATGCAGCCACGACCGCTGCGCCACACAGCCACAGCCCAAGCGCGTGCTTCTTGCCCTCGCCGATCTCGGACGCTCGCTGTCTGAGGTTCTTGCGGAGGATTGGCTGCTTCTTGCCAGTGCTGGTCTCCTCGTCCTCCCAGGAGAGAGGCACGCCTTTTCTCTGTCACCCTCGTGCTGTTCCTGCTGCTCCTGCTCCTGTTCCAGCTCCTGCTGCTGCTCGTGCTCCTGCTCCTGCTCCTGCTCCTGCTCCTCCTCCTCCTCTTCCTCCCCTTCCTCTTCCTCCTCCTTCTCCTCCCCATAAGATGTCATCAACGTTCGCGCGCTCCACTACCCCTGTGATTCACGCATGGTGCAACTCTCGTTCGAACCAGAACTCCTAATGCATTGCCTGGTCCGCCGCCATGCCGTAGGCACTGAGTGGAGGAGCGCTCGCAAACAATCTTGAAATTATCAATCGAAGCTTGGGGATCGAGACGAGAAATGGCCCCAACCAGGAACTCAATTTAGGTTTCAATCATTGTCGCGCGTGCGAGGCGAAGTCGCGCGATTCCGGTGATGTGTAAGCCATGGCTCGGGCAAAATCTAACACCAACTTCTGCGTCTGTCACTCGATGGTTCGTGGCTTGTCCCGTGATTGACCCATGGGCTGTCCCTTGCTTGTGGTTTCCTCATGGGTTGACGCGTAGTTGATCCGCGGGTTGTCCCGTGGGCGTCTCGTGGCAAAACCAAATTGACATGCACACGCAATTGCATATATAAATATAGATCAACGACTCGATCAGTGTATATGTATACAGACACACACATAGTCTGTTGTCAAGCAAAACCTATGAGAGGGCCTCTGGGCAACAATCTACACATAGAAAATAATGATGACTATAGGGTTGTGAGTCAAGTATATCCGTAAGTCGGTGATCTACAGATTTGCAAGCCGGCAGACTCTGGAGACACATCTTCTGGTGTGTACGAACACATGTATATGAATTTGGTGAGGACAGGTCCCCGAGAATCCTCGGAGCTGACCAATGATTGTTGTATTGCGCACATCTCTAGAGAAGACCCGGGGCCAGAATCTCCAGACCTCTTCCCTGGGGCCGGCCGCAGGCCTCCTCTGGGGTGGGTCGCGCGTGCCTTGCCCCGGGGCCAGAGATCCCCGATTTGGGCCAAGAGGGTCCAAAGAGGGCCATGGGACACCCTAAGAAGGCCTCAAGTGGTCGTCTTCTTATTCGTAGTTTGGCCGATCGGCGCGGGCCCTGGCCCCCACCCCCCCCGAACCCCCTCCCCTGGAGTAGATCTTGGCTG
This sequence comes from Prorocentrum cordatum, assembly GCA_963575745.1. Classification (NCBI taxonomy): domain Eukaryota; class Dinophyceae; order Prorocentrales; family Prorocentraceae; genus Prorocentrum; species Prorocentrum cordatum. The sequence continues at coordinate 443,494 of CAUYUJ010015505.1, forward strand.
TTTTGGGCGCCTGTTTCAGGTAGCTGGATTCCCCCCATCATCACAATGGACGCACTGGTGCAAGCATTCGCGATAAGCAGAGGTGCGGAGCTTGACCCCCCCCCTCCCCCCCTTCCGCCCAGTGTCGAAACTCCGAATAAGAGAACGCTCACGAGGAGGACGCCCTGGAGGCCGGCCCCTGCTGCCAACAACGTGACACAAACGAGATCCAAATTGGTCATTGGTGCTGCTGTCGCTACGTTTCTGTCTTCAGGGAGTCCAAACAGGCCTATGAGACCCCCAAGATCGGCCCAAGAGCCCCCAAGAGAGCCCCCAAGCGGGGCCCAAGAAAGCCCCAGGACCGCCGCAAGGGGGGAAACACGAAGAGGCCTCTCGAGCCCTCCGCCCTCCACCCCAAAATTATCCCAAGATGCCCTCCGAGGCCCCCTCGACGCACCCAAGAGGCCCACAAGAGGCTCCGAAAAGGCCCCCGACAGGCCCCAAAGAGGCCCCAAGAGCCCCCTCAAAAAGACTCCCAGAGGCCCCCGAGAGGCATCCCGAGAGACCTCAACGGGCATCCAGTACGCGTCTGACCGACAACCCAAGCATGGTGACAGGCCGACGGCCACTATCCGCCTCTCCCTGTGGCTATAAGAAAAGCACTTGGCGTGCTAAGACTCAGGTACTTGAACATTCCCAATGGCATTCGTCTTGTCCCGCAAGCCGAATTGGAGACCGTGTCTGTAATCGGAATTCCCGCTCACGATGGGCCCAAATGTGGCCTCCAAGGTGCCCAAGATGGCATCCAAGATGGCCCAAAGACGCCCCAAAGACAGCCGAGATGACCTCAAGAGGCCCGACGTAACCCTTATCTAGGAGGACTGGAAAGACGACTCCAAGGCGGCCCAGGCTGCCCTCCAGACGGCCCAAGAGGCCCCCGAGACGCGCGTGCGGGCGGGGCGCAGCTGCGCGTGCGCGGCCTTGTGCCAGGGCTGGGCCGGTGGTCGGTGGCGGCCGTCCCCACCCCCGTCGTCGCTCCGTTTGTGGCTCGCGTCCCCGGGTGTCCTCTGTAGGGGGGCCACAGGCGAGCCCTGCCCCTACCCCCCACCATTTCGGAGGGGGAGGGTGGGGTTCACTTCGCTCGGGAGCTCTCGAACGAAGCGAACCCCGCCCTCCCCCTCCGAAATGGTGGGGGGTAGGGGTAGGGTTCGCATGTGGCCCCCTACTCTGGTTGCACCGCGCGTGATTTTTACGAGTGTCCCGCTCACGAGCCGCACGTTCGAGCTCCCGCTCCCTGGCACGAGCCACGCCTTTCACGATTGGCCCGCTCACGGGCCGGGAAGGACGCCCCCCCTCCCCGAACGGAGGCCGTTGGGTGTTGCGCTCGGCCCGCGCACGGGCCGCACGTGAGATGCCCCGCTCCACGAGTTGAAAGAACGTGCTGCGTCACGGATGTCCCGCTCACGAGCCGCATGGTGGATCCTCCTCTCCCCGAGCTGAAACTATGTGTTTTCACAATGGTCCCGCTCACGTGCCGCATGTCCGGACCCCCCTACCACGATTTGAAACCATGTGTTTTCGCGATTGTCCCGCTCACGGGCCACAACATAGATACCCATCTTTATGCAGTTGTCCCGCTCACGGGCGACATGTTAGGTACCCCGCTACACGTGCTGAAAACACGTGTTTTCACGATTGTCCAGCTCATGGGCCACATGGTGGATCCCCCTCCCCGAGCTGAAAGCAAGTGATTGTTTACAATTGCACCGCTCACGGCCGCATGTTAGATACCCCCCTCCCCGAGCTGAAGATACCTGTTTTCACTCGTGTCCAGCGCGCGGGCCTAAATACTCCCCTGCCCGAGCTGAGACAATTTGCTGTACGGTTGTCCCGCCCGACGGGCTGAAAACATGAAAATGGATTGTTGTCCCGCTCGCGGGCCGCATACGAGATACCCTCCTCCCCGAGCGAAAATCCATCTCTTTCACGATTGTCCCGCTCACGGGCCGCATGTTAGATACCCCCCTCCCCGAGCTGGCAACACGTGTTGCACCACGTAGATTGCTCGATATTGTCTCTATTACGTCGATTGCTCCACATAGGTTGCACAACATATATTGCTAGAAACATCGTCTGGGGACCATGCTTGCCAACATGCCGCACATATATGAAAATACACACATGACTACATGACTAGATATCTAGGTTACCTGGCTAGATACAAATAGACACATGTAGTTATACAACTTCATATCTCACCATCAACATCTTTGTCGATCTCGCTATCTATCTGACGGTGCAACCAACGGGACAAACACGCAGACCGTCATTATATAAATCTACTTGTATGTTCCGATTGGTCTGGCTACCGACCGGTCCCAGTACCGATTGGCCAGTCCCAATATCGAGATATCTGCCGATGCCACTACCCATCTATCGGAGTAACCAGCGGGACAACCATCAAAATAACAACTATCTTTCTCACCCACCCACCCGCAACTTGGTCTGCTCAACCCGTGCGGCGCGATTGCGATGAGTGCTCGGCGTTGGCTGGTGCATCTCTGCGGGCGCGCTAGCCCGCGCATCCTCGCGCGCATAGCGGCCAGCTAGGTTGGCGCGACCGTCGCGGCCGCGGTGGCGCTGACCGCTGGGCACGGCCCAGCGGGCACTTCAGTGCGAGTCGGTGACTTAGGCGGGCGCGGTATCATGGCAACGCCGACAACGGTAGCCATGACTATGACAGTAGCGATGGTGACGAAGGTGGCGATGACGACGGCAAAGCCAATGACGGCCCCTATGTTGATCACGCCCGCCAATAACGATGACGATGTCCTCGCGTCGGCGATGCAGGCTGTTGAAGGAATTCGGCATGCGCGCGCGGCCGACGCGCGCGATTGGCCCGCGTGGTATTATTTGACACGGATCGTGTTCCCCCCCCCCAGCACGCGCGCATGTGGGGCGGTCGAATGAGTTCGACATGCGACATGCGGCGCGAGAGGCCCGCGTGGAAGAAAGTTATGACAATGTTGAAGACCAACGGTTTTCCTGAGAACCCGCATGAGCGCGAATGCAACATGTTTTGGAAACTGATGCTGCAAAACCGTGTGTTGTTATCTGTTTCGGGGCACTCGGTTTTGAAATCCTTACGACACCGACAGTTGTTCAAGGATTTCGGCATGCGCACGCGACGACGCGCGCGTGTGCACTTCGTCCCATTTGATGCAAGGGATTCTTGCGACAGCACGTGCGCAAGGGCGTTCGAACGATTTCGGAACGCGCGCGCGAGAAGCCAATGTGTAAGCAGTGTATGCACATTTTCAAAACGCCGATGGTTTTCTTAAGAATTCGCAAGAGCGCGGCCGCAAACTTGTTTGAGCAGCATTGTTGCACATCCATGTGCTTTTATATGTTTCGGGGAACTTGATGTTGAAATCCTGACGAAATCGAAGGTTGTTCAAGGACTTCGGCATGCGCGCACGACGACGCGCGCGTGTGCACCTCGTCCCGTTTTTTGTTTTGCAATGGGTTCTTGGCAAATGATGGTTTTTGATAAACGAGAGGGCGCGCATATTGTTTTTTGCAGAGCGGGGAGGGTCGATACCGGATGGGCTGGGATGGTACGAGCTCATACTCAGGATGAGCGATGGGGCAGAATCAGATGTACATTGCAATACGAAAACAGGGGGCGGTTAAGTCCGGGGGCGGGAGGTAGATCCTATTTTTTTTCTGAAAAAGGAGAATAGTGTCGTATAAGCTATCTGGCGCAACGCAACGAAAGCAATGCACAACGATGCAAAGCCATGCAAAGCAATCCAACGTAACGAACAACAATGCAAAGCAATGCCGAACAATACAATCCTTGGCGTGGCAATGCAAAACAATGCAAAGCAATGCAAAGCAACGCAACGCATCGCAAAGCAATGCAAAACAATGTACAGCAAGGCATAGCAATGCAAATCAGTGCCAAGCAATGCAGGCCCAGACGAGGGACGGCGACGAGGATGCGAAGAGGCGGATGCGGCGACAACATAGCCGCCAGACCGCCACCCACGCCCTGACGACAAGCGGCGAAGAGGCGGACGCGGCGACAAAGTAGCAGCCAGACCGCCACACAGGCCCAGACGACGGGCGGCGACGAGGCGGCGACGGCGACAACATAGCCGCCAGACCGCCGCACAGGCCCTGACGACGGGCGGTGACGAGGCGGCGACGGGGCGGCGACGGCGACAACATAGGCGCCAGAACGCCACACAGGCCCAGACAACTGGAGGCGAAGAGGCGGCGACGGGGCGGTGACGGTGACAACATAGCAGCCAGACCGTACCGCCACATAAGGAGAGCCAAATGCTTTCAAACACATTGCGCTTGCGGTGTCCTTCCAAACGACATCTTGCCTAGTGGATTGCAAGGTTGCAGATATGGTTTCTTCGCGCACGGTTTGCATCTTGACTCCTCTTGTGAAACCTGGCAAAAATAAGCACGACATGTCGTGTGAGCCTTCCGACCATCAAGACGGTCAATCCACGGGACCACCGAAGGACAGCCCGCGACCCAACCCACGCGACAGCCATGGAACAACCTTGGAGAAACCCACGGGTAAGCCACGGGACAAACCACAAAACAAACCACTGGACATCCGCGAAACCACCCACGAGACAATCGAGACAACTGCAACACAGTCCAGGGCAGCGCACCGAACAACCCAGAGAAAAACCACGGAATCACGGGACAACAAACGGAACAAAAACAACGGGGCATCCACTGGAAAATCACGTTACAATCCACGGGGCAGCCACGGGACAATCCACGGGGGCAACCACACGGGACAGCAACGGGGCAATCACAGGACAACCCTATCGGCCACCGCGGGACGGGAGAAGTCGTGCTGTTCGCCTTGCCCCTGCCTTGGCCGACACATCATCGCCCTCTTGCAGCTTCACCTCGCCTGAACGCGCGACCCGCACTGACACCGACACCGATTTCCCAGCTAGGGTCGCGTCGCCCTCATCCCGACACTTCCGACCTGAGGCGTGGCTGGCAATCAACACATCGGCATAAAACAAGTAACGACTGTAACACGCTGCCGAGCCATGAACCGCAGGCACGGGGCAGATGCTCGGGCCCCATCGAAACAATTGGCTGGGCAATAGCCCAGCTCGGTGAGGGGAGAGGAAGCGAATAATGACGGAGTGGATGTGTGTTAAGGAGGACAAGGCGGTAGGAAGCAGCAGGAAGACGAGTGCAATGGACGAGGTGAAGAGGTGAGGGGGAGGGCGAGGATGAGGAGAAACCGCTGTACGCGGAGGAGGACCAGGACAAGACAGAAGGTGAAAGGGGGAGAGGAGGGAAAGGCAATCGAGGTGGAGTAGATGAGTGGGATCAGGAAGGGTAGGAGCGGGACCAGTAGAGGGAGGGGGAAGGATGATGATGATGATGATGATGAGGAGGAGGAGGAGGAGGAGGAGGAGGAGGAGGAAGACAAACCCCGACACCCGACGCCACAGATCTTTAAATACGTGGGGCCTCGGAGCTGTCGACCCTCATTATTTAAAGTGATCTCTTGCTGAAAACCGTGGGCCCCAGGTCCTGGGAAGAAGTACCTGCGGGCCCAGCAGCGTACACAAACTTTGCAATCCTGGCGTGTGGCCAGGACGCTCGAGCTCTGTGCTCTATGGTCCTTAGTAAGTCGGGTCGGAGGGGGCCGATCGGGATGATCCTGGCGTCCCCGAAGGCTCTCGAAGAGGCGCAGCTGCTGGAAAACAACCCAGGGCCCGATATCACTGAAGAGCCACAACAAAATATCAGGCGACATCCGAAGGCTTCCACCCCAGCCGCTCCACCCGCCAGAAGAGCGGTCCTCGGAATCCTCGTCCGAGCTGGTCTCTCCGCCTCGGCTGTGGGACATTCCCCTCCTCCAGTTGGCCCAGGCCCGGCACTCGATGGTGGCATCGCGATCGCAGTCGGGCACGGAGACCGGCGGGAGGATGAGGAGGAGAGCGGGAGGAACATGGATGAGAAAGAGAAGCGAGGTCTGCGCTCCCCCGAAGGATGCCATACGTCCAGCAGTTGGAGAAGGCCCGCGTGACCATCGCACTCCCAGCTGTCAGAGCGAGGACACCGAAACCCTATAGAGCGCACTGCACCAGGACCATCGACTTCCGTCATGTACGCGGGTGCACGCCTCGTTCGGAGCGGCTCCCCACTCCTCGCGCACCTCCTCCGAGCAGAGATCTCTCTTCTGCGCTGGGCAGTGTGCTGCAAGCCGCCGAGGCTGCAGCAGCGCATGCGGTGCACGCTGAGGGCAGCCGCTCTCCCCGAGGCGCTCCGACTCCAAGGCGCCGCGCGCCCGCTTTCAGAAGCCGCGCGCCCGCCGACCAGCCTTCTCGAGCCGTGCAGGGCAGACCGAGCACCTCCAGCGGCCGTTGGCCACCTCGTGAAGGTCGTGCTGGAGAGGGCGTGGCTTCACTCGCCCCGCATCGTGTGAGCGAGCCCGGCGGCAGGTGGGCCCACTCCGCCCTTGGGAGCGGCCCCAGCTGACGGCATGCGCCCAGAGTCCCGCAGTCCACTGACGCCATCCGCGCAGACACACTCGAGCAGGAGCACAGCCTGGGCGCTCCTGGGAGGCATGCTAAGAGTGCTCATTTGGGCGCCTCGTCGGGATACCCTGGGAATTCGGATCGGGGCTCGAGGCGCGTAAATAGCGTTGGTTGCGCGGCCCCGCAGCCTCGAACCCTGGTGAATTACAGTGGGATCCCGCTCCCGGGGCCACCGTCCTTCATGAATCATTGCAAGCTCGCGCAACCAGCCAGCCAGCAGCTGCCAGACTCAAATGTCAATTACCAATCTAGACAACAAGACAATCGGCGAAATTGCCAGCCCGACAAGCGACAAGACAACCAGCCAACCTACCAACCAAGCGTCGCCGTGCAAGCCAGCAATTTGAGGGGGGTATGCGGCGGTTGACCAATCCCTTCAAATAAACATGAAGAGAAAGAGAAAGGGAAGGCCATCCATATATACATATATATATATATATATATGTATACACAGCTCAGAGATGCGAATATAACGAGAGAGAGAGAGACAGAGAAAGAGAGAGAGAGAGAGAGAGAGAAAGGGAGAACGGGAGAGAGAAAAACCACGCAAGAAAGGGGGGGGAACGAAGAGAGGGACAGAGGAAAAGAGCGAGAGCTAGATATGTATGGATTCCCTTGACAATGTTTGCACTTAGAGACTCTTACTTTTGGTTTGAGGAACTGGGCCAGGCTGTCGGTCTGGCGCTATGTTCGTCGTCGCCACCGCGTCGCCGCCCATCGTCTGGGCCTGTGCGTGTGTCTGGCGGCTATGGTATGGCCGTCGCCGCCCCGTCGCCGCCTCGACGCCGTCCGTCGCCGCCGTTAGATTGCATGGCATAGATTGCTTCGCGTTGTTTTGCATTATTTTGAGTTGCTGTGCGTTGCATTGCATTGTTTTGCGATGCGTTGCTTTGCGCCACACATATTGCACAACAACATGCACTGCCGATCTTGCACAGCCTCTATGGTACAACATAGGCTGCACCCCATGTATTGCACAACGCATGTTGCATCACATCGGTTGCTTCACAACAACTGCATCATGTGGGCCACACCGCATGTACGGCACTGAATTGATTACACACCATATATCGCGCAACGCAGGTTCTCCGCTGAGAAACTGTAATCTTCCTCCACCGCCCCCCCGCTGTTCACCCCAAGGATATCGCAATGTACATATGGTTCTGCCACACTGATCATTCCAAAAAGGATTTCGTACCATCCCAAGGAGTGTCATTATCGACCCCCCTCATCCCTGTCAAATCTGCCGACCCCTTTATGGGGCCACCAGGCTGTAGGCCGAAGTGTGCTGATCCCTGCACTAGTTGCAGTTTGAAGTATCCAATGTTGCAGTCCTGCTTGCTGCTTCCTAGTGAAAATTGTTTAAGCGCGGGGGAAAGAACTAATTATCGCAACCCGCCCATGAAAAGGAACCGGCCGTCCGGGATCAGAGGCCCGGTAAAACCCTTGCCGACGGCGCCATCCCGCCAGTCAGGCGCCAGAGCACGCTTCGGCGCGCACCGCTTCTTCCTCCAATTTTGACCAGGTTGCTAAAATCAATGAGGGCATCGAGATCAGTCTTCGACAGTTCCTGAGTTCCTGTACGTAATCGACGGTCTTGCTTTCGCTGGTTCTTTCAGATTTGAGCGCCAAAATCAACTGCGCTTGGTGTGAGGACTAGCCAGAACCATCCAGACCGTTGAAATCGTCCCAACCATCAGGCCGAACGCCACGCTCTGAAACGTTCAGGTTCTGTGTTCCCACACCTCTGCAACAGAGAACAAATCGAAGAAGACAAACGAAGCCACAGCGGCGTGGTTCAAGCCCTTGTTGTCCAGGTTGTTCGCGGTCAGCACCCTGAGCACAGCAATGGTGATAGCCCACCAGCCCATGCAGCGGAAGAACAGCGGGGAACCAAGCTCCAGAGCCTGGGGAAAGACGTGCTCGAGCGCTTGCGGGTAGAGCAAGCCCGCAAGGCCGCCTACAGAGTTGTACAGAGCGACGAAGTGCAACCAACCTTGCAATACTCGCATCGCCAAGAAGCGGCGTCCGAAAGGCGATGCGCGCGCAGCGGCGCCTCTGCCGATGCAGTCAGGTGGGTAAAACTACTGTGAGTCTCACTGGCGGTCTTGAGCCAAGGCTTGAGATGCCTTGAGCCCGCATGGCTAATGGTATCCATTGGCTGCGCCATGAGTTGCGCCATTAGTTGCGCAGCCAGCTGCCGAAAAACAACAACGGCCTGCGCTGGGTTTCGCCCACGGTTGTGCACTCCGCGGCCGACAGCAACAAAAACAGCATGCCGTAGGTTGGGCCATGCACTCGGGGGCCAACCGTAAAAAGGATCTGGCATTGATCGCGCAAGCGGTTACGAACTCGGCGACCGAACACCCAGACCCCCGACGTCATGATCTTTTCATGACCCGACCCCCAGAGGTCCGGACCCCTTCCCCGGGACCAACTTTTCATCATGAGTCGTTTTTTGACGGTCCCGAGGCCCAGTAAGGGACCCCAGGGGCCGAGAATTGCAAAAAACCTCCCGTCGCGCTTTTTTTTCACAACGCGAGGGGGTTCTGGGACACACCACTGGCTGCGATTGGCTACGCCATAGACTGCGCAGACTCCGCGACAGAGCACAAAAAAGCAGCTTGCGATTTTGCTTGGTGGCGGCGTAGACTCTGCGCACTCGGCGGCCGAGAGCGTGAAACCTGGCCTGCCTACGGGTTGCGCACTGGGTTTTGTGCACTCGACGGCCGACAATGAAATGGCCGCCTCACGAGTGCGGCCAGGCACCTACCCAAACCCCCTCGAGTCACGAAAAAATCTCGATGGAAGGTTTTTCGCTATTTTCGGCCTCTGGGGGCCCTCACCGGGCCTCGCGACCGTCAAAAAACGACTCACGATGAGAAACCGATCCCAGGGAATGGGTCCGGACCTCTGGGGGGCGCATCATGTAACAAATCATGACGTCGGGGGTCTGGGCAGATGCCTTTCGAATCATTCTCACCTCGCGAACAACAAGCTCGAGCCGCCAACAACGAGAGGAGGAGCGAGGCATGCGAGGGAAGAGACGGAGTGATATGACCACGGAGTCGAAGACGAAGAAGAGGACGAGGAGGAACATGATGAGAGGCAGCAGTGGAAGCGGCGAGATCAGCGGACGAAAGACACGATGATGATGATGAGGAGGAGGAGGAGGAGGAAGCGGGGGGTGGAGGGTATGAAAATGAGGAGAAAGAACATGAGAGATATACATAGGACCTTCCATAACCATACCGAACCGCCAAATGACCCCAGGAGAGTCCTACGTAGAATTGCCTAGACATGTGATGTTGCATGCACGATTTTCATGTCACATGGCGGTCAAACAACAATGATTGTGAACGAGCCGGCTGGGCTGGTTTTGCCTGCTGGTCTGCTTGGGCTGCATTGGGGGGTGACTTTGGCAGGCTTCCAAGACCACCTGAATTGGGGCTGGGATGGTCTTGGCTGGCTGGGTGAGCTGGACTGTCACGTAGGCATGAGACGGTTCGAGGATCAAGCAAATAAGCAATTGCGTAACGCCTCCAAAACTGAAGCCAAGCTGGCAAACTAGCAAGACGATGCGCGCCAGCCACGAGCGTGTCATTTTCCTGGCAACAACGCTGGCAACGCGACGTGTGCCAGAAGCGAGCGGGTATCCATCCACTCGAATTTATAGGAGGTATGCGCAAGGGACGCAGGAGGGACACCGGGCAAGGGCGACAGCAAAGGGCACTACTACAAAAATAGCTTACGTAGGCAGGGGGAGACCGTTTGGCATATCCCAGACCACTACCCCCGCTGCATCCTGCTTCTCTTTTGAAGGACGAGGATGGGGAACGGAGGTGGCCTGTGGTAGTCGAGCAGTGCGTGCCCGAGGCTTCGGACTCGCTGCTGCGCGTCGGGGCTCCAGCCTGTCAGAGCCTCGAATCTGAAGAGTATTCTGACAGGCAGGCTACTCGCTCCTTCTCATCATTCGCGGATCCACCGACCGCTCGTACAGTCGTACCGATCGAATGGAAACACATCCGTGGAGAACAGGTGAACCCTTCGAGGTGGGGTAATCGAATGGATCGATGCCGAGCGACCGCACGCATCGTCGAATCGACCGCACGGTGGGCAGCCCCGTGGCGGACCCCATAGAGCCCCGAGATGCCCCTAGAGGCAGCTTGCAAGTACCCAGAGAGGTCTCTTCTTCCCCCATTCCTCTTCCTTATAAGCAACTTCTCCCTGTCGCACCCCGAGGCAAGTTTTCAGGGCGGGCCGGGCAACAGTTTCACGGATTGAGGGCGGGGCGTTTTCAAGATGTGGCTCTCGCCTTAGCGCGGCGCGCACTCGTTTTAACAAGTTGCAAGAGCTTCACGGATTGAGGGCGGGTCGTTTTCAACATGTGGCTCTCGCCTTTCCGCAGCGCACAGTCGTTTGAAAAGTTGCGAGAGTTTCACGGATTGAGGGCGGGTCGTTTTCAACATGTTGCTCTCGCCTCAGCGCGGCGCACGTTCGTTTGAATCATGTGCAAGAGCTTCACGGATTGAGGGCTGATCGTCTTCAACATGTGGCTCTCGCCCTAGAGCGGCGCACATTTGTTTCAAACATTTGCAAGAGTTTCACGGGACGGCGGGTCGTTTTCAAAATGTGGCTCTCGCCTTAGCGCGGCGCGCATTCTTTCTAACAATTTGCAAGAGGTTCACGGATTGAGGGCGGGTCGATTTCAAAATGAAGCTCTCGCCTTGGCGCGGCGCGCATTCGCTGTAAAAGCTTGCAAGAGCTTCACGGATTGAGGGCGGTTCCTTTTCAAAATGTGGCTCTCGCCTTAGCGTGGCGCACATTCCTTTGAACAATTGGCAAGGGTGTCATGGATTTCCATGATCAGCGTGCCAGAATATGTTTTGAATGGATTCCGGATTACGCGGGTGCATCCGTTATGTTGATTCGCTGTGTTGAAGTCCCAAGAATGACCTTCCGGCACGATTCAGGACTGTCAGGACGCAAATATCAGGTTGATCCGTGGCGTTGGAATCCCGAGAACAATGTTTTGGCATGCTTCAGGGTATTCAAACGATTGTCTTCCAAAGAGGCAGTTCCTTCAATGGAAAAGAACCGTCGTAGGAGCCTGTGAAGAGGGAGCTTGGCGAGAGGGCTTGTTCCAACATCGTTGATGACTCTTGGGTCTACACTGTTCCTCCTCCTTCTCCTCCTCCCCCCAGTTTCTAGAAGGCCCGAATGAACGACCCTAGAGACTCTCTGGACGCTCCTTGGAGCCTCTCGAAGGCTCCCGTGGAAGGCCCCCCTCGGAACCCCCGAAGCCCATGAAGCCAGTGGAGACGCACTGGCATCCAACGGCCCCTTCGCAAGCGCCATTGGCAAGACTCGGAGTTCTTCGAAGGCGCCCTGGAAGCATCCGGAAGTTCCTGAAGAAACTTATGGCCCCGGTGGGCCCCGGAGGCCCAAGGATTTACTCTACTGTGGTGAACCTGGGGGTTGGGTTGGGTTGTAAGGTACTTGCAATGTAGTTGTAAGGTAGCTGTAAGGTAGCTGCAACATAGTTGCAAGTCGGTTAAGCGTTTGCAAGATCAGATATCTTACGTAGCTGCATTAGCAAGTCGCATAACATTTGCATCAGTTGGCCAGCACTTGTCTTATCTTATCTTGACTTAGGCCGAGTTGCAACTTGACGCAGCGACATTTTGTTGATGGTTGAAGAGGGATTTGCACAATGTTAAAGTCAGAATGCCACTTCACATTTTTGTATGCGGGTGGGGCCCGCATTGCTCCTTTTTGATTTTCAAACGTTGCCCACGGGGCAATTATGAATTGAATATTTCAAATGCGTGAAGACGCATCAGTCGCTGGATTCTGTGCCAAGTGGCAATTGCACGCTCGACGAGCGACTCCGCGATTAAGTTTGGTCCGCGTTTGCAGCAACTGCATTCTCCACTATGCGTCGCAATTCGTTTTTTTCATGCATCATGCATGCATTCGGTACAACGCGTGGCATTATTTCAAGTGAGACCACATTATATATCAAAAAAAGATTGCTGTCGCAGCATTGGGACTTGCAGTGGCGATGTGTAGGCGTGTCAGGCTCGAGCTCGCCTCTCTCTTCTGCAGCTGCTGCATTTCCAGTGCGCACGATGCAGAATTTCTATCCGCGGGAGCTGGTGGATTTCATTAGCGGGCGCATCGAGATGCATCGCGATGGCAAGCTTGCCCCGATCACAGCTTGGAAGGATTGCGTCGACCGCCTTTTGAAGGATAAGGTCGCCAAGCAGATCGTCGCCGAGGCTGGCGAATTCATGATCCATCCCTCGAATCGTTCTGGTCTTGGCGTGAACGCCTACAACGTCCACAGGGTTGGCGCCATGCTCAGCAAGATCGGCGTTGACCCTGCAGAGCTCGAGAAGGCTGTTGCGTTCGAGCGCATGCCCACGGATCCGATGAGGTCGTCCCAAGTTGCATTCAATCAAAAAATGATCTCGTCCAGCAAGGGCATGCTGGCGCCGATGACGGGCGCGGAGAGGTTCTGCTCGGTGGGGACGGGCCACACCACGCAGTTTTTCAAGGCAGTGAAGGCGGGTTGCTCCACCCCTGAACCGACCCTCGCCGACCCGACTAGTCGGAAGATGAACGCCGAGACGTTGTCCAAGGACGTGCGTTTCCACGACGCCCTCAAGAAGGGCTGGCGTTGGACCGTCCTGCCGTGGCAGGCAGAAATCACGTGGCCGCACCTTCCAGATTTGGCACAGCGTGCCCTCAACGCGAGCAACAACGTTGCCAGTTTGATGTCGGAGCTCGAAGTGTGCGTGAGCATTGCAGAATTTGCAGAACTGATGCCACCTGGGTCTTCTTTCGGCGACTGCGTTGATGCAGTGAAGATGAACCAGCCTCCGTGCCAGGCAGGCTACTCGGGAATGCATGTCTTGCAAATGCGCACGGCGCACGCGGGCGCGGCCACGGCGCGTTGAAACGCCAGCAACGCGTTGCCGATTGCGTTTATCCGACATGCGTCTTGCATGCAGTCTGCGCTGTGGCCGCGCGCGCCTGTGCCGCGCAGCATCTGCATGGGGGGGATGAGTGTCCGCCGAGAGGACTACATTGATAAGATTGGCAAGCTCGCAACGCACTGCGGCGGGGGATCGGGCGTCCCGTTGGTTAAGTTCATTGATCGGTTTGGCAAGATGTACGGTGCTAACAGGAAGCTCGGGCAGGATTTCGTTACGTCAGTTGTCGACGTCCATTTCGGTGATCTCGAGCCGTGCGTATTCATTCGCATCGCAAGCATCCTTGCGAACCTTGCTTCCGATAAGCAGCCGGACGGCGTGGCGAAGCTACTGGTCCCCAGCGACGTTGAGAGGTTGAAAGGCAAATCCGTCAAGGACAAAGCGACTGCGCTCGACAGGGACCTTTCCAAATGTTATCGCATCGCAGGCTCCCTGCGCGACAGCGGCCACATCGATCTAGAGCAGCATGACATGCTGGTTGGGAAGTTCTTCACTCGTTCAATGTTGCGCTTAGTCGGGAAGGGCAAGCAAGGGCCAGAGGGCGTCGTGTATGAGAGCCAGGTTCCGATTATCTCAGACTTCGTACCGGAGGCAGCCAGCATGTCTGGCTGCGGTGTTGTCATAGACACAGACGGCGAGTGGAAACCTCATGCGCCCCTTGAAGCCAGCGAGCCGCATTCTACAGATGACGGGATGGTCGTGATGACCGAAGAGGACCTGCGCAACCCAGAGCGCATCTTGGCAACCAAAGGTTTCACTGTTGGGAGCGTCGTGTTTGAGCGCGCCGTGAGCGCGAATGCGGGGCTGTACAAGATAGTGTCCATCAGTTCAGCCGAAGTAACCATGGGGCAGCTGACTGCATTTACTGAGCCAACGTTTGACGTGAAGGTCGCCCTCGCGCTCTTCTTGAAGGAGTGGGCGTCGTACAAGGGCAGCGTGCCCTTTGCAGTGCCGACGTCTGCAGTGACGTGCGCTTCGGCGCATCATCTGATGAAGTTGGATGAGGCGCGTTGCACTGTGTTCAAAGCCCTCGAAGATTTCGAGTTGACTGCCAATGGTGGCACGATGTTGCAATACGGCCTGACCCCCAGCGTCGTCGTCGCTGCCCAGAAGATCGAGAAGGGCAAGCTCGTCCTTGCCCCGTTCTCTGAGCTGAACAAGATCAAGGCAGAGCCGTCGCAGGGCGCGGTCCAGGTCAAGTGCGGGTCCGCAGTGCTGTACGTATCGCCCCCGACGAGGGCGACCGATCAGCAGAAGGCCGAATCAGAAGATGTCTTCTTCATTCCTTATTGGTGGGTTCGGGAGACGGACAAAGAGGACCTTGCCAACGTGGCCCTCGTTCAACAGAGCACCGTCCATATCAGTTTCAAAGCTTACAAGAATACCAAGACCTTGCAGCAGTTCGACAAATTGCTCGTTTATAAAACCAAGGCGCACCATGTGCCTTTGCAGTCTGCAAAGAGGGTCAAGCTCTCGGAGGGGGATGCCAAGCCTAAGGGCAAGGCTAGGGACAAGAAGAGCTAGGCCTTCCCCAAATGGCGACGGGCAGTTGCCAATTCCATCGATTTAGTGCGACCACCATTCGCTCTCTGTTTGATTGCGCTGCAGCGCAACGCGTCCCGCACGGTGTGCGAATGGCGCAGGTTAAAAGCGCCATGCGACGCGCACGGCATGCACATGCAACGCTTTCACATTTGAGATATCGCCCAGTTGTGTTTCAAGGGTGTGCACCGACCCCTCTCCGCAGCACTCATGCATGCTGTCGTTTGCGGGAGAGGCGCGGGTGGAGCCACAACGAGGGATATGCGAAAACACACGTGCTCAACGTTACACCTGCAACTCTAATGTCTCTCCGTCTTTCCCTATCTCTCCATCTCGATCAATGCGTTGTTCCTCCACTCTCTCCCCTCTCAACATCTGTCTTGATCATGCCACCCTCGCTTTCGCGCGTCCGACTCCTCATGCGCGTGCCATGCGCACCGTCCATTGATGGCCCGCTTGTCAGGCGTTTTGTCTCGAGCGCTGCGCGCGTTGTGTTCGTGGGCCGTGGCGCATGTCCACGCTGGAATGTTCGGTTGCATGGAGGCTTGAGGTCAATGTTGGCGATCACATGTGGGCCCCCAGGGCTGTTCAGAAATGCAGCGACGACGTGTACGCCATGGTGCACCCATACGATTACAGTTTGGTCAAATCTTTGTTGCTCTGCTCTGGGGAGGGATGCCCCAAGTCTACGGCCAGGCCATCTCTCGCCAACGCTCCTGGGTACAAAGCACTTCTTGCTGCGAGGAACGACCTCCTTCGTGAAGATGCTGCACCTATGCGCAACCCCCCGCGGCGCCTCTTTGCTCAGAGGAGCAGTCCGAAGCGGAGGCCCAAGCCAAAGCGTAAATCACGCCAAGAGATCAGGGCCCAGAGAGAGGGGCCGCCCATTGTGATGGACGTCGAATTGCCCTCAGTCGGCGACGCGTCCTTCCCATCGGTCAAGATGCTGCTCCCAGTCAGGAGCACCGACCATGTGGGTCAACGCTTCCGACGACTCCATCTGCACGCTCGTGCAATACATCTTCGCGCACGGCGTCACGACCGCCACCGTCACATCAAAGAGGTCGTATTACAAGAGGGGCGGTGCCGCCGATGAGGATGAGGATGCCAGCGCGCTGCAGGACAAGAGTGATCACGAGGCCAACGATAGTGATGCACGTGACCGTGCAGATGCCCCAAGTCGCGATTGTTAGGATCACACGGCCAATGTTTCACATCGGCACCTGCCAGTGCGTACCAGCAATTGTTCGCATATCAATAAAATGCACAGAGGTATGCATCGTTGCTCCGTTGTTTTGCGCATGCCTGTCTTCAGCGATACGTTGCTCGACATTTGCAGTGTCAGATACGCTCACCGCATGTTTGCCAAGCTTGGCCATTCATTTGCGTGCAGCACCTCCACCTCCTCCTTGAGTGCACCCTCGCCGCATTGCCGTTTGTGCTCCAGCCTTTCGTGGCTATAGCTGCACCAGCCTGCGGCGCCGCGGGCCTGCCGAGGCCCCCGCGAGCCCCTCGAGGCGCTCGCGGCGCCCCCGAGGGCTTCGGGGGCCTGCCGAGGCCCCCGCGAGCCCCTCGAGGGCTTCAGGCGCGGCCCCGCGCTCGGGCGCTCGACGCCATGTCGGCTGCGCGCGAGCTCCTGGCTGGGCCAGCGCCAGCGCCGCCAGCAGCTGATGCTGGCCAGCAGGGCGACGCCCAGGAGATTACACACGGTAAAATTTATCAGCCCGCCCGTCTTCGCCAAGCTTACGCTGATTCGTCGTGCGCCGATCGCGGCCCACGACGAGGCAGCGCGAGCGTGGACTGCACAGACGGTGGCGCGCTGGGCGCGCCATCGTTGCAGCTCCCACTGCAAAATCAGGCCCCGATGGGCCTCGTGGAGGGGGCTTGCACGCCCCAACCTACCGGATTGTTTCTTTTTTTGGTCGGCCTCCGCCGAGGACGACGCCAAGGCTGCCAAGCGTGCCAAGCCGTCGCGGCCGCGCAGCATGGACTTCCAGATGCCGCTCACCGCGACGGAGGCGCGCAAGGGCGAGCGCGTGGCCAAGTTCGCGGACAGCCTCGCGTTCAGGAGGTTGCAGGGCAGCAACGAGGACGCCAACGACGGCCTGGTGCAAGGCCTGCAGGGCGTGTACTACAAGGTGGGTTACGTGAACGGCTCGCCGATCTATCGGCAGGAGCCTGGCGCGCCCGACGGGGCCAACACCAGCGAGCTCTTCTTGGTGTACATTGTGCATGCGGACGAGGAGCGCACCTTCTCGCGCTGGGTGGTCTCCAGCACGTTGGACGTGGGTTCGATCTTGTACTGCCCCGACGGCTGCGTGTACGCCAGCGGGATCGGCGACCATACGACGTGGCCGACCGAGCTCGTCAAGGCCAGGGGGCGGGCGGGGGAAGGGGTGGGGGATATTGAAGTTTGCAGTGCGCCTGCAACAGCGGTTGGCCTACGACGGCCCATGGGGGCGACTGGGCCCATATAGGGCTCGATGGGCTATCGCCCCCCCTCCTACTCCTCCGCCTCCTCCTCCTCCTCCTCCTCTTTCTCATGCCTCCCCTCTTCACCTTTTTTCCTTCAGCCTCGTCCAGCTTCCTCCTCCCTCCTCATGCCCTTGTCTTTCCTCCCTCCTCTCCCCGTCCTGCTTCAGGGCAGATGCGTTTGTGACCCCGCTGCCCCCTTTCCCACGGGCGGGAGGCCGTCGCGCGTGGAAAAACATGCCATTGCCGACCAAAACGGGCCATGCAAACAACACGTTGTTTTTCGTATTTTGTGAGATCGCGTTCTGGCGCGTTCGGTGTGTTTCTCCACGCGCGACGGCCTTCCGCCCGCGGGAAAAGGGGGCAGTGGGATCACAAACGCACGCTGGCTCGGCGGAGGGCCGGCGACAAAGAGGGGCGGGGGGGGGGGCAACCGTCAAACCGAAGAGGGGGGGGGGGCCGCCAAACCGAATCTCGGGCGGCCAAAGAAGGGATGGGGAGCTGTAAGGGAAGGAGGACGAGGAGGAGGATGAGGAGGAGGGCGATGAAGGGGATGATGATGAGGAGGAAGAGGAGGAGTCGCCCGAGGGCCTCACGGATGAGCCGCTGCACTTCCTCGAGGTCGTGCACTACGCCGAGCTTCTCGAGAAGATGCTCGACGAGCAGGCCGCAGCTGCGGCATCGCTTGCGCCTGCGGCTGCGCCTGATGCAGCGGCGGCGGCAGGGAGCGGCATCATCAGGGCGTGGCCTGCTGCGAAGAAGCAGCCGAAGCCGCCATCGACGCCACCGCCCTCGGTGCTCGCGCCGCCGCTCCCGCCGCCGCCCGCGGCGCCCACGCCGATGGACCACCGCTACAACAAGGGCGCCGTCGGCGGCGAGCAGGTGCGCGGCGGCTGGTCGGCGAGGCTCATGCGCTTGGCGGACAAGTACGCCGCCGAGGACTGGGCAGGGTGGGACGCGGTGATCGCGGCCATGGCCACTGGCGAGATCCAGAAGGGCAGCGGTTGGTTCGCCGACCAGGGCGAGAAGGCCATCGAGGCCTACAAGAGCGCCGACTACGACACGGTCGAGCGCATCTTGGCCGAGGCCCGCGAGCGCTTCGACTCGAAGGGCCAGGGCAAGGGCAAGGGCAAGGGCAAGGACAAGCCCAAGTCGGGCAGGTTTCCACTTTGAGAAGCTGGCGGGCGTCTACGAGGCGCTCTCGTTCATCTATGAGGTGATGGGGGCGCTGCTATGAGGCACGTCGGCGTCGCAGCTGACATCAACACCCACCAAACCACCCCAACCCAACCCGAAGGCCCAAATTTATCCTCGATTTCCAGTGGGGGAGGGTCGGGGAACGTTGAAAAACACATGGTGTCCGTACCCCCCAACCCGCAATTCGGGTCAAACTCGGGTCTTCGGGTTGGGTTGGGGTGGTATGGTAGGTAGTCATGACAATGGCCGTGGGTGAACCACGGCGACTGCGCCCGCGTCACTTCGAAGTGTTATCACATTGTGAAGTGCGCAGTCGGCCTCCCTTGGAAGTGTGATCACACTTTGAAGCGCGATGACACCTCACTTCAATTTGTATTCACACTTTGAAGTAACAGGTTATGCGCTTCGAAGTGTGATCGCACTTTGAAGTGACGTCGCCTCCGCACTTCAAAGTGTATTCACACTTTCAAGTGTTGTTATGCGTCCAGGCTCGTGCAGAGCATAAGAGATTGATTTGGCTGAGCGCAGGCTCTAGGGCAGGCGCCATGACGCGCTGCCGCCTGCGCGGCTGCCAGACATTCGCGTGGCCTATATGAGGCCGCGCGCGATCCCAGCGGGATGATTGACCGCTCGTGGATCTGTGAACCACATCTCCCTCCCCTCGTGCGTCTTGTCCCCAGCCGCCCTCACTCCCTCCGCCACAGACTGCATCGCCCTCCGATGCAGTCCTCATTCTCGTTACACCGCGTGTTGCATCGCCTCCCGCTGCTCTCCGATTCGCCAGATGTTCCTGAGATTGTGCATCATGTTGTTGCCCATTGCTTCCCTCTGACCGCCCGAGGGCTGCAGTCCACTGCGTTCGCGCCCGACGGCAATGTCTGCAGTCTACTGCATTCGACGGCAATGGCTGCAGCCTGCTGCATTCGCGCCCGACGGCAAGGGCTGCAGTCTACTGCATTCGCGCCCGCGGGGTGGGGATGGGGAGGGGCATGTGGGGATGTAGTGTAGCTGGTTTGCTCAAAGTGTTAGCGCGCACTCATCGCGCCTTCTCGCGCTCGCTTGAGCTCCTCGCGCCTCCTTCGCGATGGCGCCGAAGGTGCGGGCTGACGCGGCGGCGCCGCCGCATGTGCCGCGGGCGCTGCGGCCGAGCGAGAAGGAGCAGATGAAGGCCAAGATCCGCGACCTCACGAAGAGTCGCAACGAGTGGAAGGAGATGGCCCTCGGCCTCAAGCGCTTCGTCGAGGGTGTGGCCAACAAGTCGGAGCAGAACAAGTACGCGAAGCAGGTCTTCGTCGACGTGCGGCGCCTGTGGACTGGCTCGCGCTCATGCGCCACGCAGTCGAAGCCGACGTCGCTCGGTCGGCTGCAGCGCCTTCAAGATATCCCAGAGGTCATGACTGCGCCGACCTCGTCGCCTTCATCTGATATCCCAGAGGTCACGACTGCGCCGACCTCGTGAGCAGCCAGGTGGACCTCGTGAGCACGTCGTGCCTGTGCAGCCAGGTGGACCTCGTGACCACGTCGTGCCTGTGCCGACCTCGCGAGCACGTCGTGCCTGTGCGTGGCGCACGGGAAGGTCATCGCGCCGTGCATGAGGTGGGCGCGTTCCGCACCAGGCGGAGCGCCGTCTTTCTAGGAGGATGATGATGATGATGATGAGGATCACCACCCACCAAACCACCCCAACCCAACCCGAAGGCCTCAATTTGCCCTCCATTTCCAGTTGGGGGGGGGCTGGGAACATCGAAAAATACATGTGGAACCCTTGCCCCCCCCCCAACCCGAAATTCGGGTCTTCGGGTTGGGGTGGGGTGGTCTGGTAGGTAGTCAGAGGAGGAGGAGGAGGAGGAGGAGGAGGGGGGAGAGGAGGACCAGGAGGAGAAGCAGCACGGCCAGGGCGGGGGGGAGGGGGGTGAGGAGGGTGGGGGAGGGGGAGGAGGAGGAGGGGGAGGAGGAGGATAATGCGGAGGAGGATCGATGATACGGATCTTGCCGAGTGATCTTGCCAAGCGAGCGCGGAGTTCCAGCCGCGCGCCTCTGCATTAGACAAATGTTGCCTTCCACCGCCACCAGGTTCAGCTGCGAGTCTGACCCGCAAGCCCCCCGAACGGACACGCATCCATACAGCCAATCGGCTTGGCACGCACATGAGATTGATGCCTTAAACCGACATCATGATGTTTTCCCATATACGCATTACCATTTTCACTTTGTCACGCATGCGATGCGCCCTGCGCAAGTTGTGACGACCCATGTAGTCGTTCATGTTTTCCCTTTGTCAAGTGCGATCGGCATTCCATGGCCGCGTTCGGATCAAGCCTCGAGGGGCTGCAGGTGCTGCAGGGGTACAGGGTGCACCGCGCGCAGTCCGACATGGTCAGTACCGAGGACATAGCGCGCGACGTTTCTGACTTTTCGGACTTGTTGGCGAAGCGCCCCGACAGCGAGGAGCTGCAGAAAAACTTGTCTGCATCCCTGTGCACTCGCATACAGTCACTCACAGCGCTTTCAGCGCCAGATGCCATCGTCCTCACCGAGTTGATTGAAAAGAAGTGCACGGTAGCCTCCGTGAAGCGTGCAGTGCTGGCGGCAGTCGATATCAAGGTCGCCAACATCGCTGCAGCGGTCCCAAGTAGCATCAGCGATGCTGGGGATCAGACGCTGTCCCACATATACAACTACCTGACGGGCAAGGATTGGATGGTCCTGGAGGACTACAGAGCGTCGGAGACCAAGAAAATGGCCATCCTTGCAACACGGTTGCATCGTTTGGGAATCTTACAGCCAGCGCACGATAAGTGCTTGAAATGGGCAATGGTAGTATTGATTTGGTGCGAGCATGGGAACACCAAGTCTTGGCCTAGCTACCAGAGCATCTACAACAGCTTTCGCGATTTGGTGGGCCACATGAAAAACACATCGGCCCCATTCACAAAGTCGGCACTCACGACGTATCCCGAGCGTCCTGCGGATTTGCCCGCATCTTTGCGCACGGCTGCTTATGATGATGACGACCCGCCCGTCGAGAAGGTCATCGACTTGCACACCTTCCTAGGCAAGCACATCCCGCTGCGCGACAGCAACATATTGCTCAAGAAAGAGCGGGCTGGCTGTTGGCAGTCGTCTGACTTTACCCCGCTTCAGCAGGATCGGCACGGTGGTCGGCACTCGAGCTGGGACGGCAGCTCTGACTTGAATAAACTGGCCGCTCAGATCCATGGTTTGTACACTGCAGGGCAATCGGGTGCCGGCTCTGCTCACGTGCCAGCCGCGTCGTTCAAGCCAGGCAAGAGCATCATTGCAGGCGCGGCCCCAGCCGCAGATGCAGCTCGGGCTGCAGAGCCCAAGGTCACAGCACTTCCACTCGGCGACGGTGAAGCAGCTCCTGCTGATGGTGACGCAGCTCCTGCGGCGGGCGACGCAGCGCCCACTGCTGCTGGCGCAGCGTTGGCTGCGGATCGCGTCGCGCAGGAGGCGTGCGAGAAGCAGGCGTTCGACGCTTTGGTGACGAAGGGCAAACGCAAAGCCAAGGAGAGGCCCGCTGCTGCAACGGATGTTGCACAGAAGCCAGCGGCGGCCAAGAAGAGGCCCGCTGCTGCAACGGGCGTTGCGCCCGCCCTGAAGAAGCCCGCTGCAGCGTCGTGGGCGCCCAAGGGCGGTGTCTTCAAGATCGTTTTTGAACCGTGTGACGGCCAGTGCACGCAGAATGCGGTCGCTTCCAGGTGGTACGGGCGGGCGCTCAAGTGGGCCAAGGCAAACGGCCGTACCGAGAAGCAGGCGCTCGACTATGCAAAGGATGCATACAGGTCGGCAAGCGAGATGTGGAGGAGCAAGAAGAACGCCTGATCTATGTCAGATATGTCGAGCATCAGCGCCGATTGGATGCGTGAGCTGACGGGTCTCTATAAATGCACTATATGAGTATAGAGTATGGGTTGTGCGTCATTGCTCGCATCTTGTTCTTTCGGAGCTTTGCGAACCGATCGCCGCTAGCGTACATATGAGAAAACAATGTATCGCATGCCATTTCCCTTGCCTGCGCACTTGGGCGCGTCTCTCCGCGGTTTTACGTGTCGGCATTTGCGCATGCAGCGCGCGTTCCGCCCATCGCTGCAGCACCCCCTGCAATCGCGCGCGTGGCGCGGCCTTCGGGCTTGCAGCTGTGGCTGCAATGTTGTTTGTGTGATTGCACATCGCGGTATACCATGGTCGCGCGCTCAGGGGATGTGATCGGCGGAGGGGTCCGTTCTCAGACGGGGGGACGCATGGGGGGGGGTGGAGGGAAAGGGTGAAGGGGGGGGGTGCATGGGGCAGTGGGGCACATGTGGGGAAGCATGGGCGAGGTGAGTTCGGGGAGGGGCGGGCGCACGAACAGCCGATGCAGCTATGACTGCATGTGCAATTCAGGCAGCACACATGTGCCCTCTGCAATATTGATTGCAGTTTTGATTGCACGAGCGCACTCAGCTGCAACTGCAGGATCTCTGCATTCACAGATGCGTGCAAGCACGCGCGCCCGATTGCAGGACATGCGTTCAGAGGCGCAGGTGACTGCGCATGCCACGCGCACGCTGTTGCCATGCAATCCTTGCTGTGCTCGGTGAAGTGGTGCGCGCAGGTGTCTGCAGCGGTGACTGCGCCCGTGGTGCAAGCATTCTTTTCAAATGATGAGTCGCATCTGTTTCAGGCCCCCCCATATTTCCTATGCAAACGCACGCGCTTCTATGCGCCATCGGCGCGCCAACCCCCATGCGCGCAGTTGCCGTGTATAGCTCGAGGGCGGGCTCGCGGTTGCGCTGCTCATGGTGCCCAAACCTGACAAGTACCAGAAGATAGAATCCTTGAGGCGGAAATGTCCGCATGTATCTGCTGCTGCACTGGCTGCAATCTTGGACGAGGTCACGTGGGAACCCTTCTCAGCATCACGGAAGGATATCCGTGATGCTAGAGATTCGGTCATAAACCAGTCGACTCCTTATGGTACCTTGTTCCGTGGGATCACTTGCTCTGCCAAAGATTCAGAGATTAAGTTTCCTGTTGCCAATCTCCCTGCAATATTGTGCGTGGCGTACAACCAATGTAGCAACTGGCGGGGCCCTCATTCAAAAGACTTTGGCGGCGAGGCCGTGCTCTTTCGAGCGACCGTGGTCGTTGATATTTTATTCCGACGAGGTAACACCAGGCAACCAACTATCCCCAGACAATTCAAGGAAGATGTGGATGTTCTACGTATCGTTTCTAGAACTGGGGCCAGAAGTGTCGTCGCAAGAGGATGCGTGGTTCTGCGTAGGTGCCCTGAGGTCAAAACGTGTATCCGATATAGATGCAGGCGTCGCACAGGCATTCAAAATGCTTATAAAAGACATGTTTTGTAGGTCGGATTGCTCACTGCACACAACGGGCGTTTCATTGGAGCCTGGAGTCAGGTTACATTGCAAACTTGGGATGGTTCTCCAGGGCGGCGGTGCCCAGAAGTTGGTTTGGCTGATTCAAGGAGATGCAGGTACCAAATGCTGCATGCTCTGCCGCAGTGTAATTGCGATGGACAGCTCCCTGGTCGACGAAGATGGGGTGACCCTGCTGAGAGCAGACGTCATGCGTGAGGGTGACATCGATTTTGCGACGAATGATGACATCAGGGGGAGCGTGCGGCGGCTGGCTGCATTCCACGCGACGGACACCAACGCCAATTTCAAGACCTGCGGGGGGCCTGCAAACTCAAAGGAGGGAGAATGACCTATAGGATGATGAAGGGTGGGAAGATGATGAAGGGGAGGGGGATTGGAAGGGGAATGCGAGGATGACGAGTGTGGCCCCAGGATCCGCGAGCAAGCGTTCGGTTTCAACCATAATGAGCAGAACATGCTGCTCGATCCACAGCTGGATCGCATTATCTTACCTGTTGACCAGTATTGCCACGACTGGATGCACGCATTCTTTATTCGAGGTGTTTTTAACATTTCGACGCATCTCTTTCTTGCAGGTTGTAAGAATAATGGGTTGTCCAACGTATACTCACGTTTCGAGGAATACATCAAGATGTGGTCACTGCCCATCGCGCACGGCAGCGCTGATAACTTGGCTAAGTTTTTTTTTTTTTTTTTTTTTTTTTTTTTTTTTTTTTTTTTTTTTTTTTTTTTTTTTTTTTTTTTTTTTTTTTTTTTTTTTCAGAAGGGCCGCGATACTTCCAACGGCAAGGCGAAAGCGTTTAAGTGCCAGGCGAGTGAGGCATTGACTTTGCTGCCAATGATGTATACGTTGTGATGACGGTTATATTGCCTGCAGGGGTAGCACGCGCGGAGTGCACCGCTTTTGTTCGGTTGTGTGATTTGGTGTGGTGCATCGAAGCTGCAGCATCATCCCGTGCGTCTGCTGACGCTCTCAGGAACAGGACGAACGCGTTTCTGGATGCTTGTGAAGCAGCAGGGTGGCAGGAATACATGACACCGAAGTTTCACTGGCTGGTCCATTTCCCAAGGCACCTGATCAAGTTCGGATGCCTCATGTCGTGTTTTGTGCACGAGAGAAAGCACAGAGTGCCCAAGCGGTTCTGCAATGATATGCGCCAGCTGGCAGCTTCTGAGAGGAGTGTGCTGTCCGAGGTCACATGCCTGCAGTTGGCAAATTTGCGCAGCACCAACGTGTTCGACTTCTCGCCGCACTTGGTGTGTCCCAGGGCGGCACCTAAGAAGATGCACGCCTTCCTGGAGGAGAAGCTCGGCCAGCGCCTCCCCAGGGACAGCACGACCACGGCTCTTTCGGCTCGGGTGTCGACGTTGTCGACATGCCAATCCCGCGACATCGTGCTGCTCTCCGTTGCCAATGGTGGCAAGGCGTGTGGGGAGGTTTGGTTTCACGCTGCTGTAAACGGAACGATGGTATCGCTGGTTTCAATCTGGGACACCCCTTGCTACGATGATCGGCTCGGCGTGCTGACCGTGCACCCGACCGACGACGACTTGCAGCTGGTGCACACGACCGACATCATCACTGCCATGGCGGGGCGTTTGCCAAGTTTCCGAACCATCACCACCACTATACGGGCGTGCCGTCTGCAAGCAACTGTCCGCTTTGCACACGTGCAATTGTGAAAAATGCATGGTGGACATTTGCGATGCGGGACGTCCGTTGTGGTTGGTTCGAAAGGTTCGAAGACTTGCAAGGCATGCAGGCGCCAAGGAGGCGGATCAATCGTGATAGTGCCTCCCATGTTCAAGTGGTGAGACATCGCGTGAGCTGCTACCTGCTTGCTTATGCGCAGCAGCGCAAAAAAAAAACATTGCTTTCCAATCCAGGTGTCGCTCGCCTTGCGCATCGCTTATAGAAAAACAACAATTCGGGAGCTAAAAATGCAGTGGCTGCACGTCAACATGCAAGTACTTGCAACTACTTGCGCTCAGTTAGCGCAACTTGTAAGTTCCGAAACCAACTTGCTAAGTCTGCTAAATCTTACAACCACCCAAGTTCACCACAGTAGAGGCTCTTTACGACTGCTTCGTTAGGAGGCACCTGCTGGGAGGTCTTCGTCGGAAGGGTTAAGAAGGATTCAACCCCATGGGGGGGCTGTTGCGCCGGATTGGGCCTCGGAATAAACGGGATTAAGCCGGATTTAGCGGGATCGAGCCGGATTCAACGGAACCAAGCCAGATTAAACCGGATTTCGGACCAGGGCAAAGTCAGAATTTGACCTCCCAGGAGTTGCATCCGAAGGGGCGCCTGGAGGCCTCTGGTCCGCGTCTATTGCCTGGTTGCCGGGCGGCACCGCCTGCACGCGCCTCTGGCGACCTAGGCCCCTCGCAGCCTGCCAGCTGCAGCAAGGCGGCGACTGGCTTGGCCATGCTGCCCGCCGGCGTTGGGGGGGGCGCGCGCCCAGGGCCCCCGGCAGCTCGGGCCCGCGAGCGCCACCTCCGGGCGTGGTGCTCTTCGCTCAGCGCCAGCCGGTTGACGACAAGAAGCGGGTCTCACGCGAGAGGACCTACCGACCTTCCGCGGTGGCCCACGCGGGCCGCCAGGGAGGCACGCTGCAGTGGAAACGGGGGCGCTCACGCGCATGCTTTACGCGGGCGGCTTGCGCGCACACGTCGGCGCTGACGACGCCGCTTCTTCAATCGCTCAGCTGACGGCTAACGTGAGCCTAATAACTGACCTCAGCCGACTCCCCCACGATTTGCGCCGCCTTCTCTCCCCACGGAGCGTGGCTCGCCACCTCTTACCAAAGGTCTGCTTTTCTGGACAACCACCGGTTTGGTCGCCCTTGGCTCAGCCGCAGGAGCTTAGGGGGCTCACGCCAAGGGCGGCTGCTACTGGGGGGCTACGCTGGGGGCCGTCCGATGCGTTGGAGGGCTCAAAAACAAGGTCAGGTCAGATGGGATTGGGCCTGGCCGAAACCCCAGTCCTGGCCTTTGGAAAAGGGGCCAAGAGGGGAGGTCAGCCCAATCCTCATATGCCTCAACTCCTTGTGGAACTCTCCAGGGCTGGCGCTGCCCTCCCCTGGGCTGGTTCTCCCAACTCGGCAAACTGGTGTTGTTGGTCTTTACGGTGAATGCACTTGGTTGCCAAATCGGAACGCATGTTCGCGATACCTCCTGGAGGCGGCTCCCACTCCATATGCTCCGTGGCGACCCAGCCCCGTCACTCCCTGGGGACTCCCATGTCCATGTCGCGATGGACAGCACGTGTCTATAGATGTGTGTCTATAAATATACATGTATATATATATATATATATATATGGTCGCCCCCTGAAATCATACATGTTCTTCCTTATCCTCGATCAGTTATTATCCGTTTTCTCCTTTTATCTCTCTCTCTCTCATTCTCTCTCTCTCTCTTTCTCTCTCTCTCTCTCTCTCTCCCCCCTTCTCTTTCTCTCTCTTCTCATGTTCCTCCTCCCCCCCCTCCTCCTCCTCCTCCTTCAGGAACGTGGCAGACTTACAAAAAGATCTCGTTTTGAAAAGCCTTACGAAGGTTCTGCTTTCTGTAGGAAACCATTTTTGGGGAACAAACTATTAGCAATATGGTAGAAGGTGGTGGTAAGGAAGCCCTGTGAAAACACCGATATTACTGATCTGTTTGAAGGTTGTGGTGGGGAAGTCATGTGCAAACACAGATATTACTTATAGTTTATGGTTTACTGGAGACGGGCACCCTTTCTCCTCCTCACCGCCCCCCAGGGACAATGAGTCAGACAGGGAAACCAGCGACAGCACACATATCCCTGATATGTTTGGAAACTTTCGTAAGGAACCCATCTGAAAACACAGAGGTCACTTATATGTTTGAAGGTGTTGGTAATGCAACCTTTGAACACATAGATATTGCTGATAGTTGGAAAGGTGTTCGGAAGGAAATCTGGTAAACATAACGATATTACTCATATGTTGTGGTTTTCTGGAGACGGGCGCCCCTTCTCCTCTGCCCCTCCACACGCACCTCCTTGCAGGGCGTCCGCATCCAGAAAACTTCAAAATATCAACAATATCTCTGGTTTCAAAGGGCTGCCTTACTTTAAAACATATGAATAAAAACAGCGTGTTCACCTGGATTCCTCGTCCTCGTCCTCGTCCTCCGGGTTGACGGCCGCGAACGGTTCCCGGGCCGGCAGGGAAAAACCTCCCGAGACGGCGCATTGGACCCCACACGAAAATTAGAGAATGATGGCCCCCGGTGGGAGTGAAGAAGCGGAGAGTCACACACCCGATCGATACCCCAAACAACGACAAAAACACTGAAACACACCCCAGACAGACAACCAAACATCCGATATTTGGGGTCTATGCTACTCCACTTCCGCCACCCACCCACCCGCGACCAGGCCAGCCCGCTGCCCCACCCCCCTTCTGCGTTCCAGCAACAACCCCGCCGCGAAAGGGTTTGGGGGGAGCAGGCAACCAGAGGAATCCAGCGCCGGGCGCAGTGAGTTTGCCCCCCCCACAAGGTCCTTAAAGAAGGCCATCGGCGTTGGGGCCATCGGCCTGGAAACGCGGCAAAACGAATGCCCAAGCCGGGCTGTCCGTAACGCTGGAACCAGGGAGGGTGTACGCCGGACTAGCGCGGGCCGCGACACCGTTGTGCCCCAACTCACTTCTTTGCGTGTCGTCGATGCGCAGGGGCCAGACTAATCTATAGAGACACGCAACCACACATGAATTAACAAAATCATATGTTGGGTGCTTCGTTGTTGGGTTTCCGGTGCGCACGTCGAAGATCGCACCTGATTCACCGAACTGCCGCAACCGGCTACTTAGGGTCCACTACGGGCACCACATCGGAAGCACACGAACATTTAGACAGAATAAGCCGGGTCGCCTGGACCATGGGCACCCCCGGCCTGCCCCCCCATGGGACCGACAGGGAAAGAGCCGTAGCCCCAACTGCCCTCTCTGGCATGGAACCCGGGGAGGTTTGAGCAGTCCCGCCCCCGCACTCACAATAAGACCAGGAGAAGGGACGATCACAATGTGGCACTATCCGCCAGCGCCCGAGCATACAGCACAAGTCCCCTCCCCGAGCATTACCCGTTAGGGGGCGCCCTCCTGGGGAGGGCGTGGGTTAGCCGCACCCCTTGGGGGATACGTTGCCCCTGACGCGGCCGCTCAGCCACCGGGGGATCAACAGCGCGGCCGCCAAACCGAGCCCCTGGCCCCCGCGCCCCTCCAGGAGGAGGATTTTTTTTCCTCTGCGAGCCAGTGGGCAGGACCGAGGGCGGCGACAGTTCGCCGACTCGCGCACTAAACGTGCGCCAGTGAGGCCATGCACGGTGACCAACTTGTTAGGTCACGCACAGCCCAAACGAATACACAAAAGTCCACGCCCGTCGGCATAGCGAGCGGGGCCTTGCCCGCGGATGGGGCAAGGACATGTGGACCTGTCGCGGGTCTGCTCCCTCTGCAAGAGCGAACGGAGGCAGCCTAAACAATGAGGCGTGCCACACACACGCGACAGAGATGTTGGGGCCCTGAACCTAAGCTCAAGGGCCGCAGCAACATCAGACAAGCAACTGTCAGGATGAAGTCACCCCCGTGCTCGGAAATAGAAGACGCGCACCCTCGGTGTGCATGCTCCTTCCCCCAGAGATGGGGTGCCTGACACGCGTGCACGAAGACGCGTGCCACGCGCGAGCGACAGTAGATGTTGGGGCCCTGAACCAAAGCTCAAGGGCCTCAGCAACACCAGAAGAGCCACTGTCGGGACGGAGTCGCCCCCGTGCTCGAGACTAGAAGCCGCGCACCCAGGTGTGCATGCTCCTTCCCCCAGAAGGGGGGCGCCTGACACGCGTGCCCGACGAGCGCACGCACCACGAGAACGTACACCAACAAACAGGATAAGATTCGACCCACCACGCAAGGACGACGAGCCCAAGGTCCCTGGTGCAGCCAGCGCCAGGACGACCATCAGGCTCGTCCCAGATGTGGGGTATAGCACGGATGCCTGCCAAAAGGGTCAGCCGCATCGGGCCGTGCTGAGCATAAACGGAAAAGGCGAACCCTCGCCACTGGGAAGAGTCGACCACCCACACAAGGACGACGAGGCCAGAGCCCCTGGTGCAGGAAGCGCCAGGACGGCTACAAGACTCGCCCCAGATGTGGGGTTAGCACGGATGCCTGCCAAAAGGGTCAGTCGCATCGGGCCGCGCAATAAAGTAACAAGTGACAGGCGCCCTTGCGCCGCAAGATCAAGCTAGACTGTCAAACTCTGTCGGGCTGTGGGTTACTCCCGCGCGCCATTTCACGAGCCTGGATGCGCGCCAGAACCGCCAGCATCCCAGGCGTCTGAACCAATCCCTCCATCCCGAAAGCAGGTCTTGTGACCTCTGGGGGAGGCGGAGTGGTGGCCGCGTAGCAAAGATAGTCCACTCCCCTTCGAGAAGTGGCCGAAACACGATCATCCTCGTTTCTATAGTGAGGGTGGAGGCCAGCCATGATCCTAGGGAGGGTCGTCTTAGCCCCTGGAAGCCTCTTGCCGATACATTCTTGACCGAGCTTGAAGCATCGTCGGGACGTATACGCCCCGCACGTGGTGCAAAACATCATGCTAGAAACTTTATGCTTGCGCGTGACGAACGTGTGCGCAAGGGCGTGCCCTTTGGTGAAGTCGAGAACCCCTTTCCAAATGCTATTCGGCCCTCGGCAGCCCAGTTCAGGCCGACTGTCAGGGTCGCCACTAAACAGCAGGCAACGCAAACACCTGGCACAGCCCCCGTCGAGTTTTTCCCAGTGGTGCCAGCCTCCAGTCCGTAAAAACTTACATCTCGGTCCAGACTGGGGCCGCTCGAATTTCTCGACGGGGAAAACGCACAAAACTTTGGCCATGACCTTGGCCGCGAACACTAATTTATCTATATCATCGCTAACTTCTTGGTACTCCGCGGGAGAGGCCTGAGGGTGGAGGAGGAGGGCTTGCTTGGCTAAAGTATCACCGGCTTGGTTACCTATAGCGATCCTTCTCTCAGGCCCTGGGAGACAATCGATGACCGCTTGAGAGCGGTGGGCAGGCGTGCGAATAACTCTGTACTCATGGCCCTGTTTCTCATGCAGAGACGCCCCACGTCGCATTCCCGCATAGCGGTGTCTACTCGATATCTGATGCTGCACAAGAGTGTTACACAACTTAGTAACGGTGGCACTGTCCGGGTAACGATCCCCGCTACGCTCAACAAACAAAGGAACCAACGCCATGGCCTGGTGTTCGGCCGCCTGCGGGGTCTGCTGGAGCACGTCCAGCACCGTTCCTTGAGCATAAGCAACAATTGACCCTGTCGGGTCCAAAAAAACCCAAGCGTAGGCGGCCCGAGACAGCTCCCTCACAACATGACGAGCACAAGAACCGTCCATACAAATGTCCAGGCCCTGGACATCGATGGAGTCCCAAACAATTTCCTGCCCCTCGGGATTGAACAACTTCGGGTTGGGGTCGGTACTAGGGGGAGGAAGCTTCGACCCAGGATGGTCCATCTTGAGCTCGTCCCAGAAGCAGTGATCCGTGCTCTCGGTCGCCTCCAGCAACCATTCGGGGTGATCGACAGCCGCGTCTTGCCGAGCCTGGACAGCATCGTGGTGTCGGCATTTCCATACGCGGTGCCTGATTCCATCAGGCTCGCCACAGAGTGAGCACCTGCCGTCACTGACGTAGCCTGCAGCTCTTGCTCTGGCCCTGGTCCAGAGTCCCTCGCAAAACACAGTGGTGACAATGTATCTTTCCCTCGGGGCCAACTTTTTGGACTCGGGGCACAACAAACGGGCTAGGGGTTCGGTGCACACGCGCGTCCCGTTGAAGGACGGCAGAAGCCTCGCCAAAACTCTCTCATGGTGTCTTTGTGTGCCGAGCTGCAGCAACTGACCTATGAGAGCAGGCGAGTTATACCCAAGATGCACGACTCTTTCAGTGTCGTCAAGCCACGTCAAGGCAGACACACTGCGCCACCCAATACGATTTAACGACATATGCATTCTCTGGATGGGCCCTCGCGAACTCTTCCACGTGACCCCTTCATCCATGGGAACAACGCCCCACATCTGACATATTTCCTTAACGTTGTAGTACGAGGAGGAGGGGGAGGTGAGGGCAGTCCAAACGATGTGCGCCCAGTGCAACGCTGGCGCAACTCCCGCTCTCCAAACAGGGCCCCCCATGAGCGCTAACTTGGCATGAAACGACACCCCGCGGTGATAAGGAGGCTTGTAGGTCAACATGACTCTTTGGGCTTCCTGAAGCTCGGTGTCGTTAAGCCCTCCGACGGCCGCTCCAAACGTAGCAGCAGGGGAAACACCCGCAACGTAAATCTTGCCAATCCGTCCCTTCTGGCGAGGTAAGCGGTCACGGTACCTTTTCAAAATCTTGTGCCGAGCGTGCATCTGCCTGAGACGCCGTCGACGTTTCCACCCCGCGTTTTTGGCTCCCCGACGCTGTCCTGTGGCCAGGTCCGCGCCCAGCACCACCGCATTAGTGGTGACCGTGCCCGCCATGCCACCGAGCGGCCTGCCAAGCTTACGTGCAAGAGGCAACGAGCTAGCGAACGTGGTAAGCTTGTCCGCCTGCAGCTGCACCTTCAAATAATCACGAAAGATAATGTACATGGCCGCTGCAGCCCTGCACATTCGGTCGAGAACCTCGGTCTCAGACCCACCTTCCGTAGTGAGGGAGTCGTCGTCAACATAGCTGCTCAAAGGGACCAGCGGGTGCTCCAAAGCGAACTGGTCGAAAGCCTCTATGCTATAAGCCTTAACAAACAAATCATTGAATATGTCACCCGCTGGTAACCCCGACTGCGCAGAAACAGGGGCGTCGGCGTACTGGGCGCCCAGCCTCAGGAGCCTGGGTCCTCGCCAGAAATTGTACGTCGTTTTGACAATCACAAGGTTAAAACCGTGGACCAAAGCGCGTTTCTTCAACAAATCCAGGTCGAAACTCTCATAGTATTTGGTCCCATCCCAAATCGCCCCCACCGTTTGCTTGCCAGAATGCGCCGCCACCTCGGCCCTGGTAGCCTGATGCCACGCCGCATCTTCCGCACTACGACCAGAACCGAAAGCCCAGAAACGTCGGGGATATTTGTCGTTAAAGCTGAGAAGCTCGGGTCTTCTCAATCTCTCCCAAACGCGAACAGGCCCAGCGCGCAACAGGATAGGCCGACGCCCACCTTTCGGTTTTTCGAGCAGGGGGAAGAGCATCCAAAACAATTGTTTGGGAAAGAGGCCAAGGCTTTCCACAGCTTGGTACAGCGCCGACAAAGTTTCAAGAGCCGCGTCCGACACCAGCGACAATTGACGAGGATGCACTCCATCTAAAGATTGCGCCGTGAGGGAAGAAAAACTAGCACTGGCACTGCGAATAGCTTCAGGCGAGGCCCTAGGAAGGTGCACACGGTCGGGGACATCAACGAGCGCAGGCTTGTCTGAAGCATGCCAAAAACGAGAGAGCGTGTCACGCCCAGCCCTCAGCAAAGCCCGAGGGTCACTACTGAACTGTCCTGGGGCCGACTCGACAACCGTGGGAATCCATTTCTGTTTCAACTTAGTGAGTCTATGCATGGCCCTGGCACCCCCTTTCAACGCCTTCTCCTGCCATTCGTCCCAAGAGTCCTGCTTGGCCTTCCCGAGGCCCCTCTGCGCTGCTACGCGGTCGTCCTCCCACGAGTCGAGGTACTCGCGCAGCTCTTGCACCCATCTCTCGAGCGAGGACGGAGGCCATTGCTGCAAGAGAGTCCTAGCCGACTGGACCGTCGCGCCCAGCCTTGCCGACAAGCCCTCACCAGGGCACAGTTCGTTTAAAAGTTGTTGCACCTGCTGTGCGGTGTCGTTCGCCAAGCTCTCGCCCCGCACAGTGTCCGTCGAAGAGTCTTGCGCGGCCGCCAGCAGCCGATTCGCCGCGCCAGGAGTCTCTGAAACATGCTGCGATAACCAAACCCACCCGTGGTTAACCAGCTCGGTGCAATCACTTTTAGGGGTGGAAAAGATGGGAACCCAAACAGCTTTAGGAGTCACACCTTTGAGACCTTTATCCTTAATCGGCACCCCCAAGAAACTTTCGAGCTCAAGCCCCAAACAATTAGAAAACAATGCCACGCCTTCGCGAGGAGTTCCCAGGCGAATCCAACGGGGCTCTCGAGGGCAGCTCGCGCCGCGGTTTCGGCCATATCCCTGGGGGCGCTCCAATCCTGTGGCTGAGGCTGCAGTCCGTAAGGAAGCTCGACGGGAAGCCTCTGATGACAACGATAAACAAGCTGATACAGGCGCGTGGCCTGATCTTTGAGCTGTAATCTCACAGGATGGTGCGGTCGGGAGCTCCAACTACGATCACACTCGACCTTGCTCACGGCTCGGGTGAAGGTCGCACAGCAAAGAAAGAAATCAATAGTGCTAAGAGCATTGGCACTGACACAAGTCTTACCTGGAGGAACAAAAAGCAGCGAGCCGAGACGTCTCGCCAGACCTGACATTTCAACCAGGACAGGGTCCAAATTCCAGTCCCCGCACACGACAAAAAGCTTGTCATGCTCTAAAGTACGTCCGATGGCTTTCAGATAAGACACGTTCCGGTCACACATGCCCGTGCCGCTCTTCAGGTACACACAAACAACAGACAGGGGGGGCCACTGGGGGATGTCCACAACCACTTTCATGATTCGAGACGGCACAATGACGCCGCCGCCGAACGGCCATCTTAGGCCGATGTGGGCCCGCACCAGAACCGCCACCCCCCATTTAGGCCTACCGTTGGCCCCGACCGTCGACGGGGAAGCCAGCATTCTCCACCCCAGCTTACCCACAGCCGCGCATTTCTCCCCCAAGGTGTCCTCCGTGAAACCAACCTCTTGGGCCAGAAAAATGAGGGCCGAACTGGCAGCCAACCTATCCCTCAGGGTCCCCCAAGAGTTGCCGTCATAGGACTCCAACACTTCACCATAGCCAGGCGAGCCCTCACAGTCGGGGTCGAGGCGAGGAGGAGCGGGGGGAGGCTGCACCGTGCCTGTGCGTGACAAGCGAAAACCACAGCACCTAGGTAAAAGTGGTGGGTTACCCCAAGCGCTGTCGCTTGGCCAACAAATCTGCAAGCTGCGCGTGGAAATTACGCTTGTCCACGCGCTGCGCTGCCCAGAAGAGTGCGTCCATCTCCTGGTCCAGCTCGGGATCTGGTGGTACTTCTTGATGCACACCACCGAGGTCGCCTCCTCCCCCAGCTGCTCGTGCTTCGTTGCCAGCTGCGGCTGGTGGTGTACTTGGCGCAGCTGGAGGGGGCGTGTGCGCTCCATCATGGGTGGTCGCGGCAGGTGGTGTGCCGCTGGCGGTAGCTGCGTCACGCGCCGCTGCAGGTGCCTCGCTCCGCTGGCCCATCCGAACATCACCGTCTTGACCAAAGGGCGAAGTCGCAGCCCGAGAGCTGCTCTGCTTCGCCTTGGCCTTCCTCGCGAGGGCCTCCTGGTAGAGCTTGAAATGGGAAGACTGGAAGAGTGCCTCGAGCTGAGCTTGCTCCTCGTCGTTCTCCGCCAAATCCTGCATATCGAGTCCAACATCTTTCTGGGCCACAGAGGAAGGTAGTGTCGCCACGAGTTCACCTCGTAGTTGCTCCACCTCTTTTGTCGCCAGCAAGTGTTGTGACTGTAGGCTGTCCAACTTCTCTTGGGCCAACCGAAACACATCGATCTGTTCGGAAACCTGAGCTGATATCTTCTCGACCTTGGCCTCAGCCCGCTGCAACCGATGTCCGATGTTAGTGTGGACCGTAAGCTCAGGCTTGGGGCTCGATAACTGCTTGCGCGCTTCGGACAACTGTGCATCCAGAACAGCCTTGGCCTCGTCACAATTGGGCACCTTA
The DNA here is from genome assembly GCA_963575745.1 of Prorocentrum cordatum. Lineage (NCBI taxonomy): Eukaryota > Dinophyceae > Prorocentrales > Prorocentraceae > Prorocentrum > Prorocentrum cordatum. The sequence goes on from CAUYUJ010015505.1 coordinate 479,590, forward strand.
TCCACTGCGGTGCGGGCCTGTTCCAGCTGCTTGATGTTGTCCCGAATCGCTTGTTCTTTACGTTCATTCTCACTCTGTTCTGGAGGAGAACCTGTGCTGACGGACCCGCCAGCATTGTTAGTACTGCCGCCAGTGCCACTCCCGACCAATTTATCACACTTCTTCTGTAGTTCGGCAAGCTGCTTGGAGAGCTTCGCCGATGTGATACTGCCTGAGCGGGCCCCGAGCAACTGACGAGGCTGGAGACCACCAGCAGGGCCACGTTGAGCACGCTTTGCATTCCCACGGGCTGCCTTGGCCACCGCCGCGGGGGCGGGTTTGCCGCAGCGGCAAACCAGGCGCGATGCCCAGTTTGACGAGAGCCCACAAGAACAAGGCCAGAATGGAGTGCGCGGACCTGGAAAGACGTCGACGCCATCTGCCATGGGGCGCTCCTCTGGCACGGATAGGGAAGCCTCAGGGAGGCGCAATCACTCTGTTGCCACAATGACTCGCAGCAGCGGCTGCCGCTCTGAAGACTGCTGCTGCAAGCCCAAAAACTTGGGCCAGAACGGCTCTCCAGGAGGAGGAGGGGGAGGAGGGGAGAGAGGAGGAAGGGGAAAGGAGGAGGGGGAAGAGGGGGAGGGGGACACAACGAGGACCGGGGGGTGGTTTAATACGGCCGCCTTGTCAACCCCCCAAACGCATCGACTTAGACTCCTGACTGTGAGAACCGTTGACAGGCCGAGACTCGTGGAAGCCTGGCTTCCTCGCCCTCGTCCTCCGGGTTGACGGCCGCGAACGGCCCCCGGGCCGGAAATGGAAGTCGACGGAGAGGAACGAGACCTAACGCGAAGAAAAAACCTCCGAGACGGTGTCCAGGACCTCAGAACGCGACACGGAGAAATGGAAATCCCCAGGGGCGTGGAAGAAACGGAGCCACTGGCCCGAACGAAACCCCAGACAGCGCAGACGACCCCGACACCCATTCCCAGAAGCACAGCACGACAACCACTGTTCAGGGCGATGATTGTTGATCCGCTTCCGCCACCCCCAACGACCAGACCCGCCCGCCGTCCCCACCCCTCTGCGTTCCAGGATCATCCCCCGCCGCGTGGGGGCTGGGGGGGACAGGCGGCCGGAGGGATCCGGTGCCGGGCGCAAACAAAGGGTTTGCTCCCCCCAGGATGGTCCTTCGGAGAGGCCATCATTGTCGCTTGGGCCCTCGTCCCGGCAGCGCTGCAAAACGAACGCCCAAAACGGACTGTCCGCAACGCTGGAACCAGAGAGGGGGGGCCGCGGGACGAGCACAGGCCGTGACACCGTTGTACCCCGTTGTACCCCAACTAAAGCACAATACGTTGTAGGATACACACTTCAGGATGTTCGCGTGTCCCTGCACAGGGGCCAATCTAATCTGACACGCAAGCACCAAACCAGACTCACGCACCCCACTACGTTTAGCATCGCTCTGAAGCGTTACACCACATCCTACGTTGGGTGCTTAGTTGCTGGTTTTCCAACGCGCGCGTCTACGTTGGCACCTGATTCTCCGAACCACCACAACCGACTACGTAGGGTCCAATATTGGCACCACATCAGTAAGAGCCAACAAACTGTGACACCAAATGCCGGGTCGCCTGGACCAGGGGCAGCCCCAGCCTGACCCCCGGATGGGGCCGAGAGGGAAAGAGCCGGAGCCCCAACCGCCCTATCAGACACGGGATCCGGGGAGGTTTGAGCAGTCCCGCCCACAATCCACATTCGATGACTGGGAGAGGGAACTACCAGACTGTCGCACCATCCGCAAGAACCCGAGCAGAACGGTGCAAATTCCCTCCCCCCAAGAAGACCCACGAGGGGGCGCCCTCCCAGAGGAGGGCGTGGGCGTGGGTTAGCCGTACCCCTAAGGGGGGTACGTTGCCCCTGACGCGGCCGCTCAGCAGAGCGGGGGCCGTACCAGCCCGTGGCCAGGCGAAGGGCGCGACCCCATGTATCCGCAAGCGGACACACGGGGTTGCACCTTTCACACTGCCCGCAGCGAGGGACGGCCCCCAGGGGGAACACATCGACTTGGACTCATGATTGTGAGAACCCCCGACATGCTGAGACTCGTGGAGGCCTCTGCTCTATGCGTCAGGGCCTGGCTTCCTCACCAAGACCCTCAAACATATCAGTCATATCTGTGTTTTCACAAGGTTTGCCTACGCAATTCCTCATGATCCTCCCTCCTCCCTGCAGACTCCTGCTCATGCTCCTGCGTACTCCTGCTTTCTCCTCCTCCTCCCCCTCCTCCCCCTCCTCCTCCTTCTCCTCCTCATTATCCTGTCGATCGGGCTCCGTATTCTCCTCCTGCGTGATCCTGCTGTCTCCTTCTCCTCCTCCGGTCCAGAACACTTGATATATCATTATTATCTGTGTTTCCAGCGGGTTTTCTCACCAAAACCTTCAACACTATCAGTAACATACGTGTTTTCACATAGTTTCCTCACAAAAACCTCCAAACATTTCAATAAAATCTGTGTTGTCATAGGGCTCCCTCCAGAAAGCAGCCCCAGTGTAAGGCTTTGCACAAGGAGATCCTTGTGTAAGGGTGCCACGCTCGTGCAGGAGGAGGAGGAGGGGGAAGAGGAAAAGGGAATGAGACTCTCTCTCTCTCTCTATCTCCCTCTTCGTCTGTCACGCAGATGTGCATGAGAGGAGGAGGAAGAGGAGGAGGAGGGGGAACGTGAGGAGGAGGAGAGAGGAAGTGGAGGAGGAAGGAAGAACAAACACTCACCCTCAAATCCATCTCTCTCCATCTCTCTCTCTCTCTCTCTCTCTCTCTCTCTCTCTCTCCGGCTCTCACCCTCTCTCTCTCTCTCTCTCTCCGTTCCTCTCCCTCCCCCAAAAAATGCACAAGAAGAGGAAGAGCAGGATTTCAATAGGACAAAATGAGCAGATGGCATATCAAGGGGATTCCAATTGGATCCGAATAGGAATATCATATGATTCCCATGGAAACGGAACATATCCCAGATCCAGAGGACCCCGATCGACTTGGAAAAGGAATCGGATACGATTTCAATGGGTAATGGAAGTGATCCCAGATCCAGAGGGTTCCTATTGAATTTGGTCGAGTTCTAAGCAAACTTCAATAGACACTGGCCATATCCCATAGCCAAAGGATTCCTATTGAATTTGAACAGGACCATAACTGGATTTCAATAGGACTGGAGCAGATCACAGATCCAGAGGACCCCTACGTAATGGATGTGCATAGGATTCTACTCAGATTTCAATTAGAACTCGTCGTTGTCGTCGTCGTCGTCGTCGTCGTCGTCGTCGTCGTCGTCGTCGTCGTCTCTCTCTCTCTCTCTATCCCTCTCCTTGTGTCATTCACGCATATGTGCAGGAGAGGAGGAGGAGGAGAGGAGGAGAGGAATAGGAGGAAGAGGGAGGAATTGACTCGCCCCGCCCTCGCCCCCCCCCCCCCTCTCTTTCTCTCTCTTTTTTTTTTTTCTCTCTCTCTCTCTCTCCCTATCTCTCTCTCTCTCTTTATCGCCGTCTCTCTCTCTCTCTCTCACTTTCTCTCTCTCTATCGCTCTCTCTCCTCTCTAATTCCACATGAAAGAGGAGGAGGAGAAGGAGGAGGAGGAGGGGAAGGAGCCAGAGAAACTCTCCCCGACTCTCTCTCTCCCTCTATGTCTCTCTCTAGTTCTCTATCTCGTTATCTCTGTATTTTTCTCCCCCTCCCAAACACATATGTACAATAATAGAAAAAGCAGGGTTTCAATAGGAAGATGCCATATCAAGAGGGTTCCGATTGCATTTGAATGGGAATACCATATGATTTCAATGAAAACGGAGCAGATCCCAGATCCAGAGGATTCTTATTGAATTTGAAACGGAATCGGATACGAGTTTAACGTGACATGGAAGTGATCCCAGATCCTGAGGGTTCCTGTTGAATTTGTACGAGTCCCAAGCAAACTGCAAGAATCATCATCGCCATCATCATCATCATCACCATCATCATACTCATCACCATGGGAGAGAAGGAGAGCGGGAGAGAAGGAGAGCGGAAGATGGGATACTAAGGAGAATGCCCTCCCCAGTCCGTCGTTTGGTGGCGCTGGGGGGGGGTGCGAGGCTTTCCAATCTAATCTGTGTGTGGCGCTTATCAATACTATCGAATCCCTGTGTGGTCCTTTCCAAAGGATTCCTGGTGTGAGGCTTTCCCGGAGAATTCCTTTGTGATGGTTTCCAACGAATTCCTGTTGTGACGCTTTCCAATCGAATCTTTTTGTGGCGCTTTACAAAAGATTCCTGTCGTGAGGCTTTCACATAGAATCCCTTTGTGGTGCTTTCCAAAGGATTCCTGTTGTGAGGCTTTCCAATCGAATCCCTGTTGCGGTGCTTTCCAAAGGATTCCTGTTGTGAGGCTTTCCAATCGAGTACCTTTGTGGTCGATCCACGTAGATGGTAGGAGATGGATGTGGACGAACAGTGGGAGGCAGATGAGGGGGAGGACGGAAGAAGAGAAGGTGAATATGAATACGATGATGATGAACGTGAATACGATCCAGGATAAACTGTATGATATCAAGGGGTACATGTGTACATATATATATATATATATATACGCATCAGGAAGGTGGCGAACAATACACACAGCGACAACATACGACGCAACAGGGAGGGGCAGGAACACGGTGGGATGAGGGTTGGATGGCGATAGCTAGCAAGAGGGTCGGATCGTGGACGCAAAACACATGTAGGATGATATACAAATGGGTTCGCTATACCAATATTTATATATATATATACACAAGTGGCACGAGTGTGCCCAGGCTCATACAACAAAAACTGAAAGGGCGTTTGAAGCAGGAGAAGAGGAGGAGGATAGCTGCTGTGAGTGAAATGCGATAGCCAGGTCGCACTCGAGCGCAAGTGGGGTTGCCACACCTTGGGATGTGTGTACCAGGGCCCCCCAGGAAACCTCAGGAGGCCCGACTTGGATACCGGAAGAGACTCCATGAAGCCTCATAATTGTGAGTGTTGTGTGGGTGTGTGTGATGTGTGCTTGTAGGTGTTGTGTGTGTTATGTTTGTCTAGCGTGTGATGTGTTGGGTGTGATGTGTGTCTCTGTGTGTACATGTAGTTCTGAGGCCCCAGGAGGCCCCAGGCCTCAGGCGGCCTCAGGAGGCCCCAGGAGACCCCAGGAAGCCCCAGGAGGCCCCTAGAGACTCCAGGAGGCCGCAGGAGGCCCCAGGAGGCCCCACGAGGTTCCAGGAGACCCCCAGGAGGCTCCGAGGCGGGGTCTTGGGTACCACAAGGTACAGAAAGCCCCAGGAGGCCCCAGGAGGTTCCAGGAGGCCCCCAGGAGGCTCCGAGGCGGGGTCTGGGGTACCAGAGGGTACGTCGGGGCTCGATTTTGGGAGGACGTCTCAGGCGAAACTGCGATTCTCTGAGAATCGGGTAAAACTCATTGAACTTACCATGTGTGTTTGAAGGTTTTATGTTAAAATGTTGAAATTCCCATGTGTTGTTGGACCCTGACGTCACGATCTGTGTGAGGTGTGCCACCGATTTCCAGAATTTCGAGGATGTCCCTAGCGAAACGGCCAGAACAATCGCGAACGACGCGGCGCATACGTATCAATCGCCTCTGAGCTCTAGTCCCTAGGAGAGGTGCGTATGATAATATATATATATATATATATACACATACATACACACACATATATATATATATATATATATATATATGTATGTATGTGTGTATGTATGTATGTATGTGTGTATGTATGTATGTATGTATGTATGTATGTATGTATATATATATGTGTATATATGTATGTATGTGTGTGAACGTATATGCTATCAACCGCGGACCCCAAATCAAGTTGCTCCTGACACTTTATGGGGAGATGAAACAACATTTGCGGTGCACTATTCGTGGTGCAATCTATGTGATGCAATATACGGTGTGCAATCGATACTGTGCAACCTATGCCGTGCGGCCAATGCGGAACAACACATGTGAAACAATAGATGCAACACAACCCACGTGGTGCATTATAGGACGTGCAAACTTTGCCGTGCAATCGATACGTTGCGCAATCCAAATCGTGCCATCTATGTGTCGCATGTAGTGCGCAATCCGGGTCGTGCAACCGATGTGGTGCGACCAATGTGGTGCAGCGAGTTTCTGTTCGCAGTGAGTACTCTTCCCCACTGCTCGCACAATCATCCCACCAACACACCCGCAACTTGGTTGCAAAACGCGTGCGGTGGTGACTGCGATGGGTGCTTGGCGTGTGTTGGTCCATCCGTGCGGCCGCGCCAACCCAAGCACGCGCGCGCAGCCGCCAATTAGTTTGGCGCGACCGACGCGGCCGCGGTGGCGCTGACCGCGGGCCACATCCCAGCGGGCAATTCAGTGCGAGTCAGCGAGTTGGGTGCGGGGCAGGCGCAATATCATGGCAACAGTAGACACGATGATAATACTAACGATAGTGGTGACAATGTTGACAATGACGACGGCGTGGCCAGTGCGGGCGCCGATGCTGATCACGCCCGCGACGATGACGGCGTCCTCGCGTCGGCGATGAAGGCTTTGTAAAGACTTCGGCACGCGCGGCCGACGCGCGAGAGTCGCCCGCATGGATTTATTTGGCACGGATCGTGCCCCCCCAACAAAGGCGCCAAGGCGCGCGAATGGTGTCGTCATGCGGCACGAGAGGTCCGTTTGACAGAATTCCATGACCATGTTGAAAAACCGATGGTTTTTTTCCAAAAGTGGCAAGTGCGCGATCGCATGTTTTTTTGAAACATGGTGTTGCGAAACCATGTGTTCTGCATGTTTGTTAGGGACACTCGGTTTTAAAATCGTTACGAAACCGGATTTGTTTGAAGGATTTCGGCATGCACGCGCGCGCGGCGACGCGCGCGCAGCTCATTGCATCATTTGCAAATGATTCTCGCGACGGCACACGCGCAAAGACGTTCGAACGATTTCGACATGCGCGCGCGTAGTCTGATTGGTCGCATTTTCTGAACACTCTGGAAAAACATGTGTTTAAGAATTCGCAAGAACGCGCGCCAGTTTTTTTGAACATCCGTTATGTGCTGTGGACACTTGATTCCCGCGAAGGTTTGTGATGGAATTCGGCATTCCCGCGCGACGACGCGCGCGTGCGCACGTCATCCCATGTGTTGGAAGCGGTTCTTGAAAACTGACGGTGCGCGATGCACGAATATGCGCGCATATTATTTGTTGCAGAGGATGGGGCGATGCAAGTTCAGATTCAGGATGGACGGTGGGGCAGACAGAATCAGATGCAAGTTGCAACGCGAAACGGGGATGTGATAACCCCAGGGGGGGGGAAAGGGGGGACTCGATTCTTTTACTGGAGAGCAGACTTGAGTTTAACAAACGAATTGACATATCCCACGATCATGCTAACATCCCCCCCACCCACCCGCAAAATGGTTAGCAAACGCCACGCGGTGGTGATTGCGATGAATGCTTGACGTTGGCTGGTGCATCTTCGCGACCGCGCCAACCCGAGCACGCGCGCGCAGCGGCCAGCTAGTGTGGGCTCGGCGCGACCGGCGCGGCCGCGGTGGCGCTGACCGCCAGGCGCATCCCAGCGGGCTCTTCACTGCGCGTCGGCGACTTATGCGGGCGCGGTACCATGGCAACGTCGGCAACGGCACGCACGAGGATGATAGTAGCGATGCTGGTGGCGATGATGACATCGACGACGGCAAGGCCAGTGCGGGCGCCGATGCTGATCACGCCAACGACGATGACGGCGTCCTCGCGTCGGTGAGGAAAGTCATGTAAAGTCTTCGACGCGCGCGCGCGGCCGACGCGCGAGTGGCCCGCATGGCTTTATTTGACGCCGATTGCCCCGCCCCCCCCGGCCGCGCGCGCGCAAGGGCGCGCGACTGATTTCGGTGCGCGGCGTCATGAACATACTGAAAAACCTATGTTTTTTGTAAATAAAATGTTTTCGGCTGAAAAATGAAAAGAGAGTAAGAGAGGGGCGGCGCGCGTGTTCTTTATATGTATATAATATATATATATATATGTATTAAAACTGATGTTGCGGAACCATGTGCTTGTATATGTTTGTGGGATGCTCGATTTGGAAATTCTGAAGATTTCGGCGCGCGCGGCGACGCGCGCGCGGGCGTCGCCCCATCTGTAGCAAATCATTATCGCGACGGCGCGCGCGCAAGGGCGTTCGAACGATTTCGACATGCGCCCGCGCGCGTGAAGCCTGTTTGGTGGCATTTTCTGAAAGAGTGAAAAACCGATGGTTCTCTCAAGAATTCGCAAGAAGGCGCGCAAGCAAGCCATTGTTTTGAGAATCCGCATTGGAGACTCGATCTTGAATTTCTTAGGCAACCGCAAGTTTTTGGAAGGATTCCGGCACTCGCGCGCGAAAACACGCGCGCGCACTCCGTTTGTTGTTTCCTTTTTTTTTGGCAAGGGCTGAATGAACACTAGTGACTTTTTATAAACGGGCGCACGCGCATATTATCCCTTGCGAAGGACGGCGGGGGGGGGGGCGGAGACTGGCTCCCCCGGGGCGGTGCAAACTCATATTTCGGATGGGCGATGCGGCAGAATCATATGCAAATTGTCATGCGGACAAGGGGTGCGATGATCTCGGGAAGGGGGGGGGGTATATTTCATTGCTTGAACCAGACAAGAACATTGACTTTAACGAACGCCCTGGCACATCCCATGATCTTGCAAACAACCCACCCACCCGCTCGCAACTTGGCGTGCAAAACCCACGCGGTGGGGATTGCGATGACTGCGTGGCGTTGGCTGGTGCATCTCTGCTTCCGCCCCGACCCAAGCGCGCAGCGGCCAGCTAGCTTGGCGCGACCGATGCGGCCGCGATAGAGCTGTCCGCCGAACGCGTTTTCCTTTTTTCCTTTTGACAGCTGATGTTGCAAAACATGTGATTTTAAATGCATGTTGGATACTCGATTCTGAAATCCTTTCGAACTCGTCAGTTTGTTGGCGGATTCTGGCACGCGCGCGCGACGACGCGTGCGCAACCGCGCATCGCCCCATTCCACTGCCAAGGATTCTCGCGACGGCACGCGCACGAGGGCGTTCGAACAATTTTGCCACGCGCGCGCGAAGCCCAACCAATGGTTCTCTTGAGAACTCGCAGAGGCGCGCAAGTTTTGTTTGAAAACCCGCGTTGCGACACCATGCTTTTTTGTTTTATCTGTTGTTTGGACACTCGATTGTGAAACCCTTGCGCAGTCGCAGGTGTTTGGCAGATTCCGGCACGCGCGCGCGACGACGCGCGCGCGCACTTCGTCTTCTTTTTCCCGGCCATCCTGCGGTGTTGGGCCCTCGTTTTGAAAACGGTATCCGCGTTCCTCCCTCCTTCCTTCCTCCTTCTCCCCCATCCTTCCTCCTCCCCCTCCTCCTTCTTCCCTGCGTCTCAGCCAACCAGCAAAGCGTTTCGTGGCCCGATAGGGAGCTCTACCGAAGGCCCCTGTGGCAAGGTTCGCATGGCGGCCCCGCGCATGGGCGCACCCCACACAGGGTTCGTGGCCCCATAGGGAGCAGTGGCAGGGTTCGCATGGCGGCCCCGCCCCATCTTTGCGCGCCCCTCACACGGTTCGTGGCCCCATAGGGAGCTCCACAGAAGGCCCCGGTGGCAGGGTCCGCCAAGACACATGTATACACATACCTAGATTGCAAGGGCTTCTTGAACACGGATGACGTTTGATAAGTGAGCGCGCGCATATTATTCTTTTGCAAACGATGGCGGGGGGGGCCTGCTCGGCTGGGATGGTTCGAATTAATATCTACGATGAGCGACGGGGCAACAAATCATATGACATTTCGCATTCCCAAGGAGTAATAATAATCAAGGGGAGGTGCGGGGGGTGCTAGAGTCCATGTGTCTTCTAAGGAAGGAAACTCCACTTTGACCGTCTTGAAGCTGCCCTCTCCACTGCTAGTGCAAACATCCCACCCACCCACCCGCAACTTGGTTTGCAAAATCTCTTAAGACCGTGACGGTGGGTACCACATGGCACTTGGCAACAACAGCGACGCCGACGACGACAGCAACAACGACGATGACGACGCCGCCGACAACGATTACGACGACACCGACGACGTCTCCAACGACTTCGACGACGCCGACAACGACGACAACGACGACACCGACGACGACGATGACACCGACGGCGACGACGACGACGATGACAACGACGACAACGATGACGACGCCGACGACGACGATAACGACGACACCGACGACGACGATGACGTCAACGACGCCGACGACGACAACGACGACGACGACGGCGGCGACGACGACGACGCCGACGTCGACGACGACGAAGGCGACAACGACGCCGACGCTGACGACGACGACGAAGACGACGACGACGTCGCCAACGAAGACAACGAGGAAGGAGGGAGGACGACGACGGCGACAACGACGACAACCACGAGAGAGGAGGGAGGACGGCGACGACGCGAACGACGACAAAAGAGGAAGGACGGCGACGCCGACGACGACAACGACGAGGGAGGAGGGAGGACGACGACGACAACGACGAGGACGACGACGACGACGGCGACGAAATGGGAGGGACGACGACGAGACGCCGACGACGGACGACGACGACGACGACGAGGGAGGAGGAGGAAGGACGACCACGGCGACAACGACGACGGAAACGACCACGACGCCAAAGAGGACGACGACGACGAACACGAGGAAAGACAGAGGACGACGTAGGCGACGACGACGTTTTGTTGAAAAGCCGTGTTGCGAAACCTTGGGTTTTTGTAAGTTTTTTGGACGCGCGATTTCGAAATCCTTCCGAAACCGATGGGTTTTGAAGGATTTCGGCGTACGCGCGCGACGACGCGCGCGTCTGCAGTTCGTCCCATTTGTTGCAAAGGATTCTCGCGACGGCACACGCGCAAGGGCGTTCGACAGATTTCGACATGCGTGCGCGACGCCCGTTTGGTAGCATTTTGTGAAAATATTGAAAAACCCATCGTTTTCTTAAGATTTCGCAAGAGCTCGCGCGGAAGCTGTTTTAGCAAATCAGTGTTGCGAAGCTCTATGCTTTTGTATGTTTTTTTGGAAACTCGATTGCGAAATCCTTCCGGCACCGAAGGTTTTTGAAGGATTTCGGCATGCGCGCGCGACGACGCGCGCGTGTGCACTTCGTCTCATTTGTTGCAAGGGATTCGTGAAAAAATGCTATGTTGGAGCAAAAAATGTCACCGCATAGTGTTTTTTTTTACAAGGGACCCTCAGGGGGGGGAAACCGGCCTAGCTGGGATGGTATGATTTCATATTTAGGATGGACCAGTGTGCAGAATATCTCTCTATATATGTATACATGTGTAAAATTATACTATCCCAAGGGGAAGCGTTAAGTCCGGGGGGGGGGGGGGGTAGAGTCTACTCTTTTTAAACAGGAGCATTAATGTCTGTCCGCGGCGAGTTGCGAGCACCCACCCGCCCGCGCCTTGGTTTGGATAATCCCATGCGGCGGCGATTGCGATGAATGCGCGGTGCTGTCCAGTGCATCTCTGCGGCCGCGCTAGCCCGCGCACGCTCGCGCGCGCAGCGGCCAGCTAGTTTGGAGCGACCGGCGCGGCCGCGGCGGCGCAGACCGCTGGCGCTTCCCAGCGGGCGCCTCAGTGCAGTCGGCGACTTGGGCGGGCGCGGTGCCATGGAAACGTCGACGACTGCGGGCGCGATGATGGCAGCGGCGCCGGCGGCAATGATGACGACGACGACGGCAAGGCCAACGACGGCGCCGACGGTGATCGCGGCGACCACGATGGCGGCATCCTCGCGTCGGTGATGAAGGTTTTGGAAGGAGTCCGACACGCGCGCGCGGCCGACGCGCGAAGGTAGCCCGCGCGGCATTCTGCGACGCGGATCGCGCCCCCCCCCCCGCCCTCTAAAGCGCGCGCGCAAGGGCGTTCGACTGATTTTGACGCGCGGCGCGAGAGGCCCGCGTAGCAAACTTCCAAGAACACGTTGAAAACTTCTGGTTTCCCTAGAAGTCACACAAGCGCGAGCGCATGTTTTTGGGGAATCTGGCGCTGCCAAAAAAAACAATGCGTGATCATATGTCTGCGGGGCGCGCAAAAATTCAATTTTCCGGACGGGGCCTGGGGTCGTCGATGGACCTCGCCGCGCGCGCGCGACGACGCGCGCGCTTTGCCCGATTTGTTGCACGGGGTTCTCGCGGCAGCGCGCGCGCGAAGGCGCTCGACGGCTTCGACGCGCGCGCGAGAGGCCCGCTTGGTAGCATGTCTTGAACACGTAGGTCAACCCATGGTTTTCTCAGGAAGTCGCTCGGGGCGCGAGCGCCGCGCCGGTTTTGCTGGTTTTTCGAAACTCCCGCTGCGAAGCCATGGTTTTGCACTGCAAAATATTCTCGAGGCGCGCACGTTGAACCCCGCGCGGGACCAAGAGCTTCCGATGGATTTTGACACGCGCGCGACGACGCGCGCGCGTGTACTTTTTTTTCACATCTGTGACGAGGGGTCATTGACAACTGACGATTTGCGATAAGCGAGCGCGCGCGATTTTTCTGGCCGGGGACGGAGAGGGGCGGGGGGGCGGGGGGGGGCGACGCCAGTTCAGCTGGGGTGGTGCGAACTCGAAATTGGGACGGGCCATGGGGGAGAGTCACATGTAAATTGCAATGCGGAATCGGATGCCGTCAAATCAGGGGGTGGGAGGGTAGATCCCACTTCCTCTTGAGACAAGAGAATTCGCCGCGCCGAACTTGAAAATGTCAGATCCACTGCCCGCGCAACCATCCCGCCCGCCCGCCCGAAAATTGGCTTGCGAAATCCATGCGGCGATCGCGATGGGCGCTTGGTTTTGGCTGGTGCATCGCTTCCCCGCGGGATTCGGCGACTTGGGCGGGCGCGGTGCCGTGGCAACGTCGACAACGGTAGACGCGATGATGGTGGTCGCGATGCTGGTGGCGATAATGACGTCGACGACGGCAAGGCCAATGATGGCGCCGATGCTGACCATCGACGCGCGCGCGGCAGACGGCATTGCATTCTTCGGCGCGGATCGCGCCCCCTCCCCCAAAAAAAAACCAGCGCGCACAGAAGGGCCCCCCAATGATCTCGGCGCGCGGCGCGACGGGCGCGCATGGCATAAGTTTCAGAACGAAAGCCGAACACCCGATGCTCTTCTGAACAATTCGTAGGAGCGCGAACGCGAGCGTTTTCGACACCTAAAGTAGCAGTACCATATTTGCTTGCCACATTTTTCGGGGCACTCGATTTTGAATGCCCCCCCCCCAGACTCTGGCAAGATTTCGGCGCGCGCGCGACGACGCGCGCGCGTGCTCACCGCGTTATTTCCCGCCGGGGGTTCTCGCGACAGCACGCGCGCTAAGGCGCTCGAGCGATTTCGACGCGCGCGCGGGGGGCGCGGTTGATATAATTTGATGAACATGTTGGGAACACAAGGGTTTCTAGAGCGCGGGCGCAGGCTTGTTCGTTCTTGAAAATTATTGCTGCGAAGCCCTCTGTCGTTATATGTTTGCGGGGCGCTCGGTTATGAAGCCCATGCGAACATTTGAATGTTTTGAACGATTGCGGCGTGCGCGCGCGGCCACTCGCGCAACCGCGCTGCGCGCAATCTTTTGCAAAGGGTTTCTGGGCACTTGCGATTTCTAGTTTTTAAAAAGGGGCGCGCAGATGATTATCTATCATGGATCAGGGGGGGCGATGCCAGTTTGCCTAAGATGGAATGGACATCGTACTTCGGATGGGCGATGTCGCTGAATGATATGTGAACTGCAGTGCGCGAAGGGGTCCCACTAATTCCAAACAGGGAGCGGGGAGAAGGTAGATCCTTATACGCTTCGAGAAACGAAAATTAACTACCCTGCGCCGCGCGTGACCACCTCCCGCGCTCGTGCAACTATCCCGCCTACCCACCTGCAACGTTGTTTGCAAAACCCTTGCGGCGGCGATTGCGACGACTGCTTGGCGCTGTCTGGCGCATCGATGCGGCTGCGCTGGCGCGAGCAGGCTCGCGCGCGCATCGGCCAGCTAGTCTGGCGCGACCGACGCGGCCGCGATGGCGCTGACCGCTGGGCACTCCCCAGCGCGTCTCGCGAGCCGCGCTGGCGCGTGGGCACTTCGGTGCAAGTCCGGGCGGGCGCGGTATCGCGGCGACATCGACAACGGCAGTCACCGCGATGATAGTAGCGACGCTGATGACAATGATGACAACGATTACCTCAAGGCCAATGACGGCGCCGATGGGGCCCGCTCGGTCGCATGTGATGAACGCGTTGAAAACATTTGTGTTTCGTCAGGATTTGCTTGAACGCGCGGGCAAAATGCATTTGAAACCGCATGTTGGAAAACCATTGGTAAACTATTGGTCGTACATGTTTTCGGGACACCCGGTTTTAAAACCCCTACGGAACCGAATGGTTTTGCTGGATGCCGGCATGCGCGAGCGACGAAGTTTGCGTGTGGATTTCGTCTTCTTGCTCTGGCCAAGGATGATTGCAAATATACGGTTTTTGTAAGCGAACGCGCGCACAATATTCTTTGCAAGGGAAAGCGGGACGAGTCGATAGCAGCCTGGCTGGTATGGCATGGTATTAAGTGGGGAATGGGCGGGGAGGCATATCCAGATGCAAACTGCAGTGCAACAAAAAAACGAACGGACGATCCTGGGGGGAGGGAATCAAATTTCTAAAGAACGAGAATCTGTGTGAGGCCTGAACGAGGTCGCGACGGCGGCTACATAGCCGCCAGACCAACCGTCAGGCCCAGACGGCGGGCGGAGACGAGACGGCGACGGCGGCTGCGTAGCCATGGCCAGATCCTTAGACCAGAGGTAAGAACCCCTCAGCGCAAACACTCGTTGGGGAAATTATTTCTGCACGCGTATAAATATGAGGACATAGATGTATGGACGGAGCGCGGGGGGGAATGCATGTATGGAGGAAGAGAAGAGAATCAAGCCGTACCTGGCGTTGTTCCAACGTGGACTCGATGTACAGCCGAGGCACCGAACCAGCGAAAAGCAGGCGGCGACGGGATAAACTTAGCCGTGCACGCCGATACTTCGCTCTCGCTTACCAGTCCTTCGACTGGCGTCGCGTCCCCCTCCGACAGCCGCTTGACTATTTGTCCTCTTCGATCGTGGTATCCTCCTCCTCGTTCTCAGAATGCCCTCCCCCACCACCTCCTCCTCCTCCTCCTCCTCCCCTTCCTCCTCCTCCTCTTCCTCCTCCTTTTATGTTTCCTCATACTCCCCCTTGATATTGGACTGCGATGACGTTCGACGTCGGAGATGGTGAGGAGTAGGATGAGGATGGGGATGAGGAGTTTGGACGTCTGAATGAAGTGACATGTGGACGGTTGTGGACGGTGGCATGAGGAGCTTGGACGTTTAAGGAGAAAGAAGGAGGTGGCATGTGGACATTCTGGGTCATGCTGGGCACGGAGTGAAGAAGGGTTTGATGGATCCGCGACTTCTGGAAGCTGCTTAGCTCCATCCTTGCTATGGCATGCATGCTACGTGTACGAGCGACATCCGTCGATGATACCTTGAATGCTACCCTTTGCAGCGTACCCGAGCGCGGCCCCGTTGTTTCGCCTGAGACATCCTCGCAATCCTAATCAGCTTACTGGGTCTTCCTGGGGCCTCCTGTGGTTTCCTCATGTCTCCTTGGGAATCCTAGTTCCTGTTGGGGTCTTCTGGGGTCCCCAATGGCCTCCTCCTCCTCCTGCTCATTGCTAATGTTTTCTTATCCCCCTCCTCCTCCTAAAACTTCTTCTCCCCATCGTTCTTCAGTTTCCGTCCTCGCCTCCTCCTCCTCCTTTCCCCTCCTCCCCCTCCCCCCTCCCCCCCCCCTCCCCCCTCCTCCTCCTCCTCCTCCTCCTCCTCCTCCTCCTCCTCCTCCTCCCTCCTCCTCCTCCCGTCTCGTCCTTCTCTTCTCCTCTCCTCCAGCTTCAACTCCTCCGCCTCCCTCCTCCCGCCTCCCTCGAGCTTCCCCCGCCACAGCCCAAATCACAGACAGACTCACGTGACGCCGCTTGCGCGCCCGGTCAAGCCCGTGGCGACTCGTGGGGCTGGCGCCCAGCTGGGGGAAGACGCGCCCCAAATGGGCACGGGCCAAGGCCACATGCGTGTTCAGTACCCCCCCCCTTCGCGGAAGTACTTTTGCGTATCCATAGTCCGCCGCTCCTGCTTTACAGTCAGCCTTGATTGGAGAGGACACGCGAGAGGACACAAGACCCTCCCGAGGGCCACATTGCCACAGGAATGTAGGAAGCATGGGTCGCGAGACACAGGACACAAGGGTACCCTTGATTTGGCAGGGCCGACCTACTAATCTGGGCCGACTGTAGTCCGCCCCTCCTGCTTTACAGCCCGCTGGTCGATGGCACTCACAGAACACCTGGGCTGGGACCCAGACTAAAAACACGCGAGGCCGATCCGACCGAAACCGCGAGGGTCTTGACACCGACTGCAACCCGTGCGCGAAGGACCCGCGGGGGCCGACACGGGGCAGCCGGGCCCCGTCGAACGTTCCTCGAGTTGCCCAAGCGCGAGGCGACCGCCAGCAGCCAGAGATCCGCGAGCGCCGCCGGCGGCGCGGGCGCGCGACGCGGAGCTCCTGCGGCGGGCCCGGGGCCGCCGCGGAGTCTGCCGTCGCGGGGGCGCCGGCGGGACCAGCGGCGTCGACAGGGGTGCTGCGCGCGGCGGGCGGGCTTTGAGGGCGGGGAGCGGGCGGAAGCACGGAGGAGGAGCGAAGAGCCGGGCCCAGAGAAGAAGGGGAGTGGGCAGCACGGGGAGCTGCGCCGAGGCCCACGAGGGAGGGGTCGAGAGGGGGGAGCCGAACGGGCGACCTCAGTGCAAGACACGCAGGGCCGCGGGGCCCGAACGAGGGGGCCAGCCCATGCAGGGACGGGAGGGGAGGAGGCGGCAGGCGGCCAGGGAGCAGGAGGGGCGGGGGGAGGAGCAGGGGAGGCGGGCGAGGAGCCCAGCAGACTGCGAGGCCGAAGGCCGGGGAGGACGGCCAGCGACACTGAAGAGGAGGAGGGGGAGGTCGCAAGACGCTTCTCCGGCAAGAACCCTCGCCTCGTTCCCGTTCTCGTCCTCTTCCTGCTCCTCGTCCCCAACGATCGCCTCCTTCTCCTCTCCTCCTCCTGCTCCTCCTCCTCCTCTTCCTCCTCCTCCTCCTCCTCAACTACCTCCTGCCCTAAAGTATTCCGTGACTGCAACTCTGCGATTAGGGGCGTGAGGATTTGTCTGAAGTGCGCGACGGAGGGAATTGGTGGAGGCGGTCGGAGGGAGGGAGGAGACAGATGGGGGCAACTCGGAGAAACGAACCTCCCCGCACAACGCAACACTAGCACCCCCAAACGCAGACGCACGTCGCAGGACCCAAGCAAACCCAAAACGAGGATTCATCCGTATGGCCATTCTGCAGTGTAGAGCGCACAAAATCCCCCCCCCAGAATAGCCACCCCGACAAGCGAAGCCGTTTAGTAAACGCACCCAAAGAAGGAATCGAACAAAGCAGGGTTGTTCAATAGACGCCCATGGCCTTTAATAAACGTCAATTGTCGGGTCCGGGTGGTTTTTCCTCCCTTGACACTAGGCTCGCCCGCGCGTAGGTCCTTTGCTTGGGCATAAGGCGCTAGGCTCTGGGGGGCCGTGCTTCGAAAGCGAAACTGGGTCAGGACAGGTCTCCAGAGAATGAAGCGCGAGGAGGGGCTAGAAGAAGGAATAGGAGGAATGTGGGAGGAAGAAGAGCAGAGGGGGAGGGCAGCGTGGTGAGAGGTCGAAGGATATTCTCATCAATGGGACGTCAGGGAGCAATCGACGGTCGGAGACAGGAAGGAGGCGACGTGGCCAAATGCAATGCCAAGAAATGGGACAGCTACTCTGGAACCGTCTGGTCGGGGACACGCTCAGAGATATCCCCCTCCAATACAATTAGTCATCTGGCCGCATCGCACTGCAATGACTGTGAATGCCGCTTCAGAACACAAACCTCGACTGACCTCCCTCTTCCTCTGGCCTCCTCTCCCTCTTTCGCCATCGTCGCCGTCATAGTGCCGGACCCAAGACGGAAGAACACCCTCCAGAAACATGAGGCCATCCGCCGGCCAACACACACACACAGAACATATCCAAGGGCACCTCCCCCCAGGATGCACACACAAACACGCCCAACAATAGCACGAAGAGCACGAAGAGAACCCCCCTCGAACCGAACTCCATCTTGTGTGCCTCGGGCCGCCCGCGCCCTGTCCCTCCGGGCGCGGCACGGGGAGGCGCGCGGGGCGGGAGAGTGGCGTCGCCGCCTGTCGTCGCGCCCGGCGCCCATGGGCGGCAGGCCTGGGGCGGCGGCAGCTGCTCCCGCGCCCCTCCTCGGTCGCCCCCCGCAGCTTGCCATCGCTCGGGAATCGGCTCCCCGCGGCACTTGTTCGGGTTCGTGCGCGTATGCTTCGCTGGATGGTCCAGGATGCTCCTCGATGGTCCCCGCCCCAACAAAAAGATGCACACGTCCGCGCGATGCCAAGCCTCCGGGTCGTCCTGATCCTCGTCCCCATCCTTCCCCACCACAGGCGCGCAATGATCCTCTGGATTTGTCATTGTCAAAAGCTGCTTCCCAGTCACCCCCGATGGGGCATGCTCATTCTCTCCATCCTTCACTTCTTCCTCGGCCTCGTCATTCCCCCTCTCCGCCTCCACCCTCCTGATCATCCCCTCGTCCCTCCTGGGGGGCGCTCACGGCGGACGATCTCCAGGCGCACAGGATGCTGGCGCACTCCACGCCGGCAGATGTGGAGGCGGGCCGCACGAGCCGCTGGGAACGCCGCGCCAACGGACACGCGGACGAGCTGGCCAAGCGAAGCTGGAGAGACAAAAAAATACCGATACTGCTACCCCCCGGTGCGTTCTGACCAGGATTTCGAAGCGAATCCACCTGTGGCGACGAGGGCCGTCCAGGAGGCCCAAAAAGGGGAAAACGAGTGAAGGGTAGAGGTATGGGTACCTTTTCCTCCGCTGCAAGCTGGCCAAGCGAAGCGCCAGTCTCCACGCCCTCGGCACCGATTTCCGGTAACATAATAGTTGCGGCCGTGTTGGGGCCCTCGTAGAAACCTCTGTAAGGCCCTGCGGGGTGTCGAGGCTTGTGTGGGGGGGCCGTCTTGCAGCTTCTTGGCCGCCTGTTGAGCCCTTGTAACGCGTCGAAGCTCGTCAGGGGGCCGTTGTGGAGCATCTTGGGCCGTCTCTTGGGCCGCCTTGTCGCCCTCTTGGGGCGCTTTGGTGCAATCTGGAAGCGTCTTGGGCAGTGTCGGAATGACGTCAAGCGGCGCCAGCAACGCTGGGCGGGGAACTGCTTGAGCACCTCCTGCTCCGATAGCTGGCAGCGACAATCACGCTGCCACAAAAGTACCCGGGAACCTGATGTCTGCGGCCGTTTGGGGGGGCCCTCGTTAGACGAGCGCGCCCCACTAATTACTCGCAAACTAGCTGCTCGCAAATGGCCTGGATCCGCCACAGGGGATCTACGATACAATTTGAGCAAGGACCGACCGTCCCAGCATTCCTATAGTCCTACCACGACATGTTCTTAGAACCCAACAATGTTCTAATAACAAAAACACTGCTCATAACATGAACCGGATGTGTAAAACAAGGCAGTCCCCGCAAGAAATGTTCTGAGAACATCTCGTGAGAGACCACAGAAGGTTGCATAACATTCCTTGATGGGGCTATAGGCACGCCAGGACGCTTCGTCACTGCTTGAAAAATAAAAAAAAATACATCTGAAGGGGACCCGGGACACACAAATAAATACACACATGCAAATAACATGACCCCCCATATTCTCCAATATTTTCTTTGTTTTTGCCTCCCCCCCACTGCCACTGTTTTCCCATATGTTCCTGGGAATCGACGATTCATTGTGTCTGCGCGTTTTGCCCCCTCCTGAACGTCAAAGCAGACGTGTGTTTTTGGGGAAGTTTGCGAGCAGGCACTCTGCGGGTCGTGGCGCGCGCTCGGCGACCCGTGGAGGCCTCTGCCCGAGCCTCGCCCGGGGCGCCGAGGCCCCTCCGGGGGGGGGGGCCCCCGCGGGGCTCCGCGGCCGCGTGCGGCACCCCCCGCTTTGGGGTGCCCGGGCCCGTTCTGGCGCCCCCTTCGGGTGCTGGCCATCGCTCGGACGTCCATTCCCGGTGTTTTTCGTCGGTTTCGTGCGTGGCTTTTTCGCGAAATGATCAGGGGTGCTTCTAGATGGTCCTCGCCAAAGGACAAACGCACACTTTTCCGAGCGATGCCAAGGGGGTGTGTTGGGCTCTGCCGTCGCCGAGCGTCGTGAAGCGGACCAGGCGACTTCCTAACGGAGAAGCCTTGGAATAAAAAACGGCAATAGCATGGCAAACGCTGTGCCGGGCGATGCCAAACAGGGAGAGACTGACCCGAAACTGTGTGAAACAATCGGGTATCGGGTGAGACGGAAAGCGCTGGAAAGTGTCGGGAAGTGATCTCGACCAGAACCCTGGAGAGCAGGCGTCATAGGGTAACGGCTACGGGCCGAAGCAGGAATGCAGCGCTGCAAACTGACGACCATGGGCCGAAGCGGAAATGACAGCGAGGCCAGCGAGGCCACTCAGAAAAATGGAAACAGCGCCCTGCGTCGCAGTGAGTCGGCAGTCAGCCGGCCCCTCATATTAGGGAGCCCAGGCAGGACGTACGCGCCCAACTATGTACATGAACACGGCTCCTCGATCAGCGAGACCAGCCGCGTGATACAAACATTCGCGCAATACGTACTCTCGACACACATTCGGATTCATGTACGCGTACGTCCTTCTTTCGCTCCTGACATATCGCAGAATCTGTGCCTCTTTGACGACTGCCTGCTGACACGCCCTGTGCGCCAGCAGGCCGCGCTGGGCCGGCGCAGCCTGCGTCCTGCCTGAATCGGCATGCCGCCTCCTCCCTGCGAGCGGCGTGCACCCCGCCTCCGCCCTGCGAGCACGACGGGGCGCCACTTCGAGAGGGAGCTGTGCGTCCGGGCCCCCGACCCCTGTGCCTCGGCGGGCCTTTTTTTGCTGCGGAGCACCAGCACCACCGCCCCCGCCCAGCTCCTCGGCTCGCCCGCCGCCGTCTGAGGCTCGGCGGTGCTGCCGTTCGCGAGGCACCGAGGGGGTGGCCTGAGGGCGTCGCGCTCCTCCTCCGTGATAGGAGGGCGAGACCTCACGACGCCCTGCCTGAGATCGGTGATGGAGAACGCGAAGGACGGGCTCGCAGAAGGTTCGCCGCTGCGCAGGCGGGCCAAGCTGCGCTGCAGCGACATCGCGCGCAGCGGCCCTGCCCGTCGCAGGACTGGGAACGCGCGGGCGAACGAGGAGAGGGCTGGAGCCAGAATGACCACGGTGCTCTGCGGGGGCCTCTTGGGGGCCTCTTGGCGGCGAGCTTGAGACCTGCCATGCGGGCGGGCACCTGGCGCCGCCTGCCTGCCGCACGGCTCGAGGTGCCCACGACACGACAGGGCGGCCACCGAGAGGAAGCCCGAAACCGCCCGCCGGCGCACGAGGCGCCCACGAGGCGCCCCTGCACGGGCTGCCGCCGCCGCCAGCCAAGCACTTGAGAATTGCATTCACGCAACCCCGACTGTAAGCGCTGTTTCGGGAAACGCGTTCTCCGGGACGAAAATACTTGCCCAACTGGAGCACCAGATCGCTGGAACAGAAAATATGAATGCGATCGGGGGCATGGATGGGGAGGGGAGGGGAGGGGAGGGGAGGTTGATTGAAGACGTTGGCGCAGACGAGGGATCAGGACGGGGAGGAAAGGGCTGGGAAAGGTTGAGGGACGGGGCGAACATGGGGATGGGCGGGGGAGGGGGAAGGGCCCCTGGACATCAGAACCACTTGAAGACCAACGGAACTAGTTCAGGCCTCCCAATTACATAGTACTGAACTCTCCTGCTCATGTGCTCAGGTCCTCCTCCCAACTCCTTCCACTTCCTGCATCCTCACATCTTCCTCCTCCCCCCTTCCCCCTCCTTCTCCTGCACCGCTGCGGCCTAGTCTGGAGACCAGCCTTGAGCGCTGAACCTGTCCACGGGGGCGGCGCGCGACGCCGCCGCAGTCGTCAACGGCGCGGGGAGGGCCCAAAGTTGCGCGCCCGCTGGCAACGCCTGCGCGCTTGCGAGCACGCCTGCACGCGCACACGCGCTCTCGACCACCAGCACGCGCGCCACGGCGGGCGTCGTCACCCTGGCGTTGGGGTGGGAGCGCCAGCGCAGCGAGCGCCAGAGTCGTGGGCGCTGCGCTGAGGCACCCGCCCGTGCCCATCAGGGCACGGCGTGGAGGACGCGGCCTCCATTCCGTGATCCATGAGCAGACTCACGCGCAAGCCACGACTCGGAACAAGTGTCGATGACGATCTTGGACCCCACGGCCGAAGTGAGGTTCTTGTTTTCTCTGGACATCCTCGCGCAGGAGCACGTCTCCCTACCTGTCCTTTCACGCTCATCATGCTCATCAGCATCGCAATCATTATCACCATCAGACTATCATCATCATCACCATCACCACCACTCATCGTCATCATCGCCATTATCGTCAACCGCGTCATATCATTTGCCATCATCTTCACTTACCCTCATCACCACACGGCATCATCGGTCTCAGACAGACACGCTTACTCACTAATGCACCCGCGCACTCACCCACCCATGCACTCGTATTGAAGAATTTTCAAGCGGGAGCCTCGTCTCTGAGCCGGTTGCGGGGAAATCTCAGGCAGGAACCTCCCACCCGATGGGGCCGGCACTACATAATAGCAATCCGAGGCAGCCAACGGCAATCCTCATATACATATATATATATGTATATGTATATGTATATGTATCGTGTCGTTATCATCGACTCGCCAGGACTCGAATTCCAATTCTGATTTTTCGAGTGTCCAGAGCCGACTGTAGGCCAAGGTGTGCTTGCCGAATCCCGTGGACTCCACTCCCGGGCCTGGTCCTGCCATGTCCGCGACCGCCTGCAAACGCACACCATGTCGAGCTCTTCGTGCTCCCAGGACCCAGCTCCTGGGACCGACTCCGCACGTGCGGGGCCAGTTCCAACCTCGTTCGGGCTCTTCGGGAGGAGGGAGGAGGAGGGAGGAGGAGGGAGGAGGGAGGAGGAGGGAGGAGGAGGGAGGAGGAGGGAGGAGGAGGGAGGAGGAGGGGGGAGGAGGGAGGAGGAGGGAGGAGGAGGGAGGAGGAGGAGGAGGAGGAGGAGGAGGAGGAGGGTCAGCTCGCAAGGCTCCACTCCTGGTGCTGCTTTTGAGAGGTCGGGGCCCCCTGTGTGCCACTTCGGGCGCTTCGTGGTCGCAGCACCCCACTCCCAGGACTGAATCTGCGCACGCAGCCAGGCATCTTCGCATCCTGGCAAATTGGCGCCTGGTCAGCACTGGCACTCTCACACACACACACACACACACACACACACACGCACACACACTTACGCGCTCACGCACTCACACACCCATGTCGCCCATGCGCTAATATTGAAGACGTCTCGACTGAGGGCCCGGTTTGAAATTGAACTGCCAGGCGGGAGACCCCTCCCTATGGGGCCAAGGCTGCATATATTCCGTGTTCCGTTCCGCTCGCATTCTTCTCACAA